>CANSZD010000950.1:0-176420 GCA_947648045.1 Beta corolliflora | reverse complement strand
ATTTGATTCAATTAGCTTTGTTGAATGCATTTGAGTTTCATTTGATTCAATTAGCTTTGTTGAATGCATTCGAGTTTCATTTGATTCAATTAGCTTTGTTGAATGCATTTGCAGTTTCATTTGATTAAATTTAGCTTTGTTGAATGCATTTGAGTTTCATTTGATTCAATTAGCTTTGTTGAATGCATTTGAGTTTCATTTGATTCAATTAGCTTTGTTGAATGATTCGAGTTTCATTTGATTCAATTAGCTTTGTTGGAATGCATTTGAGTTTCATTTGATTCAATAAGTTTTGTTTGACGTCATTTGACTTTAATTTGATTCAATTAGCTTTGTTGAATGCATTTGAGTTTCATTTGATTCAATTAGCTTTGTTGAATGCATTTGAGTTTCATTTGATTTCATTGATTCAATTAGCTTTGTTGAATGCATTTGAGTTTCATTTTGATTCAATTAGCTTTGTTGAATGCATTTGAGTTTCATTTGATTCAATTAGCTTTGTTGAATGCATTTGAGTTTCATTTGATTCAATTAGCTTTGTTGAATGCATTTGAGTTTCATTTGATTCAATTAGCTTTGTTGAATGCATTTGAGTTTCATTTGATTCAATTAGCTTTGTTGAATGCATTTGAGTTTCATTTGATTCAATTAGCTTTGTTGAATGCATTTGAGTTTCATTTGGATTCAATTAGCTTTGTTGAATGCATTTGGAGTTTCATTTGATTCAATTAGCTTTGTTGAATGCATTTGAGTTTCATTTGATTCAATTAGCTTTGTTGAATGCATTTGATTTTCATTTGATTCAATTAGCTTTGTTGAATGCATTTGAGTTTCATTTGATTCAATTAGCTTTGTTGAATGCATTTGAGTTTCATTTGATTCAATTAGCTTTGTTGAATGCATTTGAGTTTCATTTGATTCAATTAGCTTTGCTTGAATGCATTTGAGTTTCATTTGATTCAATTAGCTTTGTTGAATGCATTTGAGTTTCATTTGGATTCAATTAGCTTTGTTGAATGCATTCGAGTTTCATTTGGATTCAATTAGCTTTGTTGAATGCATTTGAGTTTCATTTGATTCAATTAGCTTTGTTGAATGCATTTGAGTTTCATTTGATTCAATTAGCTTTGTTGGAATGCATTTGAGTTTCATTTGACAATTGATTCAATTAGCTTTGTTGAATGCATTTGAGTTTCATTTGATTCAATTAGCTTTGTTGAATGCATTTGAGTTTCATTTGATTCAATTAGCTTTGTTGAATGCATTTGAAGTTTCATTTGATTCAATTAGCTTTGTTGAATGCATTTGAGTTTCATTTGATTCAATTAGCTTTGTTGAATGCATTTGAGTTTCATTTGATTCAATTAGCTTTGTTGAATGCATTTGAGTTTCATTTGATTCAATTAGCTTTGTTGAATGCATTTGAGTTTCATTTGACTTAATTGATTCAATTAATAGCTTTGTTGAATGCATTTGGAGTTTCATTTGATTCAATTAGCTTTGTTGAATGCATTTGAGTTTCATTTGATTCAATTAGCTTTGTTGAATGCATTTGAGTTTCATTTGATTCAATTAGCTTTGTTGAATGCATTTGAGTTTCATTTGATTCAATTAGCTTTGTTGAATGCATTTGAGTTTCATTTGATTCAATTAGCTTTGCTGAATGCATTTGAGTTTCATTTGGATTCAATTAGCTTTGTTGAATGCATTTGAGTTTCATTTGATTCAATTAGCTTTGTTGAATGCATTTGAGTTTCATTTGATTCAATTAGCTTTGTTGAATGCATTTGAGTTTCATTTGATTAACAATTAGCTTTGTTGAATGCATTTGGAGTTTCATTTGATTCAATTAGCTTTGTTGAATGCATTTGAGTTTCATTTGATTCAATTAGCTTTGTTGAATGCATTTGAGTTTCATTTGATTCAATTAGCTTTGTTGAATGCATTTGAGTTTCATTTGATTCAATTAGCTTTGTTGGATGCATTTGAGTTTCATTTGGATTCAATTAGCTTTGTTGAATGCATTTGAGTTTCATTTGGATTCAATTAGCTTTGCTGAATGCATTTGAGTTTCATTTGATTCAATTAGCTTTGTTGAATGCATTTGAGTTTCATTTGATTCAATTAGCTTTGTTGAATGCATTTGAGTTTCATTTGATTCAATTAGCTTTGTTGAATGCATTTGAGTTTCATTTGGATTCAATTAGCTTTGTTGAATGCATTTGAGTTTCATTTGGATTCAATTAGCTTTGTTGAATGCATTTGAGTTTCATTTGATTCAATTAGCTTTGTTGAATGCATTTGAGTTTCATTTGATTCAATTAGCTTTGTTGAATGCATTTGAGTTTCATTTGGATTCAATTAGCTTTGTTGAATGCATTTGAGTTTCATTTGATTCAATTAGCTTTGTTGAATGCATTTGAGTTTCATTTGATTCAATTAGCTTTGTTGAATGCATTTGAGTTTCATTTGATTCAATTAGCTTTGTTGAATGCATTTGAGTTTCATTTGATTCAATTAGCTTTGTTGAATGCATTTGACTTTCATTTGATTCAATTAGCTTTGTTGAATGCATTTGAGTTTCATTTGATTCAATTAGCTTTGTTGAATGCATTTGAGTTTCATTTGATTCAATTAGCTTTGTTGAATGCATTTGAGTTTTATTTGAATTCAATTAGCTTTGTTGAATGCATTTGAGTTTCATTTGATTCAATTAGCTTTGTTGAATGCATTTGAGCTTCATTTGATTCAATTAGCTTTGTTGAATTCATGTGAGTTTCATTTGATTCAATTAGCTTTGTTGAATGCATTTGAGTTTCATTTGATTCAATTAGCTTTGTTGAATGCATTTGAGTTTCATTTGATTCAATTAGCTTTGTTGAATGCATTTGAGTTTCATTTGATTCAATTAGCTTTGTTGAATGCATTTGAGTTTCATTTGACTTTATTTGATTCAATTAGCTTTGTTGAATGCATTTGAGTTTCATTTGATTCAATTAGCTTTGTTGAATGCATTTGAGTTTCATTTGATTCAATTAGCTTTGTTGAATGCATTTGAGTTTCATTTGATTCAATTAGCTTTTTATTGAATGCATTTGAGTTTCATTTGGATTCAATTAGCTTTGTTGAATGCATTTGAGTTTCATTTGATTCAATTAGCTTTGTTGAATGCATTTGGAGTTTCATTTGATTCAATTAGCTTTGTTGAATGCATTTGAGTTTCATTTGATTCAATTAGCTTTGTTGAATGCATTTGAGTTTCATTTGATTCAATTAGCTTTGTTGAATGCATTTGAGTTTCATTTGATTGATTCAATTAGCTTTGTTGAATGCATTTGAGTTTCATTTGATTCAATTAGCTTTGTTGAATGCATTTGAGTTTCATTTGATTCAATTAGCTTTGTTGAATGCATTTGAGTTTCATTTGATTCAATTAGCTTTGTTGAATGCATTTGAGTTTCATTTGATTCAATTAGCTTTGTTGAATGCATTTGAGTTTCATTTGATTCAATTAGCTTTGTTGAATGCATTTGAGTTTCATTTGATTCAATTAGCTTTGTTTGAATGCATTTGAGTTTCATTTGATTCAATTAGCTTTGTTGAATGTCATTTGAGTTTCATTTGATTCAATTAGCTTTGTTGAATGCATTTGAGTTTCATTTGATTCAATTAGCTTTGTTGAATGCATTTGAGTTTCATTTGATTTTAATTTGATTCAATTAGCTTTTGTTGAATGCATTTGAGTTTCATTTGATTCAATTAGCTTTGTTGAATGCATTTGAGTTTCATTTGATTCAATTAGCTTTGTTGAATGCATTTGAGTTTCATTTGATTCAATTAGCTTTGTTGAATGCATTTGAGTTTCATTTGATTCAATTAGCTTTGTTGAATGCATTTGAGTTTCATTTGATTCAATTAGCTTTGTTGAATGCATTTGAGTTTCATTTGGATTCAATTAGCTTTGTTGAATGCATTTGAGTTTCATTTGATTCAATTAGCTTTGTTGAATGCATTTGAGTTTCATTTGATTCAATTAGCTTTGTTGAATGCATTTGAGTTTCATTTGGATTCAATTAGCTTTGTTGAATGCATTTGAGTTTCATTTGATAGATTCAATTAGCTTTGTTGAATGCATTTGAGTTTCATTTGATTCAATTAGCTTTGTTGAATGCATTTGAGTTTCATTTGATTCAATTAGCTTTGTTGAATGCATTTGAGTTTCATTTGATTCAATTAGCTTTGTTGAATGCATTTGAGTTTCATTTGATTCAATTAGCTTTGTTGAATGCATTTGAGTTTCATTTGATTCAATTAGCTTTGTTGAATGCATTTGAGTTTCATTTGATTCAATTAGCTTTGTTGAATGCATTTGAGTTTCATTTGATTCAATTAGCTTTGTTGAATGCATTTGAGTTTCATTTGATTCAATTAGCTTTGTTGAATGCATTTGAGTTTCATTTGATTCAATTAGCTTTGTTGAATGCATTTGAGTTTCATTTGATTCAATTAGCTTTGTTGAATGCATTTGAGTTTCATTTGATTCAATTAGCTTTGTTGAATGCATTTGAGTTTCATTTGATTCAATTAGCTTTGTTGAATGCATTTGAGTTTCATTTGATTCAATTAGCTTTGTTGAATGCATTTGAGTTTCATTTGATTCAATTAGCTTTGTTGAATGCATTTGAGTTTCATTTGATTCAATTAGCTTTGTTGAATGCATTTGAGTTTCATTTGATTCAATTAGCTTTGTTGAATGCATTTGAGTTTCATTTGACTTTTGATTCAATTAGCTTTGTTGAATGCATTTGAGTTTCATTTGATTCAATTAGCTTTGTTGAATGCATTTGAGTTTCATTTGATTCAATTAGCTTTGTTGAATGCATTTGAGTTTCATTTGATTCAATTAGCTTTCGTTGAATGCATTTGAGTTTCATTTGATTCAATTAGCTTTGTTTGAATGCATTTGAGTTTCATTTGATTCAATTAGCTTTGTTGAATGCATTTGAGTTTCATTTGATTCAATTAGCTTTGTTGAATGCATTTGAGTTTCATTTGATTCAATTAGCTTTGTTGAATGCATTTGAGTTTCATTTGATTCAATTAGCTTTGTTGAATGCATTTGAGTTTCATTTGATTCAATTAGCTTTGTTGAATGCATTTGAGTTTCATTTGATTCAATTAGCTTTGTTGAATGCATTTGAGTTTCATTTGATTCAATTAGCTTTGTTGAATGCATTTGAGTTTCATTTGATTCAATTAGCTTTGTTGAATGCATTTGAGTTTCATTTGATTCAATTAGCTTTCTTGAATGCATTTGAGTTTGATTTGATTCAATTAGATTTGTTTGAATGCATTTGAGTTTCATTTGATTCAATTAGCTTTGTTGAATGCATTCGAGTTTCATTTGATTCAATTAGCTTTGTTGAATGCATTTGAGTTTCATTTGATTTAACAATTAGCTTTGTTGAATGCATTTGAGTTTCATTTGATTCAATTAGCTTTGTTGAATGCATTTGAGTTTCATTTGATTCAATTAGCTTTGTTGAATGCATTTGAGTTTCATTTGATTCAATTAGCTTTGTTGAATGCATTTGAGTTTCATTTGATTCAATTAGCTTTGTTGAATGCATTTGAGTTTCATTTGATTCAATTAGCTTTGTTGAATGCATTTGAGTTTCATTTGATTCAATTAGCTTTGTTGAATGCATTTGAGTTTCATTTGATTCAATTAGCTTTGTTGAATGCATTTGAGTTTCATTTGATTCAATTAGCTTTGTTGAATGCATTTGAGTTTCATTTGATTCAATTAGCTTTGTTGAATGCATTTGAGTTTCATTTGATTCAATTAGCTTTGTTGAATGCATTTGAGTTTCATTTGATTCAATTAGCTTTGTTGAATGCATTTGAGTTTCATTTGATTCAATTAGCTTTGTTGAATGCATTTGAGTTTCATTTGATTCAATTAGCTTTGTTGAATGCATTTGAGTTTCATTTGATTCAATTAGCTTTTTTGAATGCATTTGAGTTTCATTTGATTCAATTAGCTTTGTTGAATGCATTTGAGTTTCATTTGATTCAATTAGCTTTGTTGAATGCATTTGAGTTTCATTTGATTCAATTAGCTTTGTTGAATGCATTTGAGTTTCATTTGATTCAATTAGCTTTGTTGAATGCATTTGAGTTTCATTTGATTCAATTAGCTTTGTTGGATGCATTTGAGTTTCATTTGATTCAATTAGCTTTGTTGAATGCATTTGAGTTTCATTTGATTCAATTAGCTTTGGTGAATGCATTTGAGTTTCATTTGATTCAATTAGCTTTGTTGAATGCATTTGAGTTTCATTTGATTCAATTAGCTTTGTTGAATGCATTTGAGTTTCATTTGGATTCAATTAGCTTTGTTGAATGCATTTGAGTTTCATTTGATTCAATTAGCTTTGTTGAATGCATTTGAGTTTCATTTGATTCAATTAGCTTTGTTGAATGCATTTGAGTTTCATTTGATTCAATTAGCTTTGTTGAATGCATTTGAGTTTCATTTGATTCAATTAGCTTTGTTTGAATGCATTTGAGTTTCATTTGATTCAATTAGCTTTGTTGAATGCATTTGAGTTTCATTTGATTCAATTAGCTTTGTTGAATGCATTTGAGTTTCATTTGATTCAATTAGCTTTGTTGAATGCATTTGAGTTTCATTTGATTCAATTAGCTTTGTTGAATGCATTTGAGTTTCATTTGATTCAATTAGCTTTGTTGAATGCATTTGAGTTTCATTTGATTCAATTAGCTTTGTTGAATGCATTTGAAGTTTCATTTGATTCAATTAGCTTTGTTGAATGCATTTGAGTTTCATTTGATTCAATTAGCTTTGTTGAATGCATTTGAGTTTCATTTGATTCAATTAGCTTTGTTGAATGCATTTGAGTTTCATTTGATTCAATTAGCTTTGTTGAATGCATTTGAGTTTCATTTGATTCAATTAGCTTTGTTGAATGCATTTGAGTTTCATTTGATTCAATTAGCTTTGTTGAATGCATTTGAGTTTCATTTGATTCAATTAGCTTTGTTGAATGCATTTGAGTTTCATTTGATTCAATTAGCTTTGTTGAATGCATTTGAGTTTCATTTGATTCAATTAGCTTTTGTTGAATGCATTTGAGTTTCATTTGATTCAATTAGCTTTGTTGAATGCATTTGAGTTTCATTTGATTCAATTAGCTTTGTTGAATGCATTTGAGTTTCATTTGATTCAATTAACTTTGATGGCATTTGAGTTTCATTTGATTCAATTAGCTTTGTTTGAATGCATTTGAGTTTCAATTTGATTCAATTAGCTTTGTTGAATGCATTTGAGTTTCATTTGATTCAATTAGCTTTGTTGAATGCATTTGAGTTTCATTTGATTCAATTAGCTTTGTTGAATGCATTTGAGTTTCATTTGATTCAATTAGCTTTGTTGAATGCATTTGAGTTTCATTTGATTCAATTAGCTTTGTTGAATGCATTTGAGTTTCATTTGATTCAATTAGCTTTGTTGAATGCATTTGAGTTTCATTTGATTCAATTAGCTTTGTTGAATGCATTTGAGTTTCATTTGATTCAATTAGCTTTGTTGAATGCATTTGAGTTTCATTTGATTCAATTAGCTTTGTTGAATGCATTTGAGTTTCATTTGATTCAATTAGCTTTGTTGAATGCATTTGAGTTTCATTTGAATTCAATTAGCTTTGTTGAATGCATTTGAGTTTCATTTGATTCAATTAGCTTTGTTGAATGCATTTGGAAGTTTCATTTGATTCAATTAGCTTTGTTGAATGCATTTGAGTTTCATTTGATTCAATTAGCTTTGTTGAATGCATTTGAGTTTCATTTGATTCAATTAGCTTTGTTGAATGCATTTGAGTTTCATTTGGATTCAATTAGCTTTGTTGAATGCATTTGAGTTTCATTTGATTCAATTAGCTTTGTTGAATGCATTTGAGTTTCATTTGATTCAATTAGCTTTTGTTGAATGCATTTGAGTTTCATTTGATTCAATTAGCTTTGTTGAATGCATTTGAGTTTCATTTGATTCAATTAGCTTTGTTGAATGCATTTGAGTTTCATTTGATTCAATTAGCTTTGTTGAATGCATTTGAGTTTCATTTGATTCAATTAGCTTTGTTGAATGCATTTGAGTTTCATTTGATTCAATTAGCTTTGTTGAATGCATTTTTGAGTTTCATTTGATTCAATTAGCTTTGTTGAATGCATTTGAGTTTCATTTGATTCAATTAGCTTTGTTTGAATGCATTTGAGCTTTCATTTGATTCAATTAGCTTTGTTGAATGCATTTGAGTTTCATTTGATTCAATTAGCTTTGTTGAATGCATTTGAGTTTCATTTGATTCAATTAGCTTTGTTGAATGCATTTGAGTTTCATTTGATTCAATTAGCTTTGTTGAATGCATTTGAGTTTCATTTGATTCAATTAGCTTTGTTGAATGCATTTGAGTTTCATTTGATTCAATTAGCTTTGTTGAATGCATTTGAGTTTCATTTGATTCAATTAGCTTTGTTGAATGCATTTGAGTTTCATTTGATTCAATTAGCTTTGTTGAATGCATTTGAGTTTCATTTGATTCAATTAGCTTTGTTGAATGCATTTGAGTTTCATTTGATTCAATTAGCTTTGTTGAATGCATTTGAGTTTCATTTGATTCAATTAGCTTTGTTGAATGCATTTGAGTTTCATTTGATTCAATTAGCTTTTGTTTGACTTCAGTTGAATTTCATTTGATTCAATTAGCTTTGTTGAATGCATTCGAGTTTCATTTGATTCAATTAGCTTTGTTGAATGCATTTGAGTTTCATTTGATTCAATTAGCTTTGTTGAATGCATTTGAGTTTCATTTGATTCAAATTAGCTTTGTTGAATGCATTTGAGTTTCATTTGATTCAATTAGCTTTTGTTGAATGCATTTGAGTTTCATTTGATTCAATTAGCTTTGTTGAATGCATTTGAGTTTCATTTGATTCAATTAGCTTTGTTTGAATTCATTTGACTTTAATTTGATTCAATTAGCTTTGTTGAATGCATTTGAGTTTCATTTGATTCAATTAGCTTTGTTGAATGCATTTGAGTTTCATTTGATTCAATTAGCATTGTTGAATGCATTTGATTTGACTTTCATTTGATTCAATTAGCTTTGTTGAATGCATTTGAGTTTCATTTGATTCAATTAGCTTTGTTGAATGCATTTGAGTTTCATTTGATTCAATTAGCTTTGTTGAATGCATTTGAGTTTCATTTGATTCAATTAGCTTTGTTGAATGCATTTGAGTTTCATTTGATTCAATTAGCTTTGCTGAATGCATTTGAGTTTCATTTGATTCAATTAGCTTTCTTGAATGCATTTGAGTTTCATTTGATTCAATAAGTTTTGTTTGAATGCATTTGAGTTTCATTTGATTCAATTAGCTTTGTTGAATGCATTTGAGTTTCATTTGATTCAATTAGCTTTCTTGAATGCATTTGAGTTTCATTTGATTCAATTAGCTTTGTTGAATGCATTTGAGTTTCATTTGATTCAATTAGCTTTGTTGAATGCATTTGAGTTTCATTTGATTCAATTAGCTTTGTTGAATGCATTTGAGTTTCATTTGATTCAATTAGCTTTGTTTGAATGCATTTGAGTTTCATTTGATTCAATTAGCTTTGTTGAATGCATTTGAGTTTCATTTGATTCAATTAGCTTTGTTGAATGCATTTGAGTTTCATTTGATTCAATTAGCTTTCTTGAATGCATTTGAGTTTCATTTGATTCAATTAGCTTTGTTGAATGCATTTGAGTTTTAATTTGATTCAATTAGCTTTTGTTGAATGCATTTGAGTTTCATTTGATTCAATTAGCTTTGTTGAATGCATTTGAGTTTCATTTGATTAAATTAGCTTTGTTGAATGCATTTGAGTTTCATTTGATTCAATTAGCTTTGTTGAATGCATTTGAGTTTCATTTGATTCAATAAGTTTTGTTTGACGTCATTTTACTTTAATTTGATTCAATTAGCTTTGTTGAATGCATTCGAGTTTCATTTGATTCAATTAGCTTTGTTGAATGCATTTGAGTTTCATTTGATTCAATTAGCTTTGTTGAATGCATTCGAGTTTCATTTGATTCAATTAGCTTTGTTGAATGCATTTGAGTTTCATTTGATTCAATTAGCTTTGTTGAATGCATTTGAGTTTCATTTGATTCAATTAGCTTTGTTGAATGCATTTGAGTTTCATTTGATTCAATTAGCTTTGTTGAATGCATTTGAGTTTCATTTGATTCAATTAGCTTTGTTGAATGCATTTGAGTTTCATTTGATTCAATTAGCTTTGTTGAATGCATTTGAGTTTCATTTGATTCAATTAGCTTTGTTGAATGCATTTGAGTTTCATTTGATTCAATAAGCTTTGTTGAATGCATTTGAGTTTCATTTGATTCAATTAGCTTTGTTGAATGCATTTGAGTTTCATTTGATTTTAATTTGATTCAATTAGCTTTGTTGAATGCATTTGAGTTTCATTTGATTCAATTAGCTTTGTTGAATGCATTTGAGTTTCATTTGATTCAATTAGCTTTGTTTAATGCATTTGAGTTTCATTTGATTCAATTAGCTTTGTTGAATGCATTTGAAGTTTCATTTGATTCAATTAGCTTTGTTGAATGCATTTGAGTTTCATTTGATTCAATTAGCTTTCTTGAATGCATTTGAGTTTCATTTGATTCAATTAGTTTTGTTTGACTTGCATTTGACTTTCATTTGATTCAATTAGCTTTGTTGAATGCATTTGAGTTTCATTTGATTCAATTAGCTTTGTTGAATGCATTTGAGTTTCATTTGATTCAATTAGCTTTGTTGAATGCATTTGAGTTTCATTTAATTCAATTAGCTTTGTTGAATGCATTTGAGTTTCATTTGATTCAATTAGCTTTGTTGAATGCATTTGAGTTTCATTTGATTCAATTAGCTTTGTTGAATGCATTTGAGTTTCATTTGATTCAATTAGCTTTGTTGAATGCATTTGAGTTTCATTTGATTCAATTAGCTTTGTTGAATGCATTTGAGTTTCATTTGATTCAATTAGCTTTCTTGAATGCATTTGAGTTTCATTTGATTCAATTAGCTTTGTTGAATGCATTTCATTTGACTTTAATTTGATTCAATTAGCTTTGTTGAATGCATTTGAGTTTCATTTGATTCAATTAGCTTTGTTGAATGCATTTGAGTTTCATTTGATTCAATTAGCTTTGTTGAATGCATTTGAGTTTCATTTGATTCAATAAGCTTTGTTGAATGTCATTTGACTTTAATTTGATTCAAATAGCTTTGTTGAATGCATTCGAGTTTCATTTGATTCAATTAGCTTTGTTGAATGCATTTGAGTTTCATTTGATTCAATTAGCTTTGTTGAATGCATTTGAGTTTCATTTGATTCAATTAGCTTTGTTGAATTTTATTTGACTTTAATTTGATTCAATTAGCTTTGTTGAATGCATTTGAGTTTCATTTGATTCAATTAGCTTTGTTGAATGCATTTGAGTTTCATTTGATTAAATTAGCTTTGTTGAATGCATTTGAGTTTCATTTGATTCAATTAGCTTTCTTGAATGCATTTGAGTTTCATTTGATTCAATAAGTTTTGTTTGACGTCATTTGACTTTAATTTGATTCAATTAGCTTTGTTGAATGCATTCGAGTTTCATTTGATTCAATTAGCTTTCTTGAATGCATTTGAGTTTCATTTGATTCAATTAGCTTTGTTGAATGCATTCGAGTTTCATTTGATTCAATTAGCTTTGTTGAATGCATTTGAGTTTCATTTGATTCAATTAGCTTTGTTGAATGCATTCGAGTTTCATTTGATTCAATTAGCTTTGTTGAATGCATTTGAGTTTCATTTGATTAAATTAGCTTTGTTGAATGCATTTGAGTTTCATTTGATTTAATTAGCTTTGTTGAATGCATTTGAGTTTCATTTGATTCAATTAGCTTTCATGAATCCATTTGAGTTTCATTTGATTCAATAAGTTTTGTTTGACGTCATTTGACTTTAATTTGATTCAAATAGCTTTGTTGAATGCATTCGAGTTTCATTTGATTCAATTAGCTTTGTTGAATGCATTTGAGTTTCATTTGATTTTAATTTGATTTAATTAGCTTTGTTGAATGCATTCGAGTTTCATTTGATTCAATTAGCTTTGTTGAATGCATTTGAGTTTCATTTGATTAAATTAGCTTTGTTGAATGCATTTGAGTTTCATTTGATTAAATTAGCTTTGTTGAATGCATTTGAGTTTCATTTGATTCAATTAGCTTTCTTGAATGCATTTGAGTTTCATTTGATTCAATTAGCTTTCTTGAATGCATTTGAGTTTCATTTGATTCAATTAGTTTTGTTTGACTTGATTTGACTTTAATTTGATTCAATTAGCTTTGTTGAATGCATTCGAGTTTCATTTGATTCAATTAGCTTTGTTGAATGCATTTGAGTTTCATTTGATTCAATTAGCTTTGTTGAATGCATTTGAGTTTCATTTGACTTTAATTTGATTCAATTAGCTTTGTTGAATGCATTCGAGTTTCATTTGATTCAATTAGCTTTGTTGAATGCATTTGAGTTTCATTTGATTAAATTAGCTTTGTTGAATGCATTTTAGTTTCATTTGATTTAATTAGCTTTGTTGAATGCATTTGAGTTTCATTTGATTCAATTAGCTTACTTGAATGCATTTGAGTTTCATTTGATTCAATTAGCTTTCTTGAATGCATTTGAGTTTCATTTGATTCAATTAGCTTTGTTGAATGCATTTGAGTTTCATTTGACTTTAATTTGATTCAATTAGCTTTGTTGAATGCATTTGAGTTTCATTTGATTAAATTAGCTTTGTTGAATGCATTTGAGTTTCATTTGATTCAATTAGCTTTCATGAATCCATTTGAGTTTCATTTGATTCAATAAGTTTTGTTTGACGTTCATTTGACTTTAATTTGATTCAAATAGCTTTGTTGAATGCATTCGAGTTTCATTTGATTCAATTAGCTTTGTTGAATGCATTTGAGTTTCATTTGATTCAATTAGCTTTCTTGAATGCATTTGAGTTTCATTTGATTCAATTAGCTTTGTTGAATGCATTTGAGTTTTATTTGACTTTAATTTGATTCAATTAGCTTTGTTGAATGCATTCGAGTTTCATTTGATTCAATTAGCTTTGTTGAATGCATTTGAGTTTCATTTGATTAAATTAGCTTTGTTGAATGCATTTGAGTTTCATTTGATTCAATTAGCTTTGTTGAATGCATTTGAGTTTCATTTGATTCAATAAGTTTTGTTTGACGTCATTTGACTTTAATTTGATTCAATTAGCTTTGTTGAATGCATTCGAGTTTCATTTGATTCAATTAGCTTTGTTGAATGCATTTGAGTTTCATTTGATTCAATTAGCTTTCTTGAATGCATTTGAGTTTCATTTGATTCAATTAGCTTTCTTGAATGCATTTGAGTTTCATTTGATTCAATTAGTTTTGTTTGACTTGATTTGACTTTAATTTGATTCAATTAGCTTTGTTGAATGCATTCGAGTTTCATTTGATTCAATTAGCTTTGTTGAATGCATTTGAGTTTCATGTGATTCAATTAGCTTTGTTGAATGCATTTGAGTTTCATTTGACTTTAATTTGATTCAATTAGCTTTGTTGAATGCATTCGAGTTTCATTTGACTTTAATTTGATTCAATTAGCTTTGTTGAATGCATTTGAGTTTCATTTGATTCAATTAGCTTTGTTGAATGCATTTGAGTTTCATTTGATTCAATTAGCTTTGTTGAATGCATTTGAGTTTCATTTGATTAAATTAGCTTTGTTGAATGCATTTGAGTTTCATTTGATTCAATTAGCTTTGTTGAATGCATTTGAGTTTCATTTGATTCAATTAGCTTTCTTGAATGCATTTGAGTTTCATTTGATTCAATTAGTTTTGTTTGACTTCATTTGACTTTAATTTGATTCAATTAGCTTTGTTGAATGCATTCGAGTTTCATTTGATTCAATTAGCTTTGTTGAATGCATTTGAGTTTCATTTGATTCAATTAGCTTTGTTGAATGCATTTGAGTTTCATTTGATTTCAATTAGCTTTGTTGAATGCATTTGAGTTTCATTTGATTCAATTAGCTTTGTTGAATGCATTTGAGTTTCATTTGATTCAATTAGCTTTGTTGAATGCATTTGAGTTTCATTTGATTAAATTAGCTTTGTTGAATGCATTTGAGTTTCATTTGATTCAATTAGCTTTGTTGAATGCATTTGAGTTTCATTTGATTCAATTAGCTTTCTTGAATGCATTTGAGTTTCATTTGATTCAATTAGCTTTCTTGAATGCATTTGAGTTTCATTTGATTCAATTAGCTTTATTTGACTTCCTTTGACTTTCATTTGATTCAATTAGCTTTGTTGAATGCATTTGAGTTTCATTTGATTCAATTAGCTTTGTTGAATGCATTTGAGTTTCATTTGATTCAATTAGCTTTGTTGAATGAATTTGAGTTTCATTTGACTTTAATTTGATTCAATTAGCTTTGTTGAATGCATTTGAGTTTCATTTGATTCAATTAGCTTTGTTGAATGCATTTGAGTTTCATTTGATTAAATTAGCTTTGTTGAATGCATTTGAGTTTCATTTGATTCAATTAGCTTTGTTGAATGCATTTGAGTTTCATTTGATTCAATTAGCTTTGTTGAATGCATTTGAGTTTCATTTGATTCAATTAGCTTTGTTGAATGCATTTGAGTTTCATTTGATTCAATTAGCTTTGTTGAATGCATTTGAGTTTCATTTGATTCAATTAGCTTTGTTGAATGCATTTGAGTTTCATTTGATTCAATTAGCTTTCTTTGAATGCATTTGAGTTTCATTTGATTCAATTAGCTTTGTTGAATGCATTTGAGTTTCATTTGATTCAATTAGCTTTGTTGAATGCATTTGAGTTTCATTTGATTCAATTAGCTTTGTTGAATGCATTTGAGTTTCATTTGATTCAATTAGCTTTTGTTGAATGCATTTGAGTTTCATTTGATTCAATTAGCTTTGTTGAATGCATTTGAGTTTCATTTGATTCAATTAGCTTTGTTGAATGCATTTGAGTTTCATTTGATTCAATTAGCTTTCTTGAATGCATTTGAGTTTCATTTGATTCAATTAGTTTTGTTTGACTTCATTTGACTTTAATTTGATTCAATTAGCTTTGTTGAATGCATTTGAGTTTCATTTGATTCAATTAGCTTTTGTTGAATGCATTTGAGTTTCATTTGATTCAATTAGCTTTGTTGAATGCATTTGAGTTTCATTTGATTTTTGATTCAATTAGCTTTGTTGAATGCATTTGAGTTTCATTTGATTCAATTAGCTTTGTTGAATGCATTTGAGTTTCATTTGATTCAATTAGCTTTGTTGAATGCATTTGAGTTTCATTTGATTTAATTAGCTTTGTTGAATGCATTTGAGTTTCATTTGATTCAATTAGCTTTCTTGAATGCATTTGAGTTTCATTTGATTCAATTAGTTTTGTTTGACGTCATTTGACTTTAATTTGATTCAATTAGCTTTGTTGAATGCATTTGAGTTTCATTTGATTCAATTAGCTTTGTTGAATGCATTTGAGTTTCATTTGATTCAATTAGCTTTGTTGAATGCATTTGAGTTTCATTTGATTCAATTAGCTTTGTTGAATGCATTTGAGTTTCATTTGACTTTAATTTGATTCAATTAGCTTTGTTGAATGCATTTGAGTTTCATTTGATTCAATTAGCTTTGTTGAATGCATTTGAGTTTCATTTGATTCAATTAGCTTTGTTGAATGCATTTGAGTTTCATTTGATTCAATTAGCTTTGTTGAATGCATTTGAGTTTCATTTGATTCAATTAGCTTTCTTGAATGCATTTGAGTTTCATTTGATTCAATTAGCTTTTGTTTGACGTCATTTGACTTTCAATTTGATTCAATTAGCTTTGTTTGAATGCATTTGAGTTTCATTTGATTCAATTAGCTTTGTTGAATGCATTTGAGTTTCATTTGATTCAATTAGCTTTGTTGAATGCATTTGAGTTTCATTTGATTCAATTAGCTTTGTTTGAATGCATTTGAGTTTCATTTGATTCAATTAGCTTTGTTTGAATGCATTTGAGTTTCATTTGATTCAATTAGCTTTGTTGAATGCATTTGAGTTTCATTTGATTCAATTAGCTTTGTTGAATGCATTTGAGTTTCATTTGATTCAATTAGCTTTGTTGAATGCATTTGAGTTTCATTTGATTTTCATTTGATTAGCTTTGTTGAATGCATTTGAGTTTCATTTGATTCAATTAGCTTTGTTGAATGCATTTGAGTTTCATTTGATTCAATTAGCTTTGTTGAATGCATTTGAGTTTCATTTGATTCAATTAGCTTTGTTGAATGCATTTGAGTTTCATTTGATTTAATTAGCTTTGTTGAATGCATTTGAGTTTCATTTGATTCAATTAGCTTTGTTGAATGCATTTGAGTTTCATTTGATTCAATTAGCTTTGTTGAATGCATTTGAGTTTCATTTGATTCAATTAGCTTTGTTTGACTTCATTTGACTTTAATTTGATTCAATTAGCTTTGTTGAATGCATTTGAGTTTCATTTGATTCAATTAGCTTTGTTGAATGCATTTGAGTTTCATTTGATTCAATTAGCTTTGTTGAATGCATTTGAGTTTCATTTGATTCAATTAGCTTTGTTGAATGCATTTGAGTTTCATTTGATTCAATTAGCTTTGTTTGACTTCATTTGACTTTCATTTGATTCAATTAGCTTTGTTGAATGCATTTGAGTTTCATTTGATTCAATTAGCTTTGTTGAATGCATTTGAGTTTCATTTGATTCAATTAGCTTTGTTGAATGCATTTGAGAATTTAATTTGATTCAATTAGCTTTGTTGAATGCATTTGAGTTTCATTTGATTCAATTAGCTTTGTTGAATGCATTTGAGTTTCATTTGATTAAATTAGCTTTGTTGAATGCATTTGAGTTTCATTTGATTTAATTAGCTTTGTTGAATGCATTTGAGTTTCATTTGATTCAATTAGCTTTCTTGAATGCATTTGAGTTTCATTTGATTCAATTAGTTTTGTTTGACTTCATTTGACTTTAATTTGATTCAATTAGCTTTGTTGAATGCATTTGAGTTTCATTTGATTCAATTAGCTTTGTTTAATCATTTGATTCAATTAGCTTTGTTTGACTTCATTTGACTTTAATTTGATTCAATTAGCTTTGTTGAATGCATTTGAGTTTCATTTGATTCAATTAGCTTTGTTGAATGCATTTGGAGTTTCATTTGATTCAATTAGCTTTGTTGAATGCATTTGAGTTTCATTTGATTCAATTAGCTTTGTTTGACTGCATTTGAGTTTCATTTGATTCAATTAGCTTTGTTGAATGCATTTGAGTTTCATTTGATTCAATTAGCTTTGTTTGACTGCATTTGAGTTTCAATTTGATTCAATTAGCTTTGTTGAATGCATTTGAGTTTCATTTGATTCAATTAGCTTTGTTGAATGCATTTGAGTTTCATTTGATTCAATTAGCTTTGTTGAATGCATTTGAGTTTCATTTGATTCAATTAGCTTTGTTGAATGCATTTGAGTTTCATTTGATTCAATTAGCTTTGTTGAATGCATTTGAGTTTCATTTGATTCAATTAGCTTTGTTGAATGCATTTGAGTTTCATTTGATTCAATTAGCTTTGTTTGAATGCATTTGAGTTTCATTTGATTCAATAAGCTTTGTTTGACGTCATTTGACTTTAATTTGATTCAATTAGCTTTGTTGAATGCATTTGAGTTTCATTTGATTCAATTAGCTTTGTTGAATGCATTTGAGTTTCATTTGATTTGATTCAATTAGCTTTGTTGAATGCATTTGAGTTTCATTTGATTCAATTAGCTTTGTTTGACTGCATTTGAGTTTCATTTTATTCAATTAGCTTTGTTGAATGCATTTGAGTTTCATTTGATTCAATTAGCTTTGTTGAATGCATTTGAGTTTCATTTGATTCAATTAGCTTTGTTGAATGCATTTGAGTTTCATTTGATTTAATTAGCTTTGTTGAATGCATTTGAGTTTCATTTGATTCAATTAGCTTTGTTGAATGCATTTGAGTTTCATTTGATTCAATTAGCTTTGTTGAATGCATTTGAGTTTCATTTGATTCAATTAGCTTTGTTGAATGCATTTGAGTTTCATTTGATTCAATTAGCTTTGTTGAATGCATTTGAGTTTCATTTGATTTTAATTTGATTCAATTAGCTTTGTTGAATGCATTTGAGTTTCATTTGATTCAATTAGCTTTGTTGAATGCATTTGAGTTTCATTTGATTAAATTAGCTTTGTTGAATGCATTTGAGTTTCATTTGATTCAATTAGCTTTGTTGAATGCATTTGAGTTTCATTTGATTCAATTAGCTTTCTTGAATGCATTTGAGTTTCATTTGATTCAATTAGCTTTGTTTGACTTCATTTGAGTTTCATTTGATTCAATTAGCTTTGTTTGACTTCATTTGACTTTCATTTGATTCAATTAGCTTTGTTGAATGCATTTGAGTTTCATTTGATTCAATTAGCTTTGTTGAATGCATTTGAGTTTCATTTTGATCAATTAGCTTTGTTGAGCATTTGAGTTTCATTTGACTTTAATTTGATTCAATTAGCTTTGTTGAATGCATTTGAGTTTCATTTGATTCAATTAGCTTTGTTGATCCGAAACTAGTTGCTAGTTCCGACGAAATTCTACTAAGTACTAATCTCAATCACAACAAGGGAGAAATTCACGGTTTAAGGATTAGTACTAGTTTAATTATGTTGAGCAACATCGGAAAGGTAGTTAATTAGGCGAGTTAGTTTAATTAACGGTTTTTGTAATTTTCGGTTTGTGTAAAACCGGAAATATTTTGCGTAGCGTAAGTTGTATTATCCACGAAATATGCTTAGGGATGCGAACTACACTTGGGATGTGTGAAAGGAGGTCCTTGAAGATATTTGTGGAGCTTGTCTTGCAAGCTAAGGGAGGCCATCCACTTGGTGTGGAAAACCGGCCCTCCTTCCCTTTTAGTCAACAAAACACACAACAACACTATTCCTCTTACATCCTTGTTGGAAATTAGAGATATTTGTTGTTTATTGCTTTGTTTAATATTTTGAGTACTTAGAGCTTTTGGGAGTGATTAGCTTGTAATATATATATGTAATTTGATCATAAATGAAAGTTAGTGTTGATTATTGAAATTTAAGCTTTGTGCTTCAAATTAAAACACGTTGTGTTAAAGATTAAAAACCGAGGTTTTTATTCTAACTTTGAACCGATTTTCTTGGGAGGTCAAACTACGAGAAAGTCAAACTAATTAACATATTCGAGAGTGGAGATTCTCGTTCTTTGTTAATTAAAACCGTAATTGAGGAAGAGAGTGGAGATTCATTTCCTTAGTTATAACCGAATTGTAAACTTGAAGTGGAGGCTTTTAGTTTATTGTTCAACTATCGTAAACGCAATTCTTATTTTGAAGTGTGTTCGTATCAAGTGGTATCAAGAGCTAAGTTCACGAAATGGACGATGAAAGGGATGATAATGCTAGACGAGATGCGATGCTAGAGGCGTTAGCTAAGCAAAACGAAGCATTACACGACATGATGGCAAAGATAACCTTAGAATTGTTTAAGAAGAAACCCAATGAGGAAGAAAGGAGTTCTAGGGCTGATGATAGGGGTTTGAAAATCGAAGTTCCGGATTTTGACGGAGCTAGTGATCCGGAATTATACATTGAATGGGAACGTTCTTTGGAGCGTTTTTTTGATTACAAAGACACTCCGAATGATAAGAAATACAAGATAGCTGTTTTGAAACTAACCAAATATGCATCCATTTGGTTAGAAGGATTGAAGAGGCAAAGGGTGAAGGAGAACAAATCCAAGATTGCTACTTGGGAAAAATTGAAGAAGCAATTGAGGAAGCGTTTTGTTCCAACTAACTACAAACAAAATCGGTATGTTAGATGGTCCACACTCAAGCAAGGCACCATGCCTATGGAGGAGTACATCAAGGAATTTGAGAAGCTTTCCATTGTTTGTGAAATCGAAGAAATGGAGGAGCAAAAGCTAGGCCGATTCTTAGGAGGCCTAAACGAAGAGGTGCGTGAGAAAGTAGAGGTGTTTCCATACCTCACATTCGATGAAGCTTGCAAAGTGGCTCTCAAAATGGATAGCCAAAAGAAGAAATCAGTAGTAAGTAAGTCTTATTCCAAGCCATTTAGTACTTTCAAAGTTAATCCTAGTACTAGTAATCTTGATAAGAACAAAAAAACCGATTTCACTAGGAAAGACAAGGAGAAAGTCGGAGATGACAAAACCTTAAAAGTAAAATGTTTTAAGTGTCAAGGCTATGGCCATTACCAAGCTAATTGTCCGACTAAAAGAATTATGACCATAAGAGACATAACGAAATAGACGAGTTGGAAAGACAATCTCTTTTAGAGATGGAACATGATAAAAATGGAAGTGAGGATGAAGAGGACGTGTGCAATCCCGAAATGGAGGGTGAAACCTTAGTGATTAGGAGGTCCTTATACTCAAATGTGGTGGCCGAAAATGAGGAACAAAGGGAGACCATTTTTCATTCGAAATGCCTAGTGAAAAAAAAAACTATGCAATTTGATCATAGATGGTGGAAGTTGTACTAATGTAGCTTCAACCGAACTTGTAGAGAAGTTAGCATTACCTATGACTAAACATCCAATTCCTTATAAACTGAAATGGCTAGATGATGATAGTGAAGTAAGGGTAAAAAATAGAGTTTTAATCACATTCTCAATTGGAAATTATGAAGATGAAATTCTATGTGATGTAATCCCTATGATTGCGTGCCATATACTACTTGGTAGACCGTGGCAATTTGATCGCAAAGTGATGCATGATGGTTTTAAGAATGTGTATAAGGTGAACAAGAATGGCAAAATCAAAACCTTACTACCATTACCTCCTTCAAAAATCCGAAACACAAAACCAACACCAAAAGAAAACCCGATGTGTAGTGGCGTGTTCTTAGGGAGAAAACGATTTGAGAGGGAGTTGGAGGAAAATCGGTTGGTGTATATTCCGGTTGCCAAGGAGGTGAATGAGGGAGTAAACGTTGAGGATCCGCATTTGAGGGAGTTGTTGGAGGAGTTTGGAGATGTGTTCCCTAATGATCTACCAAATGGCCTACCCCCTAAACGTGGAATTGAACATCAAATTGATCTCATTCCCGGAGCACCAATTCCAAATAAGCCTTCCTATAGATGTAATCCCAAAGAGAGTGAGGAATTACAAAGCCAAATCGGTGAGTTGATGGGCAAGGGTTACGTGAGGGAGAGCAAGAGTCCGGTGTGCCGTTCCGGCTTTGCTTGTGCCAAAAAAAGACGGTTCATGGAGGATGTGTATTGATAGCCGTGCTTGTGAACAACATCACCATAAAATACAGATTTCCCATCCCTAGATTAGATGACATGCTAGATGAGTTGAGTGGATCCAAGTTGTTTTCGAAAATTGATTTGAGAAGTGGGTACCACCAAATATGCATGAAGGAGGGAGATGAGTGGAAGACGGCTTTCAAGACCAAGTATGGGTTGTATGAATGGCTGGTTATGCCATTTGGTCTCACGAATGCCCCTAGTACTTTCATGAGATTAATGAATGAAGTACTTAGGCCATTTTTGGGAAAGTTCGTAGTTGTATATTTGGATGATATTCTTGTTTTCAGTACTAACAAGGATGATCATTTAAATCATTTGCAACAAGTGTTCGAAGTTTTGAGAGAACAAAAACTGTATGGGAAGCTTGAAAAGTGCACGTTCATGCAACGAGAGATCGGCTTCCTTGGGTTCATCATTTCGGATGCAGGGGTGAAGGTGGATCCATCCAAAGTTGAAGCAATTTCTTCTTGGCCGGTTCCTACAACTATCACCGAGGTGAGGTCTTTTCATGGTTTAGCTTCGTTTTATAGGAGGTTTATAAACCATTTCAGCACATTATTAGCTCCTATAACGGAATGCACTAAACATGGAAAATTTGAATGGAGTGACGCAGCTCAAAAGGCGTTTGAACTTGTAAAAGAGAGAATGTGTAAAACGCCTATACTAGCTTTACCAGATTTTTGCAAAACCATTTGAAGTTGAATGTGATGCAAGTGGCACGGGTATTGGGGCTGTTTTGATTCAATGTGGCAAGCCTATTGCATATTTTAGCGAAAAAATTAAATCGAGGCTAAGTTGAACTATTCCACTTATGATAAAGAGTTTTACGCCATGGTTAGATCTCTTAATCATTGGAGTCACTATTTACGACCACAAGCTTTTGTTCTTCATTCCGATCATGAATCACTGAAATATATTCATGGACAACATAAGCTTAGTGCTCGGCATGCTAAGTGGGTAGAGTTCTTACAATCGTTCAACTTTGTTGCCAAGTACAAGGCCGGGAAAGCTAACGTGGTAGGCGATGCTTTATCTCGGAGACACGTATTGCTTAATATGGTGGATTCCAAGGTACTTGGGTTTGAACTAATTAAAGAATTTTATGTTCTTGATGAGGGGACACGAGATCTGTTCGAGGCTACCAAAGATGGTCCAAAAGACCATTATCATCAAATGGAGGGGTTCTTGTTCAAAGGGAACAAACTTTGCGTTCCTAAATGTCCCGTTCGTGATTTGCTTATAAGAGAGGCTCATGGTGGCGGTTTGGGCGGGCCATTTTGGCGTTGCCAAAACCATGGAATTATTACAAGAACATTTTTCTTGGCCTCATATGATCAAGGAAGTGCACGCTGTTTTGGCTCGTTGCGGAGTTTGTCAAAGAGCCAAAAGCACATTCCATAAGGGGTTGTATACTCCTTTGCCGATCTGGGAGAGACCTTGGGAGGATGTTAGTATGGATTTCATTGTTGCACTTCCGAGAACACAAAGAGGAAAGGATTCGGTCATGGTGGTGGTAGACCGTTTCTCAAAAATGGCACACTTTGTGCCTTGCCATAAAACGAAAGATGCTATTAACGTTTCTTGTTTATATTTCGGGGAAATTGTCCGTCTACATGGAATACCAAAAACTATTGTCTCGGATCGAGATAGCAAGTTTTTGAGTCATTTTTGGAGGTCCCTGTGGAGGATGATGGGTACTAAGTTGCTTTGTTTAGTACTTCACATCACCCCCAAACCGACGGTCAAACGAAGTGACGAATCGAACTCTAGGCACCTTGTTAAGGGGCTTAGTGAGCAAGACCGGGAAAGATTGGGATGTCAAGCTATGCCACGCGAGAATTTGCTTACAATAGGACTCCCACTTTTGCAACAAGACATTCACCGTTCGAAGTGGTATATGGGGTAAACCCGTATGTACCTATTGATCTCATTTCGTTGCCTAAGGACTCTTATGTCCACGGGGATGCTAGGCAACAAGCTGAAACAATGGTGAAGGTTCACAAAGAAATACGCGCCAACATCGAAAAGGCCAATGAAATGTACAAAAAAAAAGCAAACAAGGGCCGAAAACCGAGGTTGTTTGCTCAGGGAGATTTGGTGTGGATACACTTGAGGAAGGAAAGGTTTCCAAGTAAAAGAAAGCATAAACTCATGCCCCGAGTGAAGGGCCTTTCAAGGTTCTTGAACGCTACGGGAATAATGCTTACAAAATAGACCTTCCCGGGAGACTATGGCGTGGCAGCCACATTCAACGTAGGGGACTTATCCCCCTATTTTGAAGATAACGAGGTGCAAGAATTGAGGACAATTCCTTTTGAAGAAGGAGAGGATGATCCGAAACTAGTTGCTAGTTCCGACGAAATTCTACTAAGTACTAATCTCAATCACAACAAGGGAGAAATTCACGGTTTAAGGATTAGTACTAGTTTAATTATGTTGAGCAACATCGGAAAGGTAGTTAATTAGGCGAGTTAGTTTAATTAACGGTTTTTGTAATTTTCGGTTTGTGTAAAACCGGAAATATTTTGCGTAGCGTAAGTTGTATTATCCACGAACTATGCTTAGGGATGCGAACTACACTTGGGATGTGTGAAAGGAGGTCCTTGAAGATATTTGTGGAGCTTGTCTTGCAAGCTAAGGGAGGCCATCCACTTGGTGTGGAAAACCGGCCCTCCTTCCCTTTTAGTCAACAAAACACACAACAACACTATTCCTCTTACATCCTTGTTGGAAATTAGAGATATTTGTTGTTTATTGCTTTGTTTAATATTTTGAGTACTTAGAGCTTTTGGGAGTGATTAGCTTGTAATATATATATGTAATTTGATCATAAATGAAGGAGAGTTGGATTATTGAAATTTAAGCTTTGTGCTTCAAATTAAAACACGTTGTGTTAAAGATTAAAAACCGAGGTTTTTATTCTAACTTTGAACCGATTTTCTTGGGAGGTCAAACTACGAGAAAGTCAAACTAATTAACATATTCGAGAGTGGAGATTCTCGTTCTTTGTTAATTAAAACCGTAATTGAGGAAGAGAGTGGAGATTCATTTCCTTAGTTATAACCGAATTGTAAACTTGAAGTGGAGGCTTTTAGTTTATTGTTCAACTATCGTAAACGCAATTCTTATTTTGAAGTGTGTTCGTATCATTTGTTGAATGCATTTGAGTTTCATTTGATTAAATTAGCTTTGTTGAATGCATTTGAGTTTCATTTGATTCAATTAGCTTTGTTGAATGCATTTGAGTTTCATTTGATTCAATTAGCTTACTTGAATGCATTTGAGTTTCATTTGATTCAATTAGCTTTCTTGAATGCATTTGAGTTTCATTTGATTCAATTAGCTTTGTTGAATGCATTTGATTTCATTTGACTTTAATTTGATTCAATTAGCTTTGTTGAATGCATTTGAGTTTCATTTGATTCAATTAGCTTTGTTGAATGCATTTGAGTTTCATTTGATTCAATTAGCTTTCTTGAATGCATTTGAGTTTCATTTGATTCAATAAGTTTTGTTTGACGTCATTTGACTTTAATTTGATTCAATTAGCTTTGTTGAATGCATTTGAGTTTCATTTGATTCAATTAGCTTTGTTGAATGCATTTGAGTTTCATTTGATTCAATTAGCTTTTTTGAATGCATTTGAGTTTCATTTGATTCAATTAGCTTTGTTGAATTTGACTTTATTTGACTTTTATTTATTTGATTCAATTAGCTTTGTTGAATGCATTTGAGTTTCATTTGATTCAATTAGCTTTGTTGAATGCATTTGAGTTTCATTTGATTCAATTAGCTTTGTTGAATGCATTTGAGTTTCATTTGATTCAATTAGCTTTATTTGAATGCATTTGAGTTTCATTTGATTCAATTAGCTTTGTTTGACTTCATTTGACTTTTATTTGATTCAATTAGCTTTGTTGAATGCATTTGAGTTTCATTTGATTCAATTAGCTTTGTTGAATGCATTTGAGTTTCATTTGATTCAATTAGCTTTGTTGAATGCATTTGAGTTTCATTTGATTCAATTAGCTTTGTTGAATGCATTTGAGTTTCATTTGATTCAATTAGCTTTGTTTGACTTCATTTGACTTTCATTTGATTCAATTAGCTTTGTTGAATGCATTTGAGTTTCATTTGATTCAATTAGCTTTGTTGAATGCATTTGAGTTTCATTTGATTCAATTAGCTTTGTTGAATGCATTTGAGTTTCATTTGATTTTAATTTGATTCAATTAGCTTTGTTGAATGCATCATTCATTTGACTTTCATTTGATTCAATTAGCTTTGTTAATGCATTTGAGTTTCATTTGACTTTAATTTGATTCAATTAGCTTTGTTGAATGCATTTGAGTTTCATTTGATTCAATTAGCTTTGTTGAATGCATTTGAGTTTCATTTGATTCAATTAGCTTTGTTGAATGCATTTGAGTTTCATTTGATTCAATTAGCTTTGTTGAATGCATTTGAGTTTCATTTGATTCAATAAGTTTTGTTTGACGTCATTTGACTTTAATTTGATTCAATTAGCTTTGTTGAATGCATTCGAGTTTCATTTGATTCAATTAGCTTTGTTGAATGCATTTGAGTTTCATTTGATTCAATTAGCTTTATTGAATGCATTTGAGTTTCATTTGATTCAATTAGCTTTGTTTGACTTCATTTGAGTTTCATTTGATTCAATTAGCTTTTGTTGAATGCATTTGAGTTTCATTTGATTCAATTAGCTTTGTTGAATGCATTCGAGTTTCATTTGATTCAATTAGCTTTGTTGAATGCATTTGAGTTTCATTTGATTCAATTAGCTTTGTTGAATGCATTTGAGTTTCATTTGATTCAATTAGCTTTGTTTGACTTTATTTGACTTTCATTTGATTCAATTAGCTTTGTTGAATGCATTTGAGTTTCATTTGATTCAATTAGCTTTGTTGAATGCATTTGAGTTTCATTTGATTCAATTAGCTTTGTTGAATGCATTTGAGTTTCATTTGATTAAATTAGCTTTGTTGAATGCATTTGAGTTTCATTTGATTCAATTAGCTTTGTTTGAATGCATTTGAGTTTCATTTGATTCAATTAGCTTTGTTGAATGCATTTGAGTTTCATTTGATTCAATTAGCTTTGTTTGACTTCATTTGACTTTAATTTGATTCAATTAGCTTTGTTGAATGCATTTGAGTTTCATTTGATTCAATTAGCTTTGTTGAATGCATTTGAGTTTCATTTGATTCAATTAGCTTTGTTGAATGCATTTGAGTTTCATTTGACTTTAATTTTATTCAATTAGCTTTGTTGAATGCATTTGAGTTTCATTTGATTCAATTAGCTTTGTTGAATGCATTTGAGTTTCATTTGATTCAATTAGCTTTGTTGAATGCATTTGAGTTTCATTTGATTCAATTAGCTTTGTTGAATGCATTTGAGTTTCATTTGATTCAATTAGCTTTGTTTGACTTCATTTGAGTTTCATTTGATTCAATTAGCTTTGTTGAATGCATTTGAGTTTCATTTGATTCAATTAGCTTTGTTGAATGCATTTGAGTTTCATTTGATTCAATTAGCTTTCTTGAATGCATTTGAGTTTCATTTGATTCAATTAGTTTTGTTTGACGTCATTTGACTTTAATTTGATTCAATTAGCTTTGTTGAATGCATTTGAGTTTCATTTGATTCAATTAGCTTTGTTGAATGCATTTGAGTTTCATTTGATTCAATTAGCTTTGTTGAATGCATTTGAGTTTCATTTGATTCAATTAGCTTTGTTGAATGCATTTGAGTTTCATTTGATTCAATTAGCTTTGTTGAATGCATTTGAGTTTCATTTGATTCAATTAGTTTTGTTTGACTTCATTTGACTTTAATTTGATTCAATTAGCTTTGTTGAATGCATTTGAGTTTCATTTGATTCAATTAGCTTTGTTGAATGCATTTGAGTTTCATTTGATTCAATTAGCTTTGTTGAATGCATTTGAGTTTCATTTGACTTTTAATTTGATTCAATTAGCTTTGTTTGAGTTTCATTTGACTTTTATTTGATTCAATTAGCTTTGTTGAATGCATTTGAGTTTTATTTGACTTTAATTTGATTCAATTAGCTTTGTTGAATGCATTTGAGTTTCATTTGATTCAATTAGCTTTGTTGAATGCATTTGAGTTTCATTTGATTCAATTAGCTTTGTTGAATGCATTTGAGTTTCATTTGATTCAATTAGCTTTCTTGAATGCATTTGAGTTTCATTTGATTCAATAAGTTTTGTTTGACGTCATTTGACTTTAATTTGATTCAATTAGCTTTGTTGAATGCATTTGAGTTTCATTTGATTCAATTAGCTTTGTTGAATGCATTTGAGTTTCATTTGATTCAATTAGCTTTGTTGAATGCATTTGAGTTTCATTTGATTCAATTAGCTTTCTTGAATGCATTTGAGTTTCATTTGATTCAATTAGTTTTGTTTGACTTCATTTGACTTTAATTTGATTCAATTAGCTTTGTTGAATGCATTTGAGTTTCATTTGATTCAATTAGCTTTGTTGAATGCATTTGAGTTTCATTTGATTCAATTAGCTTTGTTGAATGCATTTGAGTTTCATTTGACTTTAATTTGATTCAATTAGCTTTGTTGAATGCATTTGAGTTTCATTTGACTTTAATTTGATTCAATTAGCTTTGTTGAATGCATTTGAGTTTTTATTTGACTTTAATTTGATTCAATTAGCTTTGTTGAATGCATTTGAGTTTCATTTGATTCAATTAGCTTTGTTGAATGCATTTGAGTTTCATTTGATTAAATTAGCTTTGTTGAATGCATTTGAGTTTCATTTGATTTAATTAGCTTTGTTGAATGCATTTGAGTTTCATTTGATTCAATTAGCTTTGTTGAATGCATTTGAGTTTCATTTGATTCAATTAGCTTTGTTTGACTTCATTTGACTTTAATTTGATTCAATTAGCTTTGTTGAATGCATTTGAGTTTCATTTGATTCAATTAGCTTTGTTGAATGCATTTGAGTTTCATTTGATTCAATTAGCTTTGTTGAATGCATTTGAGTTTCATTTGACTTTAATTTTATTCAATTAGCTTTGTTGAATGCATTTGAGTTTCATTTGATTCAATTAGCTTTGTTGAATGCATTTGAGTTTCATTTGATTAAATTAGCTTTGTTGAATGCATTTGAGTTTCATTTGATTTAATTAGCTTTGTTGAATGCATTTGAGTTTCATTTGATTCAATTAGCTTTCATTGAATCCATTTGAGTTTCATTTGATTCAATTAGCTTTGTTGAATGCATTTGAGTTTCATTTGATTTAATTAGCTTTGTTGAATGCATTTGAGTTTCATTTGATTCAATTAGCTTTGTTGAATGCATTTGAGTTTCATTTGATTCAATTAGCTTTGTTTGACGTCATTTGACTTTAATTTGATTCAATTAGCTTTGTTGAATGCATTTGAGTTTCATTTGATTCAATTAGCTTTGTTGGATGCATTTGAGTTTCATTTGATTCAATTAGCTTTGTTGAATGCATTTGAGTTTCATTTGATTCAATTAGCTTTGTTGAATGCATTTGAGTTTCATTTGATTCAATTAGCTTTCTTGAATGCATTTGAGTTTCATTTGATTCAATTAGTTTTGTTTGACTTCATTTGACTTTAATTTGATTCAATTAGCTTTGTTGAATGCATTTGAGTTTCATTTGATTCAATTAGCTTTGTTGAATGCATTTGAGTTTCATTTGATTCAATTAGCTTTGTTGAATGCATTTGAGTTTCATTTGACTTAATTTGATTCAATTAGCTTTGTTGAATGCATTTGAGTTTCATTTGATTCAATTAGCTTTGTTGAATGCATTTGAGTTTTATTTGACTTTAATTTGATTCAATTAGCTTTGTTGAATGCATTCGAGTTTCATTTGATTCAATTAGCTTTGTTGAATGCATTTGAGTTTCATTTGATTAAATTAGCTTTGTTGAATGCATTTGAGTTTCATTTGATTCAATTAGCTTTCTTGAATGCATTTGAGTTTCATTTGATTCAATAAGTTTTGTTTGACGTCATTTGACTTTAATTTGATTCAATTAGCTTTGTTGAATGCATTCGAGTTTCATTTGATTCAATTAGCTTTGTTGAATGCATTTGAGTTTCATTTGATTCAATTAGCTTTCTTGAATGCATTTGAGTTTCATTTGATTCAATTAGCTTTCTTGAATGCATTTGAGTTTCATTTGATTCAATTAGTTTTGTTTGACTTGATTTGACTTTAATTTGATTCAATTAGCTTTGTTGAATGCATTCGAGTTTCATTTGATTCAATTAGCTTTGTTGAATGCATTTGAGTTTCATTTGATTCAATTAGCTTTGTTGAATGCATTTGAGTTTCATTTGACTTTAATTTGATTCAATTAGCTTTGTTGAATGCATTCGAGTTTCATTTGACTTTAATTTGATTCAATTAGCTTTGTTGAATGCATTTGAGTTTCATTTGATTCAATTAGCTTTGTTGAATGCATTTGAGTTTCATTTGATTCAATTAGCTTTGTTGAATGCATTTGAGTTTCATTTGATTAAATTAGCTTTGTTGATTGCATTTGAGTTTCATTTGATTTAATTAGCTTTGTTGAATACATTTGAGTTTCATTTGATTCAATTAGCTTTCTTGAATGCATTTGAGTTTCATTTGATTCAATTAGTTTTGTTTGACTTGATTTGACTTTAATTTGATTCAATTAGCTTTGTTGAATGCATTCGAGTTTCATTTGATTCAATTAGCTTTGTTGAATGCATTTGAGTTTCATTTGATTCAATTAGCTTTGTTGAATGCATTTGAGTTTCATTTGACTTTAATTTTATTCAATTAGCATTGTTGAATGCATTCGAGTTTCATTTGATTCAATTAGCTTTGTTGAATGCATTTGAGTTTCATTTGATTAAATTAGCTTTGTTGAATGCATTTGAGTTTCATTTGATTTAATTAGCTTTGTTGAATGCATTTGAGTTTCATTTGATTCAATTAGCTTTCATGAATCCATTTGAGTTTCATTTGATTTAATTAACTTTGTTGAATGCATTTGAGTTTCATTTGATTTAATTAGCTTTGTTGAATACATTTGAGTTTCATTTGATTCAATTAGCTTTCTTGAATGCATTTGAGTTTCATTTGATTCAATTAGTTTTGTTTGACTTGATTTGACTTTAATTTGATTCAATTAGCTTTGTTGAATGCATTCGAGTTTCATTTGATTCAATTAGCTTTGTTGAATGCATTTGAGTTTCATTTGATTCAATTAGCTTTGTTGAATGCATTTGAGTTTCATTTGACTTTAATTTTATTCAATTAGCATTGTTGAATGCATTCGAGTTTCATTTGATTCAATTAGCTTTGTTGAATGCATTTGAGTTTCATTTGATTAAATTAGCTTTGTTGAATGCATTTGAGTTTCATTTGATTTAATTAGCTTTGTTGGATGCATTTGAGTTTCATTTGATTCAATTAGCTTTCATGAATCCATTTGAGTTTCATTTGATTCAATAAGTTTTGTTTGACGTCATTTGACTTTAATTTGATTCAAATAGCTTTGTTGAATGCATTCGAGTTTCATTTGATTCAATTAGCTTTGTTGAATGCATTTGAGTTTCATTTGACTTTAATTTGATTCAATTAGCTTTGTTGAATGCATTCGAGTTTCATTTGATTCAATTAGCTTTGTTGAATGCATTTGAGTTTCATTTGATTCAATTAGCTTTGTTGAATGCATTTGAGTTTCATTTGACTTTAATTTGATTCAATTAGCTTTGTTGAATGCATTTGAGTTTCGTTTGACTTTAATTTGATTCAATTAGCTTTGTTGAATGCATTCGAGTTTCATTTGATTCAATTAGCTTTGTTGAATGCATTTGAGTTTCATTTGATTAAATTAGCTTTGTTGAATGCATTTGAGTTTCATTTGATTTAATTAGCTTTGTTGAATGCATTTGAGTTTCATTTGATTCAATTAGCTTTCTTGAATGCATTTGAGTTTCATTTGATTCAATAAGTTTTGTTTGACGTCATTTGACTTTAATTTGATTCAATTAGCTTTGTTGAATGCATTCGAGTTTCATTTGATTCAATTAGCTTTGTTGAATGCATTTGAGTTTCATTTGATTCAATTAGCTTTCTTGAATGCATTTGAGTTTCATTTGATTCAATTAGCTTTCTTGAATGCATTTGAGTTTCATTTGATTCAATTAGTTTTGTTTGACTTGATTTGACTTTAATTTGATTCAATTAGCTTTGTTGAATGCATTCGAGTTTCATTTGATTCAATTAGCTTTGTTGAATGCATTTGAGTTTCATTTGATTCAATTAGCTTTGTTGAATGCATTTGAGTTTCATTTGAGTTTCATTTGATTCAATTAGCTTTGTTGAATGCATTTGAGTTTCATTTGACTTTAATTTGATTCAATTAGCTTTGTTGAATGCATTCGAGTTTCATTTGATTCAATTAGCTTTGTTGATTGCATTTGAGTTTCATTTGATTAAATTAGCTTTGTTGAATGCATTTGAGTTTCTTTTGATTTAATTAGCTTTGTTGAATGCATTTGAGTTTCATTTGATTCAATTAGCTTTCATGAATCCATTTGAGTTTCATTTGATTCAATAAGTTTTGTTTGACGTCATTTGACTTTAATTTGATTCAATTAGCTTTGTTGAATGCATTCGAGTTTCATTTGATTCAATTAGTTTTGTTGAATGCATTTGAGTTTCATTTGACTTTAATTTGATTCAATTAGCTTTGTTGAATGCATTCGAGTTTCATTTGATTCAATTAGCTTTGTTGAATGCATTTGAGTTTCATTTGATTCAATTAGCTTTGTTGAATGCATTTGAGTTTCATTTGACTTTAATTTGATTCAATTAGCTTTGTTGAATGCATTTGAGTTTCGTTTGACTTTAATTTGATTCAATTAGCTTTGTTGAATGCATTTGAGTTTCATTTGATTCAATTAGCTTTGTTGAATGCATTTGAGTTTCATTTGATTAAATTAGCTTTGTTGAATGCATTTGAGTTTCATTTGATTTAATTAGCTTTGTTGAATGCATTTGAGTTTCATTTGATTCAATTAGCTTTCTTGAATGCATTTGAGTTTCATTTGATTCAATAAGTTTTGTTTGACGTCATTTGACTTTAATTTGATTCAATTAGCTTTGTTGAATGCATTCGAGTTTCATTTGATTCAATTAGCTTTGTTGAATGCATTTGAGTTTCATTTGATTCAATTAGCTTTCTTGAATGCATTTGAGTTTCATTTGATTCAATTAGCTTTCTTGAATGCATTTGAGTTTCATTTGATTCAATTAGTTTTGTTTGACTTGATTTGACTTTAATTTGATTCAATTAGCTTTGTTGAATGCATTCGAGTTTCATTTGATTCAATTAGCTTTGTTGAATGCATTTGAGTTTCATTTGATTCAATTAGCTTTGTTGAATGCATTTGAGTTTCATTTGATTCAATTAGCTTTGTTGAATGCATTTGAGTTTCATTTGACTTTAATTTGATTCAATTAGCTTTGTTGAATGCATTCGAGTTTCATTTGATTCAATTAGCTTTGTTGAATGCATTTGAGTTTCATTTGATTAAATTAGCTTTGTTGAATGCATTTGAGTTTCTTTTGATTTAATTAGCTTTGTTGAATGCATTTGAGTTTCATTTGATTCAATTAGTTTTCATGAATGCATTTGAGTTTCATTTGATTCAATAAGTTTTGTTTGACGTCATTTGACTTTAATTTGATTCAAATAGCTTTGTTGAATGCATTCGAGTTTCATTTGATTCAATTAGCTTTGTGGAATGCATTTGAGTTTCATTTGATTCAATTAGCTTTCTCGAATGCATTTGAGTTTCATTTGATTCAATTAGCTTTGTTGAATGCATTTGAGTTTCATTTGATTCAATTAGCTTTGTTGAATGCATTTGAGTTTCATTTGATTAAATTAGCTTTGTTGAATGCATTTGAGTTTCATTTGATTTAATTAGCTTTGTTGAATACATTTGAGTTTCATTTGATTCAATTAGCTTTCTTGAATGCATTTGAGTTTCATTTGATTCAATTAGTTTTGTTTGACTTGATTTGACTTTAATTTGATTCAATTAGCTTTGTTGAATGCATTCGAGTTTCATTTGATTCAATTAGCTTTGTTGAATGCATTTGAGTTTCATTTGATTCAATTAGCTTTGTTGAATGCATTTGAGTTTCATTTGACTTTAATTTTATTCAATTAGCTTTGTTGAATGCATTCGAGTTTCATTTGATTCAATTAGCTTTGTTGAATGCATTTGAGTTTCATTTGATTAAATTAGCTTTGTTGAATGCATTTGTGTTTCATTTGATTTAATTAGCTTTGTTGGATGCATTTGAGTTTCATTTGATTCAATTAGCTTTCATGAATCCATTTGAGTTTCATTTGATTCAATAAGTTTTGTTTGACGTCATTTGACTTTAATTTGATTCAAATAGCTTTGTTGAATGCATTCGAGTTTCATTTGATTCAATTAGCTTTGTTGAATGCATTTGAGTTTCATTTGACTTTAATTTGATTCAATTAGCTTTGTTGAATGCATTTGAGTTTCATTTGATTCAATTAGCTTTGTTGAATGCATTTGAGTTTCATTTGATTCAATTAGCTTTGTTGAATGCATTTGAGTTTCATTTGAGTTTCATTTGATTCAATTAGCTTTGTTGAATGCATTTGAGTTTAATTTGACTTTAATTTGATTCAATTAGCTTTGTTGAATGCATTTGAGTTTCATTTGATTCAATTAGCTTTGTTGAATGCATTTGAGTTTCATTTGATTAAATTAGCTTTGTTGAATGCATTTGAGTTTCTTTTGATTTAATTAGCTTTTGATACGAAATCAGTTGCTAATTCCGAAATTCTACTAAGTACTAATCTCAATCACAACAAAGGAGAGATTCACGGTTTAAAGATTAGTACTAGTTTAATCATGTTGAGCAACGAAGGAAAGGAAGTTAATTAAGCTAGTTAGTTTAATTAACGTTTTTGTAATTTTCGGTTTTTGTAAAACCCGAATTATTTTGTTTAGCGTAAGTGTAAATTGGTCGAACCGTACTTGGGGTTGCGAACCATACTTGGGACGTGTAATGGGCACTCATGGAGATCTTTTGAAGCTTCCCTTGCAAGCTAAGACAAGCCCTCCACTTGCTTGAAGAAAACCGTCCCACTTTGCCCCAAAGTCAACAAAACACACAACAACACTATTCCTCCTTACATCCTTGTTGGATTAAGAGATATTTGTTGTTTAATTGATTTGTTTAATTACTTTGGTGCTTAGTTATTTTGGCTAATGTTTTAAGCCTTCTTTAGCTTGTACTTGATATATGTAATGGATCAAGTAATGAAAAAATCAGTTTTAGTTTTGATTTAAACATTGTGTTTATTCGGTTTTTTTGGAGATTGAAAAATCCGAAATTCCTCTTGTGATTAAGAAGTGATCTTAATCTTGAAACCCTTGAGTTAAGTGAGTTAAACTTAATTTAAGAGAGAGTTAATATAATTAGTGAGTTTAAACTAATTAAATCCACTCTCAAAAACCTCCTAAATCGTTTCTAAGTAAGATAAACTTCTAAACCGATTTAGAATCCTTAAGCATAAATAAGTGAGTAAAGCTTATCGAGCTTAGGTTACATTTTCATATACGATTACGCATCAAGTGGTATCCAGAGCCAAGTTACAAAATGGACGATGAAATGAATGATAATGCTAGAAGAGATGCGATGCTAGAAGCTCTAGCTAAGCAAAACGAAGCATTACACGACATGATGGCAAAGATAACCTTAGAATTGTTTAAGAAGAAACCCAATGAGGAAGAAAGGAGTTCTAGGGCTGATGATAGGGGTTTGAAAATCGAAGTTCGGATTTTGACGGAGCTAGTGATCCGGAATTATACATTGAATGGGAACGTTCTTTGGAGCGTTTTTTTGATTACAAAGACACTCCGAATGATAAGAAATACAAGGTTGCTGTTTTGAAGCTAACCAAATATGCATCCATTTGGTTAGAAGGCTTGAAGAGGCAAAGGGTGAAGGAGAACAAATCCAAGATTGCTACTTGGGAGAAATTGAAGAAGCAATTGCGGAAGCGTTTTGTTCCTACTAACTACAAGCAAAATCAGTATGTTAGATGGTCCACACTCAAACAAGGCACCACGTCCATGGATGAGTACATCAAGGAATTCGAAAAGCTTTCCATTGTTTGTGAAATAGAAGAAATGGAGGAGCAAAAATTGGGCGAATTCTTGGGAGGCCTAAATGAGGATGTGCGTGAGAAGGTGGAGGTATACCCATACCTTTCTTTCGATGAGGCTTGCAAAGTGGCTCTCAAAATTGACAGCCAAAAGAAGAAAGCAACAACAAGTAAGTCTTATTCAAAGCCATTTAGTACTTTTAAAGCTAATACTAGTACTAGCAACTTTGATAAGAACAAAAAATCAGATTTCATTCCAAAAGAGAAGGAGAAAGTTGTAGATGATAAAGCCTTTAAAGTGAAATGTTTTAAGTGTCAAGGTTATGGTCATTACCAATCGACTTGTCCTACGAAAAGAGTCATGACTATAAGGGACATAGAGGAGATAGACGAATTGGAGAGGTTATACCTTTTAGAAAAGCAACATGATAAATCGATTTAGGAAACGAAAGTGATGAGGACGTATGTAATCCGGAAATGGAGGGTGAAATGTTGGTTCTTAGAAGATCCTTGTACTCTAATGTCGTGGCTGAAAATGAGGAACAAAGAGAAACCATTTTTCATTCGAAATGCTTAGTGAATAAGAAGCTATGCACGTTAATCATTGATGGTGGTAGTTGTACAAATGTGGCTTCAATCGAACTCGTAGAGAAGTTAGCATTACCTACTACTAAACATCCACATCCTTATAAACCGAAATGGTTAGATGATGATAGTGAAGTAAGGGTGAAGAATAGAGTTTTAATCACGTTTTCCATTGGAAATTATGAAGATGAAATTCTATGTGATGTAATTCCTATGACTGCGTGCCATATTCTACTTGGTAGACCGTGGCAATTTGATCGAAAAGTAATGCATGATGGTTGTTCGAATGTGTATAAGGTAAACAAGAATGGTAAAATCAAAACCTTAGTACCATTGCCCCCTTCAAAATCCGAGACACTACACCTAAACAAAAAAAGAACCTCGTGTGTGGTAGTGTGTTTTTGGGGAGAAAAGATTCGAGAGGGAGTTGGGAACAAATCAGGTCGTGTATGTTCTAATTGCTAAGGAGGTGAACGAGGGAATGGAAGTTGAAGATTCGGATTTGAGGGAGTTATTGGAGGGATTTGGAGACGTGTTTCCTAATGACCTACCAAATGGCCTACCCCCTAAACGTGGAATTGAGCATCAAATTGATCTCATTCCCGGAGCACCACTTCCAAATAAACCTTCCTATAGATGCAATCCCAAAGAAAGTGAGGAGTTACAAAGCCAAATCGGTGAATTGATGAAGAAAGGCTACGTGAGAGAGAGTAAAAGTCCATGTCTTTGTTCCGGCTTTACTTGTGCCAAAAAAGGACGGAACATGGAGGATGTGTATTGATAGCCGTCTTTGTGAACAATATAACCATCAAATACGGATTTCCCATCCCTAGGTTAGATGACATGTTAGATGAGTTAAGTGGATCCAATTTGTTTTCGAAAATTGATTTGAGAAGTGGATACCACCAAATATGCATGAGAGAGGAGATGAGTGGAAGACGGCTTTCAAAACGAAGTATGGGTTGTATGAATGGATGGTTATGCCGTTTGGTCTCACAAATGCCCCTAGTACGTTCATGAGATTGATGAATGAAGTACTTAGGCCGTTTTTGGGGAAGTTCGTGGTGGTGTATTTGGATGATATTCTTGTCTATAGTTCTAACAAGGAGGATCATTTGGAGCATTTGCAACGATTGTTCGAAGTTCTAAGAGAGCAAAAACGTACGGGAAGCTAGAAAAGTGCACGTTTATGCAAAGGGAGATTGGCTTCCTTGGTTTCATCATTTCGATGAAGGCGTGAAGGTGGATCCATCCAAAGTAGAAGCAATTTCTTCTTGGCCGGTTCCCACCACTATCACCGAGGTGAGATCTTTTCATGGTTTAGCTTCATTTTATAGGAGGTTTATAAATAATTTCAGCACATTATTAGCTCCTATAACCGAATGTACTAAACATGGAAAATTTACATGGAGTGACGCAGCTCAAAAGGCGTATGAACTTGTAAAGGAGAAAATGTGTAACACGCCTATTTTAGCTTTACCTGATTTCACTAAACCATTTGAAGTTGAGTGTGACGCCAGTGGAACGGGTATTGGGGCTGTTCTAATTCAATGTGGCAAACCTATTGCTTATTTTAGCGAGAAACTAAATCGAGCCAAGTTGAATTATTCCACGTATGATAAAGAGTTTTACGCCATGGTTAGAGCTCTTAATCATTGGAGTCACTATTTGCGACCACAAGCTTTTGTTCTCCATTCGGATCATGAATCATTGAAATATATTCATGGCCAACATAAGCTTAGTGCTCGTCATGCTAAATGGGTGGAATTCTTACAATCTTTCAATTTTGTTGCCAAGTACAAGGCCGGAAAAGCCAACATTGTAGGCGATGCTTTATCTCGGAGACACGTATTGCTTAACATGGTGGATTCCAAGGTACTTGGGTTTGAGTTGATTAAAGAATTCTATGTTCTTGATGAGGAGACACGTGACCTGTTCGTGGCTACCAAGGATGGTCCAAAAGACCATTATCATCAAATGGAAGGGTTTTTGTTTAAAGGGAACAAACTTTGTGTTCCTAAATGTCCCGTTCGTGATTTGCTAATTAGAGAAGCTCATGGAGGTGGGTTAGCTGGCCATTTTGGCGTTAACAAGACTATGGAGTTGTTACAAGAACATTTTTCGTGGCCTCATATGCTTAAAGAAGTACATGCTTGTTTTGGCTCGTTGTGGTGTTTGTCAAAGGGCTAAAAGCACGTTCCATAAGGGGTTGTACACTCCTTTACCAACACCGGAGAGACCATGGGAGGATGTCGGTATGGATTTCATTGTGGCTCTTCCTAGGACACAAAGAGGGAAGGATTCGGTAATGGTGGTAGTGGACCGTTTCTCAAAAATGGCACACTTCGTGCCTTGTCACAAAACGGAAGATGCTCTTAATGTTTCTTGTTTATATTTCGGGAAATTGTTCGCTTGCATGGAGTGCCAAGAACTATTGTCTCGGATCGAGATAGTAAGTTTTTGAGTCATTTTTGGAGGTCCCTATGGAGGATGATGGGTACTAAGTTGCCGTTTAGTACTTCACATCACCCCCAAACAGATGGTCAAACCGAAGTGACCAATCGAACTCTAGGCACCTTGTTAAGGGGCTTAGTGAGCAAGACGGGAAAGGATTGGGATGTCAGTTATGCCATGCGAGTTTGCTTACAATAGAACTCCAACTTTTGCAACAAAACATTCACCGTTCGAAGTGGTATATGGGGTAAATCCGTATGTACCTATTGATCTTATTTCGTTGCCTAAAGACTCTTATGTCCATGGAGATGCTAGGCAACAAGCAAACAATGGTGAAAGTTCACAAAGAAATACGCACCAATATCGAGAAAACAAATGAGATGTACAAAGGAAAGCAAACAAAAATCGGAAACCGAGGTTGTTTGCTCCAAGTGATACGAAATCGATTGCTAATTCCGAAATTCTACTAAGTACTAATCTCAATCACAACAAAGGAGAGATTCACGGTTTAAAGATTAGTACTAGTTTAATCATGTTGAGCAACGAAGGAAAGGAAGTTAATTAAGCTAGTTAGTTTAATTAACGTTTTTGTAATTTTCGGTTTTTGTAAAACCCGGAATTATTTTGTTTAGCGTAAGTGTAAATTGGTCGAACCGTACTTGGGGTTGCGAACCATACTTGGGACGTGTAATGGGCACTCATGGAGATCTTTTGAAGCTTCCCTTGCAAGCTAAGACAAGCCCTCCACTTGCTTGAAGAAAACCGTCCCCACTTTGCCCCAAAGTCAACAAAACACACAACAACACTATTCCTCCTTACATCCTTGTTGGATTAAGAGATATTTGTTGTTTAATTGATTTGTTTAATTACTTTGGTGCTTAGTTATTTTGGCTAATGTTTTAAGCCTTCTTTAGCTTGTACTTGATATATGTAATGGATCAAGTAATGAAAAAATCAGTTTTGGTTTTGATTTAAACATTGTGTTTATTCGGTTTTTTTGGAGATTGAAAAATCCGAAATTCCTCTTGTGATTAAGAAGTGATCTTAATCTTGAAATCCTTGAGTTAAGTGAGTTAAACTTAATTTAAGAGAGAGTTAATATAATTAGTGAGTTTAAACTAATTAAATCCACTCTCAAAAACCTCCTAAATCGGTTTCTAAGTAAGATAAACTTCTAAACCGATTTAGAATCCTTAAGCATAAATAAGTGAGTAAAGCTTATCGAGCTTAGGTTACATTTTCATATACGATTTCGCATCAAGTGGTATCCGGAGCTAAGTTCGGAAATGGACGATGAAATGAATGATAATGCTAGAAGAGATGCGATGCTAGAAGCTCTAGCTAAGCAAAACGAAGCATTACACGACATGATGGCAAAGATAACCTTAGAATTGTTTAAGAAGAAACCCAATGAGGAAGAAAGGAGTTCTAGGGCCGATGATAGGGGTTTGAAAATCGAAGTTCCGGATTTTGACGGAGCTAGTGATCCGGAATTATACATTGAATGGGAACGTTCTTTGGAGCGTTTTTTGATTACAAAGACACTCCGAATGATAAGAAATACAAGGTTGCTGTTTTGAAGCTAACCAAATATGCATCCATTTGGTTAGAAGGCTTGAAGAGGCAAAGGGTGAAGGAGAACAAATCCAAGATTGCTACTTGGGAGAAATTGAAGAAGCAATTGCGGAAGCGTTTTGTTCCTACTAACTACAAGCAAAATCGGTATGTTAGATGGTCCACACTCAAACAAGGCACCACGTCCATGGATGAGTACATCAAGGAATTCGAAAAGCTTTCCATTGTTTGTGAAATAGAAGAAATGGAGGAGCAAAAATTGGGCGAGATTCTTGGGAGGCCTAAATGAGGATGTGCGTGAGAAGGTGGAGGTATACCCATACCTTTCTTTCGATGAGGCTTGCAAAGTGGCTCTCAAAATTGACTGACCCAAAAGAAGAAAGCAACAACAAGTAAGTCTTATTCAAAGCCATTTAGTACTTTTAAAGCTAATACTAGTACTAGCAACTTTGATAAGAATAAAAAATCAGATTTCATTCCAAAAGAGAAGGAGAAAGTTGTAGATGATAAAGCCTTTAAAGTGAAATGTTTTAAGTGTCAAGGTTATGGTCATTACCAATCGACTTGTCCTACGAAAAGAGTCATGACTATAAGGGACATAGAGGAGATAGACGAATTGGAGAGGTTATACCTCTTAGAAAAGCAACATGATAAATCGATTTAGGAAACGAAAGTGATGAGGACGTATGTAATCCGGAAATGGAGGGTGAAATGTTGGTTCTTAGAAGATCCTTGTACTCTAATGTCGTGGCTGAAAATGAGGAACAAAGAGAAACCATTTTTCATTCGAAATGCTTAGTGAATAAGAAGCTATGCACGTTAATCATTGATGGTGGTAGTTGTACAAATGTGGCTTCAACTGAACTCGTAGAGAAGTTAGCATTACCTACTACTAAACATCCACATCCTTATAAACTGAAATGGTTAGATGATGATAGTGAAGTAAGGGTGAAGAATAGAGTTTTAATCACGTTTTCCATTGGAAATTATGAAGATGAAATTCTATGTGATGTAATTCCTATGACTGCGTGCCATATTCTACTTGGTAGACCGTGGCAATTTGATCGAAAAGTAATGCATGATGGTTGTTCGAATGTGTATAAGGTAAACAAGAATGGTAAAATCAAAACCTTAGTACCATTGCCCCCTTCAAAAATCCGAGACACTACACCTAAACAAAAAAAGAACCTCGTGTGTGGTAGTGTGTTTTTGGGGAGAAAAAGATTCGAGAGGGAGTTGGGAACAAATCAGGTCGTGTATGTTCTAATTGCTAAGGAGGTGAACGAGGGAATGGAAGTTGAAGATTCGGATTTGAGGGAGTTATTGGAGGGATTTGGAGACGTGTTTCCTAATGACCTACCAAATGGCCTACCCCTAAACGTGGAATTGAGCATCAAATTGATCTCATTCCCGGAGCACCACTTCCAAATAAACCTTCCTATAGATGCAATCCCAAAGAAAGTGAGGAGTTACAAAGCCAAATCAGTGAATTGATGAAGAAAGGCTACGTGAGAGAGAGTAAAAGTCCATGTCTTTCCGGCTTTACTTGTGCCAAAAAAGGACGGAACATGGAGGATGTGTATTGATAGCCGTGCTTTGTGAACAATATAACCATCAAATACGGATTTCCCATCCCTAGGTTAGATGACATGTTAGATGAGTTAAGTGGATCCAATTTGTTTTCGAAAATTGATTTGAGAAGTGGATACCACCAAATATGCATGAGAGAGGGAGATGAGTGGAAGACGGCTTTCAAAACGAAGTATGGGTTGTATGAATGGATGGTTATGCCGTTTGGTCTCACAAATGCCCCTAGTACGTTCATGAGATTGATGAATGAAGTACTTAGGCCGTTTTTGGGGAAGTTCGTGGTGGTGTATTTGGATGATATTCTTGTCTATAGTTCTAACAAGGAGGATCATTTGGAGCATTTGCAACGATTGTTCGAAGTTCTAAGAGAGCAAAAACGTACGGGAAGCTAGAAAAGTGCACGTTTATGCAAAGGGAGATTGGCTTCCTTGGTTTCATCATTTCGATGAAGGCGTGAAGGTGGATCCATCCAAAGTAGAAGCAATTTCTTCTTGGCCGGTTCCCACCACTATCACCGAGGTGAGATCTTTTCATGGTTTAGCTTCATTTTATAGGAGGTTTATAAATAATTTCAGCACATTATTAGCTCCTATAACCGAATGTACTAAACATGGAAAATTTACATGGAGTGACGCAGCTCAAAAGGCGTATGAACTTGTAAAGGAGAAAATGTGTAACACGCCTATTTTAGCTTTACCCGATTTCACTAAACCATTTGAAGTTGAGTGTGACGCCGGTGGAACGGGTATTGGGGCTGTTCTAATTCAATGTGGCAAACCTATTGCTTATTTTAGCGAGAAACTAAATCGGGCCAAGTTGAATTATTCCACGTATGATAAAGAGTTTTACGCCATGGTTAGAGCTCTTAATCATTGGAGTCACTATTTGCGACCACAAGCTTTTGTTCTCCATTCGGATCATGAATCATTGAAATATATTCATGGCCAACATAAGCTTAGTGCTCGTCATGCTAAATGGGTGGAATTCTTACAATCTTTCAATTTTGTTGCCAAGTACAAGGCCGAAAAGCCAACATTGTAGGCGATGCTTTATCTCGGAGACACGTATTGCTTAACATGGTGGATTCCAAGGTACTTGGGTTTGAGTTGATTAAAGAATTCTATGTTCTTGATGAGGAGACACGTGACTTGTTCGTGGCTACCAAGGATGGTCCAAAAGACCATTATCATCAAATGGAAGGGTTTTTGTTTAAAGGGAACAAACTTTGTGTTCCTAAATGTCCCGTTCGTGATTTGCTAATTAGAGAAGCTCATGGAGGTGGGTTAGGCGGCCATTTTGGCGTTAACAAGACTATGGAGTTGTTACAAGAACATTTTTCGTGGCCTCATATGCTCAAAGAAGTACATGCTTTGTTTTGGCTCGTTGTGGTGTTTGTCAAAGGGCTAAAAGCACGTTCCATAAGGGGTTGTACACTCCTTTACCAACACGAGAGACCATGGGAGGATGTCGGTATGGATTTCATTGTGGCTCTTCCTAGGACACAAAGAGGGAAGGATTCGGTAATGGTGGTAGTGGACCGTTTCTCAAAAATGGCACACTTCGTGCCTTGTCACAAAACGGAAGATGCTCTTAATGTTTCTTGTTTATATTTCGGGAAATTGTTCGCTTGCATGGAGTGCCAAGAACTATTGTCTCGGATCGAGATAGTAAGTTTTTGAGTCATTTTTGGAGGTCCCTATGGAGGATGATGGGTACTAAGTTGCTGTTTAGTACTTCACATCACCCCCAAACAGATGGTCAAACCGAAGTGACCAATCGAACTCTAGGCACCTTGTTAAGGGGCTTAGTGAGCAAGACGGGAAAGGATTGGGATGTCAAGTTATGCCATGCGGAGTTTGCTTACAATAGAACTCCAACTTTTGCAACAAAACATTCACCGTTCGAAGTGGTATATGGGGTAAATCCGTATGTACCTATTGATCTTATTTCGTTGCCTAAAGACTCTTATGTCCATGGAGATGCTAGGCAACAAGCTGAAACAATGGTGAAAGTTCACAAAGAAATACGCACCAATATCGAGAAAACAAATGAGATGTACAAAAGGAAAGCAAACAAAAATCGGAAACCGAGGTTGTTTGCTCCCGAAGATGATACGAAATCGGTTGCTAATTCCGAAATTCTACTAAGTACTAATCTCAATCACAACAAAGGAGAGATTCACGGTTTAAAGATTAGTACTAGTTTAATCATGTTGAGCAACGAAGGAAAGGAAGTTAATTAAGCTAGTTAGTTTAATTAACGTTTTTGTAATTTTCGGTTTTTGTAAAACCGGAATTATTTTGTTTAGCGTAAGTGTAAATTGGTCGAACCGTACTTGGGGTTGCGAACCATACTTGGGACGTGTAATGGGCACTCATGGAGATCTTTTGAAGCTTCCCTTGCAAGCTAAGACAAGCCCTCCACTTGCTTGAAGAAAACCGTCCCACTTTGCCCCAAAGTCAACAAAACACACAACAACACTATTCCTCCTTACATCCTTGTTGGATTAAGAGATATTTGTTGTTTAATTGATTTGTTTAATTACTTTGGTGCTTAGTTATTTTGGCTAATGTTTTAAGCCTTCTTTAGCTTGTACTTGATATATGTAATGGATCAAGTAATGAAAAAATCAGTTTTGGTTTTGATTTAAACATTGTGTTTATTCGGTTTTTTGGAGATTGAAAAATCCGAAATTCCTCTTGTGATTAAGAAGTGATCTTAATCTTGAAATCCTTGAGTTAAGTGAGTTAAACTTAATTTAAGAGAGAGTTAATATAATTAGTGAGTTTAAACTAATTAAATCCACTCTCAAAAACCTCCTAAATCAGTTTCTAAGTAAGATAAACTTCTAAACCGATTTAGAATCCTTAAGCATAAATAAGTGAGTAAAGCTTATCGAGCTTAGGTTACAGTTTCATATACGATTTCGCATCAAGTGGTATCCAGAGCTAAGTTCCAAATGGACGATGAAATGAATGATAATGCTAGAAGAGATGCGATGCTAGAAGCTCTAGCTAAGCAAAACGAAGCATTACACGACATGATGGCAAAGATAACCTTAGAATTGTTTAAGAAGAAACCCAATGAGGAAGAAAGGAGTTCTAGGGCTGATGATAGGGGTTTGAAAATCGAAGTTCGGATTTTGACGGAGCTAGTGATCCGGAATTATACATTGAATGGGAACGTTCTTTGGAGCGTTTTTTGATTACAAAGACACTCCGAATGATAAGAAATACAAGGTTGCTGTTTTGAAGCTAACCAAATATGCATCCATTTGGTTAGAAGGCTTGAAGAGGCAAAGGGTGAAGGAGAACAAATCCAAGATTGCTACTTGGGAGAAATTGAAGAAGCAATTGCGGAAGCGTTTTGTTCCTACTAACTACAAGCAAAATCAGTATGTTAGATGGTCCACACTCAAACAAGGCACCACGTCCATGGATGAGTACATCAAGGAATTCGAAAAGCTTTCCATTGTTTGTGAAATAGAAGAAATGGAGGAGCAAAAATTGGGCGAGATTCTTGGGAGGCCTAAATGAGGATGTGCGTGAGAAGGTGGAGGTATACCCATACCTTTCTTTCGATGAGGCTTGCAAAGTGGCTCTCAAAATTGACAACCAAAAGAAGAAAGCAACAACAAGTAAGTCTTATTCAAAGCCATTTAGTACTTTTAAAGCTAATACTAGTACTAGCAACTTTGATAAGAATAAAAAATCAGATTTCATTCCAAAAGAGAAGGAGAAAGTTGTAGATGATAAAGCCTTTAAAGTGAAATGTTTTAAGTGTCAAGGTTATGGTCATTACCAATCGACTTGTCCTACGAAAAGAGTCATGACTATAAGGGACATAGAGGAGATAGACGAATTGGAGAGGTTATACCTCTTAGAAAAGCAACATGATAAATCGATTTAGGAAACGAAAGTGATGAGGACGTATGTAATCCGGAAATGGAGGGTGAAATGTTGGTTCTTAGAAGATCCTTGTACTCTAATGTCGTGGCTGAAAATGAGGAACAAAGAGAAACCATTTTTCATTCGAAATGCTTAGTGAATAAGAAGCTATGCACGTTAATCATTGATGGTGGTAGTTGTACAAATGTGGCTTCAACCGAACTCGTAGAGAAGTTAGCATTACCTACTACTAAACATCCACATCCTTATAAACCGAAATGGTTAGATGATGATAGTGAAGTAAGGGTGAAGAATAGAGTTTTAATCACGTTTTCCATTGGAAATTATGAAGATGAAATTCTATGTGATGTAATTCCTATGATTGCGTGCCATATTCTACTTGGTAGACCGTGGCAATTTGATCGAAAAGTAATGCATGATGGTTGTTCGAATGTGTATAAGGTAAACAAGAATGGTAAAATCAAAACCTTAGTACCATTGCCCCCTTCAAAAATCCGAGACACTACACCTAAACAAAAAAAAACCTCGTGTGTGGTAGTGTGTTTTTGGGGAGAAAAAGATTCGAGAGGGAGTTGGGAACAAATCGAGGTCGTGTATGTTCTAATTGCTAAGGAGGTGAACGAGGGAATGGAAGTTGAAGATTCGGATTTGAGGGAGTTATTGGAGGGATTTGGAGACGTGTTTCCTAATGACCTACCAAATGGCTTACCCCTAAACGTGGAATTGAGCATCAAATTGATCTCATTCCCGGAGCACCACTTCCAAATAAACCTTCCTATAGATGCAATCCCAAAGAAAGTGAGGAGTTACAAAGCCAAATCGGTGAATTGATGAAGAAAGGCTACGTGAGAGAGTAGAAAAGTCCATGTCTTTGTTCCGGCTTTACTTGTGCGCAAAAAGGACGGAACATGGAGGATGTGTATTGATAGCCGTGCTTGTGAACAATATAACCATCAAATACAGATTTCCCATCCCTAGGTTAGATGACATGTTAGATGAGTTAAGTGGATCCAATTTGTTTTCGAAAATTGATTTGAGAAGTGGATACCACCAAATATGCATGAGAGAGGGAGATGAGTGGAAGACGGCTTTCAAAACGAAGTATGGGTTGTATGAATGGATGGTTATGCCGTTTGGTCTCACAAATGCCCCTAGTACGTTCATGAGATTGATGAATGAAGTACTTAGGCCGTTTTGGGGAAGTTCGTGGTGGTGTATTTGGATGATATTCTTGTCTATAGTTCTAACAAGGAGGATCATTTGGAGCATTTGCAACGATTGTTCGAAGTTCTAAGAGAGCAAAAACCGTACGGGAAGCTAGAAAAGTGCACGTTTATGCAAAGGGAGATTGGCTTCCTTGGTTTCATCATTTCGATGAAGGCGTGAAGGTGGATCCATCCAAAGTAGAAGCAATTTCTTCTTGGCGGTTCCCACCACTATCACCGAGGTGAGATCTTTTCATGGTTTAGCTTCATTTTATAGGAGGTTTATAAATAATTTCAGCACATTATTAGCTCCTATAACCGAATGTACTAAACATGGAAAATTTACATGGAGTGACGCAGCTCAAAAGGCGTTTGAACTTGTAAAGGAGAAAATGTGTAACACGCCTATTTTAGCTTTACTCCGATTTCACTAAACCATTTGAAGTTGAGTGTGACGCCAAGTGGAACGGGTATTGGGGCTGTTCTAATTCAATGTGGCAAACCTATTGCTTATTTTAGCGAGAAACTAAATCGAGCCAAGTTGAATTATTCCACGTATGATAAAGAGTTTTACGCCATGGTTAGAGCTCTTAATCATTGGAGTCACTATTTGCGACCACAAGCTTTTGTTCTCCATTCGGATCATGAATCATTGAAATATATTCATGGCCAACATAAGCTTAGTGCTCGTCATGCTAAATGGGTGGAATTCTTACAATCTTTCAATTTTGTTGCCAAGTACAAGGCCGAAAAGCCAACATTGTAGGCGATGCTTTATCTCGGAGACACGTATTGCTTAACATGGTGGATTCCAAGGTACTTGGGTTTGAGTTGATTAAAGAATTCTATGTTCTTGATGAGGAGACACGTGACCTGTTCGTGGCTACCAAGGATGGTCCAAAAGACCATTATCATCAAATGGAAGGGTTTTTGTTTAAAGGGAACAAACTTTGTGTTCCTAAATGTCCCGTTCGTGATTTGCTAATTAGAGAAGCTCATGGAGGTGGGTTAGCTGGCCATTTTGGCGTTAACAAGACTATGGAGTTGTTACAAGAACATTTTTCGTGGCCTCATATGCTCAAAGAAGTACATGCTGTTTTGGCTCGTTGTGGTGTTTGTCAAAGGGCTAAAAGCACGTTCCATAAGGGGTTGTACACTCCTTTACCAACACCTGAGAGACCATGGGAGGATGTCGGTATGGATTTCATTGTGGCTCTTCCTAGGACACAAAGAGGGAAGGATTCGGTAATGGTGGTAGTGGACCGTTTCTCAAAAATGGCACACTTCGTGCCTTGTCACAAAACGGAAGATGCTCTTAATGTTTCTTGTTTATATTTCGGGAAATTGTTCGCTTGCATGGAGTGCCAAGAACTATTGTCTCGGATCGAGATAGTAAGTTTTTGAGTCATTTTTGGAGGTCCCTATGGAGGATGATGGGTACTAAGTTGCTGTTTAGTACTTCACATCACCCCCAAACAGATGGTCAAACCGAAGTGACCAATCGAACTCTAGGCACCTTGTTAAGGGGCTTAGTGAGCAAGACGGGAAAGGATTGGGATGTCAAGTTATGCCATGCGGAGTTTGCTTACAATAGAACTCCAACTTTTGCAACAAAACATTCACCGTTCGAAGTGGTATATGGGGTAAATCCGTATGTACCTATTGATCTTATTTCGTTGCCTAAAGACTCTTATGTCCATGGAGATGCTAGGCAACAAGCTGAAACAATGGTGAAAGTTCACAAAGAAATACGCACCAATATCGAGAAAACAAATGAGATGTACAAAAGGAAAGCAAACAAAAATCGGAAACCGAGGTTGTTTGCTCCGGAAGTGATACGAAATCAGTTGCTAATTCCGAAATTCTACTAAGTACTAATCTCAATCACAACAAAGGAGAGATTCACGGTTTAAAGATTAGTACTAGTTTAATCATGTTGAGCAACGAAGGAAAGGAAGTTAATTAAGCTAGTTAGTTTAATTAACGTTTTTGTAATTTTCGGTTTTTGTAAAACCCGGAATTATTTTGTTTAGCGTAAGTGTAAATTGGTCGAACCGTACTTGGGGTTGCGAACCATACTTGGGACGTGTAATGGGCACTCATGGAGATCTTTTGAAGCTTCCCTTGCAAGCTAAGACAAGCCCTCCACTTGCTTGAAGAAAACCGTCCCACTTTGCCCCAAAGTCAACAAAACACACAACAACACTATTCCTCCTTACATCCTTGTTGGATTAAGAGATATTTGTTGTTTAATTGATTTGTTTAATTACTTTGGTGCTTAGTTATTTTGGCTAATGTTTTAAGCCTTCTTTAGCTTGTACTTGATATATGTAATGGATCAAGTAATGAAAAAATCAGTTTTGGTTTTGATTTAAACATTGTGTTTATTCGGTTTTTTTGGAGATTGAAAAATCCGAAATTCCTCTTGTGATTAAGAAGTGATCTTAATCTTGAAATCCTTGAGTTAAGTGAGTTAAACTTAATTTAAGAGAGAGTTAATATAATTAGTGAGTTTAAACTAATTAAATCCACTCTCAAAAACCTCCTAAATCAGTTTCTAAGTAAGATAAACTTCTAAACCGATTTAGAATCCTTAAGCATAAATAAGTGAGTAAAGCTTATCGAGCTTAGGTTACAGTTTCATATACGATTTCGCATCAAGTGGTATCAGAGCTAAGTTACGAAATGGACGATGAAATGAATGATAATGCTAGAAGAGATGCGATGCTAGAAGCTCTAGCTAAGCAAAACGAAGCATTACACGACATGATGGCAAAGATAACCTTAGAATTGTTTAAGAAGAAACCCAATGAGGAAGAAAGGAGTTCTAGGGCTGATGATAGGGGTTTGAAAATCGAAGTTCCGGATTTTGACGGAGCTAGTGATCCGGAATTATACATTGAATGGGAACGTTCTTTGGAGCGTTTTTTTGATTACAAAGACACTCCGAATGATAAGAAATACAAGGTTGCTGTTTTGAAGCTAACCAAATATGCATCCATTTGGTTAGAAGGCTTGAAGAGGCAAAGGGTGAAGGAGAACAAATCCAAGATTGCTACTTGGGAGAAATTGAAGAAGCAATTGCGGAAGCGTTTTGTTCCTACTAACTACAAGCAAAATCGGTATGTTAGATGGTCCACACTCAAACAAGGCACCACGTCCATGGATGAGTACATCAAGGAATTCGAAAAGCTTTCCATTGTTTGTGAAATAGAAGAAATGGAGGAGCAAAAATTGGGCGAGATTCTTGGGAGGCCTAAATGAGGATGTGCGTGAGAAGGTGGAGGTATACCCATACCTTTCTTTCGATGAGGCTTGCAAAGTGGCTCTCAAAATTGACAGCCAAAAGAAGAAAGCAACAACAAGTAAGTCTTATTCAAAGCCATTTAGTACTTTTAAAGCTAATACTAGTACTAGCAACTTTGATAAGAATAAAAAATCAGATTTCATTCCAAAAGAGAAGGAGAAAGTTGTAGATGATAAAGCCTTTAAAGTGAAATGTTTTAAGTGTCAAGGTTATGGTCATTACCAATCGACTTGTCCTACGAAAAGAGTCATGACTATAAGGGACATAGAGGAGATAGACGAATTGGAGAGGTTATACCTCTTAGAAAAGCAACATGATAAATCGATTTAGGAAACGAAAGTGATGAGGACGTATGTAATCCGGAAATGGAGAGTGAAATGTTGGTTCTTAGAAGATCCTTGTACTCTAATGTCGTGGCTGAAAATGAGGAACAAAGAGAAACCATTTTTCATTCGAAATGCTTAGTGAATAAGAAGCTATGCACGTTAATCATTGATGGTGGTAGTTGTACAAATGTGGCTTCAACTGAACTCGTAGAGAAGTTAGCATTACCTACTACTAAACATCCACATCCTTATAAACTGAAATGGTTAGATGATGATAGTGAAGTAAGGGTGAAGAATAGAGTTTTAATCACGTTTTCCATTGGAAATTATGAAGATGAAATTCTATGTGATGTAATTCCTATGACTGCGTGCCATATTCTACTTGGTAGACCGTGGCAATTTGATCGAAAAGTAATGCATGATGGTTGTTCGAATGTGTATAAGGTAAACAAGAATGGTAAAATCAAAACCTTAGTACCATTGCCCCCTTCAAAAATCCGAGACACTACACCTAAAAAAAAAAGAACCTCGTGTGTGGTAGTGTGTTTTTGGGGAGAAAAAGATTCGAGAGGGAGTTGGGAACAAATCGGGTCGTGTATGTTCTAATTGCTAAGGAGGTGAACGAGGGAATGGAAGTTGAAGATTCGGATTTGAGGGAGTTATTGGAGGGATTTGGAGACGTGTTTCCTAATGACCTACCAAATGGCTTACCCCCTAAACGTGGAATTGAGCATCAAATTGATCTCATTCCCGGAGCACCACTTCCAAATAAACCTTCCTATAGATGCAATCCCAAAGAAAGTGAGGAGTTACAAAGCCAAATCGGTGAATTGATGAAGAAAGGCTACGTGAGAGAGAGTAAAAGTCCATGTCTTTGTTCAGGCTTTACTTGTGCCAAAAAAGGACGGAACATGGAGGATGTGTATTGATAGCCGTGGTTGTGAACAATATAACCATCAAATACGGATTTCCCATCCCTAGGTTAGATGACATGTTAGATGAGTTAAGTGGATCCAATTTGTTTTCGAAAATTGATTTGAGAAGTGGATACCACCAAATATGCATGAGAGAGGGAGATGAGTGGAAGACGGCTTTCAAAACGAAGTATGGGTTGTATGAATGGATGGTTATGCCGTTTGGTCTCACAAATGCCCCTAGTACGTTCATGAGATTGATGAATGAAGTACTTAGGCCGTTTTTGGGAAAGTTCGTGGTGGTGTATTTGGATGATATTCTTGTCTATAGTTCTAACAAGGAGGATCATTTGGAGCATTTGCAACGATTGTTCGAAGTTCTAAGAGAGCAAAAACTGTACGGGAAGCTAGAAAAGTGCACGTTTATGCAAAGGGAGATTGGCTTCCTTGGTTTCATCATTTCTGATGAAGGCGTGAAGGTGGATCCATCCAAAGTAGAAGCAATTTCTTCTTGGCCGGTTCCCACCACTATCACCGAGGTGAGATCTTTTCATGGTTTAGCTTCATTTTATAGGAGGTTTATAAATAATTTCAGCACATTATTAGCTCCTATAACTGAATGTACTAAACATGGAAAATTTACATGGAGTGACGCAGCTCAAAAGGCGTTTGAACTTGTAAAGGAGAAAATGTGTAACACGCCTATTTTAGCTTTACCCGATTTCACTAAACCATTTGAAGTTGAGTGTGACGCCGGTGGAACGGGTATTGGGGCTGTTCTAATTCAATGTGGCAAACCTATTGCTTATTTTAGCGAGAAACTAAATCGAGGTCAAGTTGAATTATTCCACGTATGATAAAGAGTTTTACGCCATGGTTAGAGCTCTTAATCATTGGAGTCACTATTTGCGACCACAAGCTTTTGTTCTCCATTCGGATCATGAATCATTGAAATATATTCATGGCCAACATAAGCTTAGTGCTCGTCATGCTAAATGGGTGGAATTCTTACAATCTTTCAATTTTGTTGCCAAGTACAAGGCCGGAAAAGCCAACATTGTAGGCGATGCTTTATCTCGGAGACACGTATTGCTTAACATGGTGGATTCCAAGGTACTTGGGTTTGAGTTGATTAAAGAATTCTATGTTCTTGATGAGGAGACACGTGACTCGTTCGTGGCTACCAAGGATGGTCCAAAAGACCATTATCATCAAATGGAAGGGTTTTTGTTTAAAGGGAACAAACTTTGTGTTCCTAAATGTCCCGTTCGTGATTTGCTAATTAGAGAAGCTCATGGAGGTGGGTTAGGCTGGCCATTTTGGCGTTAACAAGACTATGGAGTTGTTACAAGAACATTTTTCGTGGCCTCATATGCTCAAAGAAGTACATGCTTTGTTTTGGCTCGTTGTGGTGTTTGTCAAAGGGCTAAAAGCACGTTCCATAAGGGGTTGTACACTCCTTTACCAACACCGGAGAGACCATGGGAGGATGTCGAGTATGGATTTCATTGTGGCTCTTCCTAGGACACAAAGAGGGAAGGATTCGGTAATGGTGGTAGTGGACCGTTTCTCAAAAATGGCACACTTCGTGCCTTGTCACAAAACGGAAGATGCTCTTAATGTTTCTTGTTTATATTTCGGGAAATTGTTCGCTTGCATGGAGTGCCAAGAACTATTGTCTCGGATCGAGATAGTAAGTTTTTGAGTCATTTTTGGAGGTCCCTATGGAGGATGATGGGTACTAAGTTGCTTTGTTTAGTACTTCACATCACCCCCAAACAGATGGTCAAACCGAAGTGACCAATCGAACTCTAGGCACCTTGTTAAGGGGCTTAGTGAGCAAGACGGGAAAGGATTGGGATGTCAAGTTATGCCATGCGGAGTTTGCTTACAATAGAACTCCAACTTTTGCAACAAAACATTCACCGTTCGAAGTGGTATATGGGGTAAATCCGTATGTACCTATTGATCTTATTTCGTTGCCTAAAGACTCTTATGTCCATGGAGATGCTAGGCAACAAGCTGAAACAATGGTGAAAGTTCACAAAGAAATACGCACCAATATCGAGAAAACAAATGAGATGTACAAAGGAAAGCAAACAAAAATCGGAAACCGAGGTTGTTTGCTCCGGAAGATTTGGTGTGGGTTCACTTGAGGAAGGAGAGGTTTCCAAGTAAAAGAAAGCATAAACTCATGCCCCGAGTGAAGGACCTTTCAAGGTTCTTGAACGTTATGGAGACAATGCTTACAAGATAGACCTTCCCGGAGACTATGGCGTGGCAAACATTCAACGTAGGGGACTTATCCCCCTATTTAGATGATGAAGATGTGCAAGAATTGAGGACAATTCCTTTTGAAGAAGGAGAGGATGATACGAAATCAGTTGCTAATTCCGAAATTCTACTAAGTACTAATCTCAATCACAACAAAGGAGAGATTCACGGTTTAAAGATTAGTACTAGTTTAATCATGTTGAGCAACGAAGGAAAGGAAGTTAATTAAGCTAGTTAGTTTAATTAACGTTTTTGTAATTTTCGGTTTTTGTAAAACCCGGAATTATTTTGTTTAGCGTAAGTGTAAATTGGTCGAACCGTACTTGGGGTTGCGAACCATACTTGGGACGTGTAATGGGCACTCATGGAGATCTTTTGAAGCTTCCCTTGCAAGCTAAGACAAGCCCTCCACTTGCTTGAAGAAAACCGTCCCACTTTGCCCCAAAGTCAACAAAACACACAACAACACTATTCCTCCTTACATCCTTGTTGGATTAAGAGATATTTGTTGTTTAATTGATTTGTTTAATTACTTTGGTGCTTAGTTATTTTGGCTAATGTTTTAAGCCTTCTTTAGCTTGTACTTGATATATGTAATGGATCAAGTAATGAAAAAATCAGTTTTGGTTTTGATTTAAACATTGTGTTTATTCGGTTTTTTTGGAGATTGAAAAATCCGAAATTCCTCTTGTGATTAAGAAGTGATCTTAATCTTGAAATCCTTGAGTTAAGTGAGTTAAACTTAATTTAAGAGAGAGTTAATATAATTAGTGAGTTTAAACTAATTAAATCCACTCTCAAAAACCTCCTAAATCAGTTTCTAAGTAAGATAAACTTCTAAACCGATTTAGAATCCTTAAGCATAAATAAGTGAGTAAAGCTTATCGAGCTTAGGTTACAGTTTCATATACGATTTCGCATCAGGAAGATTTGGTGTGGGTTCACTTGAGGAAGGAGAGGTTTCCAAGTAAAAGAAAGCATAAACTCATGCCCCGAGCTGAAGGACCTTTCAAGGTTCTTGAACGTTATGGAGACAATGCTTACAAGATAGACCTTCCCGGAGACTATGGCGTGGCAGCAACATTCAACGTAGGGGACTTATCCCCCTATTTAGAAGATGAAGATGTGCAAGAATTGAGGACAATTCCTTTTGAAGAAGGAGAGGATGATACGAAATCAGTTGCTAATTCCGAAATTCTACTAAGTACTAATCTCAATCACAACAAAGGAGAGATTCACGGTTTAAAGATTAGTACTAGTTTAATCATGTTGAGCAACGAAGGAAAGGAAGTTAATTAAGCTAGTTAGTTTAATTAACGTTTTTGTAATTTTCGGTTTTTGTAAAACCGGAATTATTTTGTTTAGCGTAAGTGTAAATTGGTCGAACCGTACTTGGGGTTGCGAACCATACTTGGGACGTGTAATGGGCACTCATGGAGATCTTTTGAAGCTTCCCTTGCAAGCTAAGACAAGCCCTCCACTTGCTTGAAGAAAACCGTCCCACTTTGCCCCAAAGTCAACAAAACACACAACAACACTATTCCTCCTTACATCCTTGTTGGATTAAGAGATATTTGTTGTTTAATTGATTTGTTTAATTACTTTGGTGCTTAGTTATTTTGGCTAATGTTTTAAGCCTTCTTTAGCTTGTACTTGATATATGTAATGGGTCAAGTAAATGAAAAATTAGTTTTTGTTTTGATTTAAAAATTGTGGTTTATTCGGTTTTTTGGGGATTGAAAATCCCGAATCTTCCTTTTATGTTGTGATCAAGAAATTTTTGAAATCCTTGAGTTAAGTGAGTTAAACTTAATTTAAGAGAGAGTTAATATAATTAGTGAGTTTAAACTAATTAAATCCACTCAAAAAAAACCCTAAATGATTTTCTAAGTAAGATAAACTTCTAAACCGATTTAGAAACCCTTAACAAAAATTAAGTGAGTAAAGCTTATCGAGCTTAGGTTACAGTTTCATATACGATTACGCATCAGCTTTGTTGAATGCATTTGAGTTTCATTTGATTTAATTAGCTTTGTTGAATGCATTTGAGTTTCATTTGATTCAATTAGCTTTCTTGAATGCATTTGAGTTTCATTTGATTCAATAAGTTTTGTTTGACGTCATTTGACTTTAATTTGATTCAATTAGCTTTGTTGAATGCATTCGAGTTTCATTTGATTCAATTAGCTTAGTTGAATGCATTTGAGTTTCATTTGATTCAATTAGCTTTCTTGAATGCATTTGAGTTTCATTTGATTCAATTAGCTTTCTTGAATGCATTTGAGTTTCATTTGATTCAATTAGTTTTGTTTGACTTGATTTGACTTTAATTTGATTCAATTAGCTTTGTTGAATGCATTCGAGTTTCATTTGATTCAATTAGCTTTGTTGAATGCATTTGAGTTTCATTTGATTCAATTAGCTTTGTTGAATGCATTTGAGTTTCATTTGACTTTAATTTGATTCAATTAGCTTTGTTGAATGCATTTGAGTTTCATTTGATTCAATTAGCTTTGTTGAATGCATTTGAGTTTCATTTGATTAAATTAGCTTTGTTGAATGCATTTGAGTTTCATTTGATTTAATTAGCTTTGTTGAATCCATTTGAGTTTCATTTGATTCAATTAGCTTTCTTGAATGCATTTGAGTTTCATTTGATTCAATTAGTTTTGTTTGGCTTGATTTGACTTTAATTTGATTCAATTAGCTTTGTTGAATGCATTTGAGTTTCATTTGAGTTTCATTTGATTCAATTAGTTTTGTTTGACTTGATTTGACTTTAATTTGATTCAATTAGCTTTGTAGAATGCATTCGAGTTTCATTTGATTCAATTAGCTTTGTTGAATGCATTTGAGTTTCATTTGATTTAATTAGCTTTGTTGAATGCATTTGAGTTACATTTGATTTAATTAGCTTTGTTGGATGCATTTGAGTTTCATTTGATTCAATTAGCTTTCATGAATCCATTTGAGTTTCATTTGATTCAATAAGTTTTGTTTGACGTCATTTGACTTTAATTTGATTCAAATAGCTTTGTTGAATGCATTCGAGTTTCATTTGATTCAATTAGCTTTGTTGAATGCATTTGAGTTTCATTTGACTCAATTCTTTTATTTCATTTGATATCAATTAGCTTTGTTGAATGCATTCGAGTTTCATTTGATTCAATTAGCTTTGTTGAATGCATTTGAGTTTCATTTGATTAAATTAGCTTTGTTGAATGCATTTGAGTTTCATTTGATTTAATTAGCTTTGTTGAATGCATTTGAGTTTCATTTGATTCAATTAGCTTTCATGAATCCATTTGAGTTTCATTAGATTCAATAAGTTTTGTTTGACGTCATTTGACTTTAATTTGATTCAAATAGCTTTGTTGAATGCATTCGAGTTTCATTTGATTCAATTAGCTTTGTTGAATGCATTTGAGTTTCATTTGACTTTAATTTGATTCAATTAGCTTTGTTGAATGCATTCGAGTTTCATTTGATTCAATTAGCTTTGTTGAATGCATTTGAGTTTCATTTGATTCAATTAGCTTTGTTGAATGCATTCGAGTTTCATTTGATTCAATTAGCTTTGTTGAATGCATTTGAGTTTCATTTGATTAAATTAGTTTTGTTGAATGCATTTGAGTTTCATTTGATTTAATTAGCTTTGTTGAATGCATTTGAGTTTCATTTGATTCAATTAGCTTTCATGAATCCATTTGAGTTTCATTTGATTCAATAAGTTTTGTTTGACGTCATTTGACTTTAATTTGATTCAAATAGCTTTGTTGAATGCATTCGAGTTTCATTTGATTCAATTAGCTTTGTTGAATGCATTTGAGTTTCATTTGATTTTAATTTGATTCAATTAGCTTTGTTGAATGCATTCGAGTTTCATTTGATTCAATTAGCTTTGTTGAATGCATTTGAGTTTCATTTGATTAAATTAGCTTTGTTGAATGCATTTGAGTTTCATTTGATTAAATTAGCTTTGTTGAATGCATTTGAGTTTCATTTGATTCAATTAGCTTTCTTGAATGCATTTGAGTTTCATTTGATTCAATTAGCTTTCTTGAATGCATTTGAGTTTCATTTGATTCAATTAGTTTTGTTTGACTTGATTTGACTTTAATTTGATTCAATTAGCTTTGTTGAATGCATTCGAGTTTCATTTGATTCAATTAGCTTTGTTGAATGCATTTGAGTTTCATTTGATCCAATTAGCTTTCTTGAATGCATTTGAGTTTCATTTGATTCAATTAGCTTTCTTGAATGCATTTGAGTTTCATTTGATTCAATTAGTTTTGTTTGACTTGATTTGACTTTAATTTGATTCAATTAGCTTTGTTGAATGCATTCGAGTTTCATTTGATTCAATTAGCTTTGTTGAATGCATTTGAGTTTCATTTGATTCAATTAGCTATGTTGAATGCATTTGAGTTTCATTTGAGTTTCATTTGATTCAATTAGTTTCGTTGAATGCATTTGAGTTTCATTTGACTTTAATTTGATTCAATTAGCTTTGTTGAATGCATTCGAGTTTCATTTGATTCAATTAGCTTTGTTGAATGCATTTGAGTTTCATTTGATTAAATTAGCTTTGTTGAATGCATTTGAGTTTCTTTTGATTTAATTAGCTTTGTTGAATGCATTTGAGTTTCATTTGATTCAATTAGCTTTCTTGAATGCATTTGAGTTTCATTTGATTCAATAAGTTTTGTTTGACGTCATTTGACTTTAATTTGATTCAATTAGCTTTGTTGAATGCATTCGAGTTTCATTTGATTCAATTAGCTTTGTTGAATGCATTTGAGTTTCATTTGATTCAATTATCTTTCTTGAATGCATTTGAGTTTCATTTGATTCAATTAGCTTTCTTGAATGCATTTGAGTTTCATTTGAATCAATTAGCTTTGTTGAATGCATTCGAGTTTCATTTGATTCAATTAGCTTTGTTGAATGCATTTGAGTTTCATTTGACTTTAATTTGATTCAATTAGCTTTGTTGAATGCATTCGAGTTTCATTTGATTCAATTAGCTTTGTTGAATGCATTTGAGTTTCATTTGATTAAATTAGCTTTGTTGAATGCATTTGAGTTTCTTTTGATTTAATTAGCTTTGTTGAATGCATTTGAGTTTCATTTGATTCAATTAGCTTTCTTGAATGCATTTGACTTTAATTTGATTCAATTAGCTTTGTTGAATGCATTTGACTTTAATTTGATTCAATTAGCTTTGTTGAATGCATTCGAGTTTCATTTGATTCAATTAGCTTTGTTGAATGCATTTGAGTTTCATTTGATTAAATTAGCTTTGTTGAATGCATTTGAGTTTCATTTGATTTAATTAGCTTTGTTGAATGCATTTGAGTTTCATTTGATTCAATTAGCTTTCTTGAATGCATTTGAGTTTCATTTGATTCAATAAGTTTTGTTTGACGTCATTTGACTTTAATTTGATTCAATTAGCTTTGTTGAATGCATTCGAGTTTCATTTGATTCAATTAGCTTTGTTGAATGCATTTGAGTTTCATTTGATTCAATTAGCTTTCTTGAATGCATTTGAGTTTCATTTGATTCAATTAGCTTTCTTGAATGCATTTGAGTTTCATTTGATTCAATTAGTTTTGTTTGACTTGATTTGACTTTAATTTGATTCAATTAGCTTTGTTGAATGCATTCGAGTTTCATTTGATTCAATTAGCTTTGTTGAATGCATTTGAGTTTCATTTGATTCAATTAGCTTTGTTGAATGCATTTGAGTTTCATTTGATTCAATTAGCTTTGTTGAATGCATTTGAGTTTCATTTGAGTTTCATTTGATTCAATTAGCTTTGTTGAATGCATTTGAGTTTCATTTGACTTTAATTTGATTCAATTAGCTTTGTTGAATGCATTCGAGTTTCATTTGATTCAATTAGCTTTGTTGAATGCATTTGAGTTTCATTTGATTAAATTAGCTTTGTTGAATGCATTTGAGTTTCTTTTGATTTAATTAGCTTTGTGATGCGTAATCGTATATGATAAGTAACCTAAGCTCGATATAAGCTTTACCCACTTTATTAATGTTAAGGGATTCTAAATCGGTTTAGTATTTTATCCTACATAAACGGATTTAGGAGGTTTTAGAGTGGATTTAATTAGTTTAAACTCACTAATTATATTAACTCTCTCTTAAATTAAGTTTAACTCACTTAACTCAAGGATTTCAAGATTAAGATCACTTCTTAATCACAAGAGGAATTTCGGATTTTTCAATCTCCAAAAAAACCGAATAAACACAATGTTTAAATCAAAACTAAAACTGATCTTTTCATTACTTGATCCATTACATATATCAAGTACAAGCTAAAGAAGGCTTAAAACATTAGCCAAAATAACTAAGCACCAAAGTAATTAAACAAATCAATTAAACAACAAATATCTCTTAATCCAACAAGGATGTAAGGAGGAATAGTGTTGTTGTGTGTTTTGTTGACTTTGGGGCAAAGTGGGACGGTTTTCTTCAAGCAAGTGGAGGGCTTGTCTTAGCTTGCAAGGGAAGCTTCAAAAGATCTCCATGAGTGCCCATTACACGTCCCAAGTATGGTTCGCAACCCCAAGTACGGTTCGACCAATTTACACTTACGCTAAACAAAATAATTCCGGGTTTTACAAAAACCGAAAATTACAAAAACGTTAATTAAACTAACTAGCTTAATTAACTTCCTTTCCTTCGTTGCTCAACATGATTAAACTAGTACTAATCTTTAAACCGTGAATCTCTCCTTTGTTGTGATTGAGATTAGTACTTAGTAGAATTTCGGAATTAGCAACTGATTTCGTATCATCCTCTCCTTCTTCAAAAGGAATTGTCCTCAATTCTTGCACATCTTCATCTTCTAAATAGGGGGATAAGTCCCCTACGTTGAATGTTGCTGCCACGCCATAGTCTCCGGGAAGGTCTATCTTGTAAGCATTGTCTCCATAACGTTCAAGAACCTTGAAAGGTCCTTCAGCTCGGGGCATGAGTTTATGCTTTCTTTTACTTGGAAACCTCTCCTTCCTCAAGTGAACCCACACCAAATCTTCCGGAGCAAACAACCTCGGTTTCCGATTTTTGTTTGCTTTCCTTTTGTACATCTCATTTGTTTTCTCGATATTGGTGCGTATTTCTTTGTGAACTTTCACCATTGTTTCAGCTTGTTGCCTAGCATCTCCATGGACATAAGAGTCTTTAGGCAACGAAATAAGATCAATAGGTACATACGGATTTACCCCATATACCACTTCGAACGGTGAATGTTTTGTTGCAAAAGTTGGAGTTCTATTGTAAGCAAACTCCGCATGGCATAACTTGACATCCCAATCCTTTCCCGTCTTGCTCACTAAGCCCCTTAACAAGGTGCCTAGAGTTCGATTGGTCACTTCGGTTTGACCATCTGTTTGGGGGTGATGTGAAGTACTAAACAGCAACTTAGTACCCATCATCCTCCATAGGGACCTCCAAAAATGACTCAAAAACTTACTATCTCGATCCGAGACAATAGTTCTTGGCACTCCATGCAAGCGAACAATTTCCACTGAAATATAAACAAGAAACATTAAGAGCATCTTCCGTTTTGTGACAAGGCACGAAGTGTGCCATTTTTGAGAAACGGTCCACTACCACCATTACCGAATCCTTCCCCTCTTTGTGTCCTAGGAAGAGCCACAATGAAATCCATGCTGACATCCTCCCATGGTCTCTCCGGTGTTGGTAAAGGAGTGTACAACCCCTTATGGAACGTGCTTTTAGCCCTTTGACAAACACCACAACGAGCCAAAACAGCATGTACTTCTTTGAGCATATGAGGCCACGAAAAATGTTCTTGTAACAACTCCATAGTCTTGTTAACGCCAAAATGGCCAGCTAACCCACCTCCATGAGCTTCTCTAATTAGCAAATCACGAACGGGACATTTAGGAACACAAAGTTTGTTCCCTTTAAACAAAAACCCTTCCATTTGATGATAATGGTCTTTTGGACCATCCTTGGTAGCCACGAACAGGTCACGTGTCTCCTCATCAAGAACATAGAATTCTTTAATCAACTCAAACCCAAGTACCTTGGAATCCACCATGTTAAGCAATACGTGTCTCCGAGATAAAGCATCAGCTACAATGTTGGCTTTTCCGGCCTTGTACTTGGCAACAAAATTGAAAGATTGTAAGAATTCCACCCATTTAGCATGACGAGCACTAAGCTTATGTTGGCCATGAATATATTTCAATGATTCATGATCCGAATGGAGAACAAAAGCTTGTGGTCGCAAATAGTGACTCCAATGATTAAGAGCTCTAACCATGGCGTAAAACTCTTTATCATACGTGGAATAATTCAACTTGGCCTGATTTAGTTTCTCGCTAAAATAAGCAATAGGTTTGCCACATTGAATTAGAACGGCCCCAATACCCGTTCCACGGCGTCACACTCAACTTCAAATGGTTTAGTGAAATCGGGTAAAGCTAAAATAGGCGTGTTACACATTTTCTCCTTTACAAGTTCAAACGCCTTTTGAGCTGCGTCACTCCATGTAAATTTTCCATGTTTAGTACATTCAGTTATAGGAGCTAATAATGTGCTGAAATTATTTATAAACCTCCTATAAAATGAAGCTAAACCATGAAAAGATCTCACCTCGGTGATAGTGGTGGGAACCGGCCAAGAAGAAATTGCTTCTACTTTGGATGGATCCACCTTCACGCCTTCATCAGAAATGATGAAACCAAGGAAGCCAATCTCCCTTTGCATAAACGTGCACTTTTCTAGCTTCCCGTACAGTTTTTGCTCTCTTAGAACTTCGAACAATCGTTGCAAATGCTCCAAATGATCCTCCTTGTTAGAACTATAGACAAGAATATCATCCAAATACACCACCACGAACTTCCCCAAAAACGGCCTAAGTACTTCATTCATCAATCTCATGAACGTACTAGGGGCATTTGTGAGACCAAACGGCATAACCATCCATTCATACAACCCATACTTCGTTTTGAAAGCCGTCTTCCACTCATCTCCCTCTCTCATGCATATTTGGTGGTATCCACTTCTCAAATCAATTTTCGAAAACAAATTGGATCCACTTAACTCATCTAACATGTCATCTAACCTAGGGATGGGAAATCTGTATTTGATGGTTATATTGTTCACAGCACGGCTATCAATACACATCCTCCATGTTCCGTCCTTTTTTGGCACAAGTAAAGCCGGAACAGCACATGGACTTTTACTCTCTCTCACGTAGCCTTTCTTCATCAATTCACTGATTTGGCTTTGTAACTCCTCACTTTCTTTGGGATTGCATCTATAGGAAGGTTTATTTGGAAGTGGTGCTCCGGGAATGAGATCAATTTGATGCTCAATTCCACGTTTAGGGGGTAGGCCATTTGGTAGGTCATTAGGAAACACGTCTCCAAATCCCTCCAATAACTCCCTCAAATCCGAATCTTCAACTTCCATTCCCTCGTTCACCTCCTTAGCAATTAGAACATACACGACCTGATTTGTTCCCAACTCCCTCTCGAATCTTTTTCTCCCCAAAAACACACTACCACACACGAGGTTCTTTTTTTGTTTAGGTGTAGTGTCTCGGATTTTTGAAGGGGGCAATGGTACTAAGGTTTTGATTTTACCATTCTTGTTTACCTTATACACATTCGAACAACCATCATGCATTACTTTTCGATCAAATTGCCACGGTCTACCAAGTAGAATATGGCACGCAGTCATAGGAATTACATCACATAGAATTTCATCTTCATAATTTCCAATGGAAAACGTGATTAAAACTCTATTCTTCACCCTTACTTCACTATCATCATCTAACCATTTCAGTTTATAAGGATGTGGATGTTTAGTAGTAGGTAATGCTAACTTCTCTACGAGTTCGATTGAAGCCACATTTGTACAACTACCACCATCAATGATTAACGTGCATAGCTTCTTATTCACTTAGCATTTCGAATGAAAAATGGTTTCTCTTTGTTCATCATTTTCAGCCACGACATTAGAGTACAAGGATCTTCTAAGAACCAACATTTCACCCTCCATTTCCGGATTACATACGTCCTCATCACTTTCGTTTCCTAAATCGGATTTATCATGTTGCTTTTCTAAGAGGTATAACCTCTCCAATTCGTCTATCTCCTCTATGTCCCTTATAGTCATGACTCTTTTCGTAGGACAAGTCGATTGGTAATGACCATAACCTTGACACTTAAAACATTTCACTTTAAAGGCTTTATCATCTACAACTTTCTCCTTCTCTTTTGGAATGAAATCTGATTTTTTGTTCTTATCAAAGTTGCTAGTACTAGTATTAGCTTTAAAAGTACTAAATGGCTTTGAATAAGACTTACTTGTTGTTGCTTTCTTCTTTTGGCTGTCAATTTTGAGAGCCACTTTGCAAGCCTCATCGAAAGAAAGGTATGGGTATACCTCCACCTTCTCACGCACATCCTCATTTAGGCCTCCCAAGAATCCGCCCAATTTTTGCTCCTCCATTTCTTCTATTTCACAAACAATGGAAAGCTTTTCGAATTCCTTGATGTACTCATCCATGGACGTGGTGCCTTGTTTGAGTGTGGACCATCTAACATACTGATTTTGCTTGTAGTTAGTAGGAACAAAACGCTTCCGCAATTGCTTCTTCAATTTCTCCCAAGTAGCAATCTTGGATTTGTTCTCCTTCACCCTTTGCCTCTTCAAGCCTTCTAACCAAATGGATGCATATTTGGTTAGCTTCAAAACAGCAACCTTGTATTTCTTATCATTCGGAGTGTCTTTGTAATCAAAAAACGCTCCAAAGAACGTTCCCATTCAATGTATAATTCGGATCACTAGCTCAGTCAAAATCCGGAACTTCGATTTTCAAACCCCTATCATCGGCCCTAGAACTCCTTTCTTCCTCATTGGGTTTCTTCTTAAACAATTCTAAGGTTATCTTTGCCATCATGTCGTGTAATGCTTCGTTTTGCTTAGCTAGAGCTTCTAGCATCGCATCTCTTCTAGCATTATCATTCATTTCATCGTCCATTTCAGAACTTAGCTCTGGATACCACTTGATGCGTAATCGTATATGAAACTGTAACCTAAGCTCGATAAGCTTTACTCACTTATTTATGCTTAAGGATTCTAAATCGGTTTAGAAGTTTATCTTACTTAGAAACCGATTTAGGAGGTTTTTGAGTGGATTTAATTAGTTTAAACTCACTAATTATATTAACTCTCTCTTAAATTAAGTTTAACTCACTTAACTCAAGGATTTCAAGATTAAGATCACTTCTTAATCACAAGAGGAATTTCGGATTTTTCAATCTCCAAAAAAACCGAATAAACACAATGTTTAAATCAAAACTAAAACCGATCTTTTTCATTACTTGATCCATTACATATATCAAGTACAAGCTAAAGAAGGCTTAAAACATTAGCCAAAATAACTAAGCACCAAAGTAATTAAACAAATCAATTAAACAACAAATATCTCTTAATCCAACAAGGATGTAAGGAGGAATAGTGTTGTTGTGTGTTTTGTTGACTTTGGGGCAAAGTGGGACGGTTTTCTTCAAGCATGTGGAGGGCTTGTCTTAGCTTGCAAGGGAAGCTTCAAAAGATCTCCATGAGTGCCCATTACACGTCCCAAGTATGGTTCGCAACCCCAAGTACGGTTCGACCAATTTACACTTACGCTAAACAAAATAATTCCGGGTTTTACAAAAACCGAAAATTACAAAAACGTTAATTAAACTAACTAGCTTAATTAACTTCCTTTCCTTCGTTGCTCAACATGATTAAACTAGTACTAATCTTTAAACCGTGAATCTCTCCTTTGTTGTGATTGAGATTAGTACTTAGTAGAATTTCGGAATTAGCAACTGATGCGAAATCGTATATGAAAATGTAACCTAAGCTCGATAAGCTTTACTCACTTATTTATGCTTAAGGATTCTAAATCGGTTTTGAAGTTTATCTTACTTAGAAACTGATTTAGGAGGTTTTTGAGAGTGGATTTAATTAGTTTAAACTCACTAATTATATTAACTCTCTCTTAAATTAAGTTTAACTCACTTAACTCAAGGGTTTCGAAATTAAGATCACTTCTTAATCGCAAGAGGAATTTCGGATTTTTCAATCTCCAAAAAGCCGAATAAACACAATGTTTAAATCAAAACTAAAACTGATTTTTTCCTTACTTGATCCATTACATATATCAAGTACAAGCTAAAGAAGGCTTAAAACATTAGCCAAAATAACTAAGCACCAAAGTAATTAAACAAATCAATTAAACAACAAATATCTCTTAATCCAACAAGGATGTAAGGAGGAATAGTGTTGTTGTGTGTTTTGTTGACTTTGGGGCAAAGTGGGACGGTTTTCTTCAAGCAAGTGGAGGGCTTGTCTTAGCTTGCAAGGGAAGCTTCAAAAGATCTCCATGAGTGCCCATTACACGTCCCAAGTATGGTTCGCAACCCCAAGTACGGTTCGACCAATTTACACTTACGCTAAACAAAATAATTCCGGGTTTACAAAAACCGAAAATTACAAAAACGTTAATTAAACTAACTAGCTTAATTAACTTCCTTTCCTTCGTTGCTCAACATGATTAAACTAGTACTAATCTTTAAACCGTGAATCTCTCCTTTGTTGTGATTGAGATTAGTACTTAGTAGAATTTCGGAATTAGCAACTGATTTCGTATCATCCTCTCCTTCTTCAAAAGGAATTGTCCTCAATTCTTGCACATCTTCATCTTCTAAATAGGGGGATAAGTCCCCTACGTTGAATGTTGCTTTGCCACGCCATAGTCTCCGGGAAGGTCTATCTTGTAAGCATTGTCTCCATAACGTTCAAGAACCTTGAAAGGTCCTTCGGCTCGGGGCATGAGTTTATGCTTTCTTTTACTTGGAAACCTCTCCTTCCTCAAGTGAACCCACACCAAATCTTCCGGAGCAAACAACCTCGGTTTCCGACTTTTGTTTGCTTTCCTTTTGTACATCTCATTTGTCTTCTCGATATTGGTGCGTATTTCTTTGTGAACTTTCACCATTGTTTCAGCTTGTTGCCTAGCATCTCCATGGACATAAGAGTCTTTAGGCAACGAAATAAGATCAATAGGTACATACGGATTTACCCCATATACCACTTCGAACGGTGAATGTTTTGTTGCAAAAGTTGGAGTTCTATTGTAAGCAAACTCCGCATGGCATAACTTGACATCCCAATCCTTTCCCGTCTTGCTCACTAAGCCCCTTAACAAGGTGCCTAGAGTTCGATTGGTCACTTCGGTTTGACCATCTGTTTGGGGGGTGATGTGAAGTACTAAACAACAACTTAGTACCCATCATCCTCCATAGGGACCTCCAAAAATGACTCAAAAACTTACTATCTCGATCCGAGACAATAGTTCTTGGCACTCCATGCAAGCGAACAATTTCCCTGAAATATAAACAAGAAACATTAAGAGCATCTTCCGTTTTGTGACAAGGCACGAAGTGTGCCATTTTTGAGAAACGGTCCACTACCACCATGACCGAATCCTTCCCTCTTTGTGTCCTAGGAAGAGCCACAATGAAATCCATACTTGACATCCTCCCATGGTCTCTCCGGTGTTGGTAAAGGAGTGTACAACCCCTTATGGAACGTGCTTTTAGCCCTTTGACAAACACCACAACGAGCCAAAACGGCATGTACTTCTTTGAGCATATGAGGCCACGAAAAATGTTCTTGTAACAACTCCATAGTCTTGTTAACGCCAAAATGGCCAGCTAACCCACCTCCATGAGCTTCTCTAATTAGCAAATCACGAACGGGACATTTAGGAACACAAAGTTTGTTCCCTTTAAACAAAAACCCTTCCATTTGATGATAATGGTCTTTTGGACCATCCTTGGTAGCCACGAACAGGTCACGTGTCTCCTCATCAAGAACATAGAATTCTTTAATCAACTCAAACCCAAGTACCTTGGAATCCACCATGTTAAGCAATACGTGTCTCCGAGATAAAGCATCAGCTACAATGTTGGCTTTTCCGGCCTTGTACTTGGCAACAAAATTGAAAGATTGTAAGAATTCCACCCATTTAGCATGACGAGCACTAAGCTTATGTTGGCCATGAATATATTTCAATGATTCATGATCCGAATGGAGAACAAAAGCTTGTGGTCGCAAATAGTGACTCCAATGATTAAGAGCTCTAACCATGGCGTAAAACTCTTTATCATACGTGGAATAATTCAACTTGGCCTGATTTAGTTTCTCGCTAAAATAAGCAATAGGTTTGCCACATTGAATTAGAACAGCCCCAATACCCGTTCCACTGGCGTCACACTCAACTTCAAATGGTTTAGTGAAATCAGGTAAAGCTAAAATAGGCGTGTTACACATTTTCTCCTTTACAAGTTCAAACGCCTTTTGAGCTGCGTCACTCCATGTAAATTTTCCATGTTTAGTACATTCGGTTATAGGAGCTAATAATGTGCTGAAATTATTTATAAACCTCCTATAAAATGAAGCTAAACCATGAAAAGATCTCACCTCGGTGATAGTGGTGGGAACCGGCCAAGAAGAAATTGCTTCTACTTTGGATGGATCCACCTTCACGCCTTCATCAGAAATGATGAAACCAAGGAAGCCAATCTCCCTTTGCATAAACGTGCACTTTTCTAGCTTCCCGTACAGTTTTTGCTCTCTTAGAACTTCGAACAATCGTTGCAAATGCTCCAAATGATCCTCCTTGTTAGAACTATAGACAAGAATATCATCCAAATACACCACCACGAACTTTCCCAAAAACGGCCTAAGTACTTCATTCATCAATCTCATGAACGTACTAGGGGCATTTGTGAGACCAAACGGCATAACCATCCATTCATACAACCCATACTTCGTTTTGAAAGCCGTCTTCCACTCATCTCCCTCTCTCATGCATATTTGGTGGTATCCACTTCTCAAATCAATTTTCGAAAACAAATTGGATCCACTTAACTCATCTAACATGTCATCTAACCTAGGGATGGGAAATCTGTATTTGATGGTTATATTGTTCACAGCACGGCTATCAATACACATCCTCCATGTTCCGTCCTTTTTTGGCACAAGTAAAGCCGGAACAGCACATGGACTTTTACTCTCTTTCACGTAGCCTTTCTTCATCAATTCACTGATTTGGCTTTGTAACTCCTCACTTTCTTTCGGATTGCATCTATAGGAAGGTTTATTTGGAAGTGGTGCTCCGGGAATGAGATCAATTTGATGCTCAATTCCACGTTTAGGGGGTAGGCCATTTGGTAGGTCATTAGGAAACACGTCTCCAAATCCCTCCAATAACTCCCTCAAATCCGAATCTTCAACTTCCATTCCCTCGTTCACCTCCTTAGCAATTAGAACATACACGACCTGATTTGTTCCCAACTCCCTCTCGAATCTTTTTCTCCCCAAAAACACACTACCACACACGAGGTTCTTTTTTTGTTTAGGTGTAGTGTCTCGGATTTTTGAAGGGGGCAATGGTACTAAGGTTTTGATTTTACCATTCTTGTTTACCTTATACACATTCGAACAACCATCATGCATTACTTTTCGATCAAATTGCCACGGTCTACCAAGTAGAATATGACACGCAAGTCATAGGAATTACATCACATAGAATTTCATCTTCATAATTTCCAATGGAAAACGTGATTAAAACTCTATTCTTCACCCTTACTTCACTATCATCATCTAACCATTTCGGTTTATAAGGATGTGGATGTTTAGTAGTAGGTAATGCTAACTTCTCTACGAGTTCGGTTGAAGCCACATTTGTACAACTACCACCATCAATGATTAACGTGCATAGCTTCTTATTCACTAAGCATTTCGAATGAAAAATGGTTTCTCTTTGTTCCTCATTTTCAGCCACGACATTAGAGTACAAGGATCTTCTAAGAACCAACATTTCACCCTCCATTTCCGGATTACACACGTCCTCATCACTTTCGTTTCCTAAATCGGATTTATCATGTTGCTTTTCTAAGAGGTATAACCTCTCCAATTCGTCTATCTCCTCTATGTCCCTTATAGTCATGACTCTTTTCGTAGGACAAGTCGATTGGTAATGACCATAACCTTGACACTTAAAACATTTCACTTTAAAGGCTTTATCATCTACAACTTTCTCCTTCTCTTTTGGAATGAAATCTGATTTTTTGTTCTTATCAAAGTTGCTAGTACTAGTATTAGCTTTAAAAGTACTAAATGGCTTTGAATAAGACTTACTTGTTGTTGCTTTCTTCTTTTGGCTGTCAATTTTGAGAGCCACTTTGCAAGCCTCATCGAAAGAAAGGTATGGGTATACCTCCACCTTCTCACGCACATCCTCATTTAGGCCTCCCAAGAATCTGCCCAATTTTTGCTCCTCCATTTCTTCTATTTCACAAACAATGGAAAGCTTTTCGAATTCCTTGATGTACTCATCCATGGACGTGGTGCCTTGTTTGAGTGTGGACCATCTAACATACTGATTTTGCTTGTAGTTAGTAGGAACAAAACGCTTCCGCAATTGCTTCTTCAATTTCTCCCAAGTAGCAATCTTGGATTTGTTCTCCTTCACCCTTTGCCTCTTCAAGCCTTCTAACCAAATGGATGCATATTTGGTTAGCTTCAAAACAGCAACCTTGTATTTCTTATCATTCGGAGTGTCTTTGTAATCAAAAAACGCTCCAAAGAACGTTCCCATTCAATGTATAATTCCGGATCACTAGCTCAGTCAAAATCCGGAACTTCGATTTTCAAACCCCTATCATCAGCCCTAGAACTCCTTTCTTCCTCATTGGGTTTCTTCTTAAACAATTCTAAGGTTATCTTTGCCATCATGTCGTGTAATGCTTCGTTTTGCTTAGCTAGAGCTTCTAGCATCGCATCTCTTCTAGCATTATCATTCATTTCATCGTCCATTTCAGAACTTAGCTCTGGATACCACTTGATGCGAAATCGTATATGAAAATGTAACCTAAGCTCGATAAGCTTTACTCACTTATTTATGCTTAAGGATTCTAAATCGGTTTTGAAGTTTATCTTACTTAGAAACCGATTTAGGAGGTTTTTGAGAGTGGATTTAATTAGTTTAAACTCACTAATTATATTAACTCTCTCTTAAATTAAGTTTAACTCACTTAACTCAAGGGTTTCGAAATTAAGATCACTTCTTAATCGCAAGAGGAATTTCGGATTTTTCAATCTCCAAAAAGCCGAATAAACACAATGTTTAAATCAAAACTAAAACTGAATTTTTCCTTACTTGATCCATTACATATATCAAGTACAAGCTAAAGAAGGCTTAAAACATTAGCCAAAATATCTAAGCACCAAAGTAATTAAACAAATCAATTAAACAACAAATATCTCTTAATCCAACAAGGATGTAAGGAGGAATAGTGTTGTTGTGTGTTTTGTTGACTTTGGGGCAAAGTGGGACGGTTTTCTTCAAGCAAGTGGAGGGCTTGTCTTAGCTTGCAAGGGAAGCTTCAAAAGATCTCCATGAGTGCCCATTACACGTCCCAAGTATGGTTCGCAACCCCAAGTACGGTTCGACCAATTTACACTTACGCTAAACAAAATAATTCCGGGTTTACAAAAACCGAAAATTACAAAAACGTTAATTAAACTAACTAGCTTAATTAACTTCCTTTCCTTCGTTGCTCAACATGATTAAACTAGTACTAATCTTTAAACCAGTGAATCTCTCCTTTGTTGTGATTGAGATTAGTACTTAGTAGAATTTCGGAATTAGCAACTGATTTCGTATCAGCAACTGATTTCGTATCAGCTTTGTTGAATGCATTTGAGTTTCATTTGATTCAATTAGCTTTGTTGAATGCATTTGAGTTTCATTTGACTTTAATTAGCTTTGTTGAATGCATTTGAGTTTCATTTGATTTAATTAGCTTTGTTGAATGCATTTGAGTTTCATTTGATTCAATTAGCTTTCATGAATCCATTTCAGTTTCATTTGATTCAATAAGTTTTGTTTGACGTCATTTGACTTTAATTTGATTCAAATAGCTTTCTTGAATGCATTCGAGTTTCATTTGATTCAATTAGCTTTGTTGAATGCATTTGAGTTTCATTTGATTCAATTAGCTTTCTTGAATGCATTTGAGTTTCATTTGATTCAATTAGCTTTGTTGAATGCTTTTGAGTTTCATTTGACTTTAATTTGATTCAATTAGCTTTGTTGAATGCATTCGAGTTTCATTTGATTCAATTAGCTTTGTTGAATGCATTCGAGTTTCATTTGATTCAATTAGCTTTGTTGAATGCATTTGAGTTTCATTTGATTAAATTAGCTTTGTTGAATGCATTTGAGTTTCATTTGATTTAATTAGCTTTGTTGAATGCATTTGAGTTTCATTTGATTCAATTAGCTTTCTTGAATGCATTTGAGTTTCATTTGATTCAATAAGTTTTGTTTGACGTCATTTGACTTTAATTTGATTCAATTAGCTTTGTTGAATGCATTCGAGTTTCATTTGATTCAATTAGCTTTGTTGAATGCATTTGAGTTTCATTTGATCCAATTAGCTTTCTTGAATGCATTTGAGTTTCATTTGATTCAATTAGCTTTCTTGAATGCATTTGAGTTTCATTTGATTCAATTAGTTTTGTTTGATTTGATTTGACTTTAATTTGATTCAATTAGCTTTGTTGAATGCATTCGAGTTTCATTTGATTCAATTAGCTTTGTTGAATGCATTTGAGTTTCATTTGATTCAATTAGCTATGTTGAATGCATTTGAGTTTCATTTGAGTTTCATTTGATTCAATTAGTTTCGTTGAATGCATTTGAGTTTCATTTGACTTTAATTTGATTCAATTAGCTTTGTTGAATGCATTCGAGTTTCATTTGATTCAATTAGCTTTGTTGAATGCATTTGAGTTTCATTTGATTAAATTAGCTTTGTTGAATGCATTTGAGTTTCTTTTGATTTAATTAGCTTTGTTGAATGCATTTGAGTTTCATTTGATTCAATTAGCTTTCTTGAATGCATTTGAGTTTCATTTGATTCAATAAGTTTTGTTTGACGTCATTTGACTTTAATTTGATTCAATTAGCTTTGTTGAATGCATTCGAGTTTCATTTGATTTAATTAGCTTTGTTGAATGCATTTGAGTTTCATTTGATTCAATTAGCTTTCTTGAATGCATTTGAGTTTCATTTGATTCAATTAGCTTTCTTGAATGCATTTGAGTTTCATTTGATTCAATTAGCTTTGTTGAATGCATTTGAGTTTCATTTGATTCAATTAGCTTTGTTGAATGCATTTGAGTTTCATTTGAGTTTCATTTGATTCAATTAGCTTTGTTGAATGCATTTGAGTTTCATTTGACTTTAATTTGTGATATATTTAATCTACTAAAAGACTAAATTAGGGTGCGGAAATTAATAGAAATAAAAGATAGTACTTAGTTGATTTCCGATAAAGAATTTAATCACCACGAATCTCAAACTAAGGGTTGGATAGTTCTTAGATGCTCAATGATAAAGGCAAAGCCACCACAAGGAACAAACTAAGGGTTTTGATGCGTAAAGGCAAAGCCACCAGCAATCAAGGGTTGTTTGTGTTTGCACACTTAAGTTTTAACAAAACTCACAAAACTTTAATTCATTCTCTCTCTAATCTGAAATAAACGTACAACCTAAACTATTTATAAGGAAAACAAAACCAAACTCCTACTATGCTTAGGACAAGTCCCTAAGTCATAATCCTAATCAAACTCACAAAGATAACTAAAAACCGAATAAGATAACAATGAAATAACAAACTCCTAAACCAAGTAGAACAAGCTCAACTTGGCGCCTACTAACTAGACTCCTATTAAAGATATAACTCTACTTCAATTAGAATCCTAATCCGACTAGGATTTGGATTTCTAACTAAACTAGAATTTATAAACTTTTATACTCCTAACATAACTAGGAGTTCTAATCCTACTAGGATTAGGATTTAAGAGTCCTATTCCTACTAGAACTAGGAAACATACTCCTAACATAACTAGGAGTTCTAATCCTACTAGGATTAGGATTTAAGAGTCATATTCCACATGGATCATACTCCCCTTCTTGAAAAAAATTCGTCCACGGATTTTGCCGTTTTCGGAGATCTGATCCATAAATTTGCTTGTAAACTGTTCAGAATTTTGATGCAAGTAAAATTGACGAATACCCGGAAAAACACCTCGAAATCACGTGAAATTTTTCCAGCAACTAGCCCTATATGTCATCAACACTCGACCAAAATTTCATTCAAAAATTCGAAGTCAGTAGTTCGCAGTTTATTTTTTCCCAAAACTGGTCCTGATTTACCCGGTTTTAGACCAACTCGAAAAATCTGCTTTCAATCAATAGCAAACGATCTTCAAATCTTGTGAAAATTTAGGACAATAAACTAGACTTGAAATAGACCAGTTTAGAATCAAGAAACTCCAAAAAATTCGATCGGAGGTGGGAGAACGAGTTGTTCAAAGTTATCTCAAAAATCTGTCTCTTACGGACGATTTTCTTTTGCTTCTTTCTTATTCTCTAAGAACGTCTAAATGCCAAGAGGACTTAGATGCCTTTGCTCTGATACCATATGATATATTTAATCTACTAAAAGACTAAATTAGGGTGCGGAAATTAATAGAAATAAAAGATAGTACTTAGTTGATTTCCGATAAAGAATTTAATCACCACGAATCTCAAACTAAGGGTTGGATAGTTCTTAGATGCTCAATGATAAAGGCAAAGCCACCACAAGGAACAAACTAAGGGTTTTGATGCGTAAAGGCAAAGCCACCAGCAATCAAGGGTTGTTTGTGTTTGCACACTTAAGTTTTAACAAAACTCACAAAACTTTAATTCATTCTCTCTCTAATCTGAAATAAACGTACAACCTAAACTATTTATAAGGAAAACAAAACCAAACTCCTACTATGCTTAGGACAAGTCCCTAAGTCATAATCCTAATCAAACTCACAAAGATAACTAAAAACCGAATAAGATAACAATGAAATAACAAACTCCTAAACCAAGTAGAACAAGCTCAACTTGGCGCCTACTAACTAGACTCCTATTAAAGATATAACTCTACTTCAATTAGAATCCTAATCCGACTAGGATTTGGATTTCTAACTAAACTAGAATTTATAAACTTTTATACTCCTAACATAACTAGGAGTTCTAATCCTACTAGGATTAGGATTTAAGAGTCCTATTCCTACTAGAACTAGGAAACATACTCCTAACATAACTAGGAGTTCTAATCCTACTAGGATTAGGATTTAAGAGTCATATTCCACATGGATCAATTTGATTCAATTAGCTTTGTTGAATGCATTCGAGTTTCATTTGATTCAATTAGCTTTGTTGAATGCATTTGAGTTTCATTTGATTAAATTAGCTTTGTTGAATGCATTTGAGTTTCTTTTGATTTAATTAGCTTTGTTGAATGCATTTGAGTTTCATTTGATTTAATTAGCTTTGTTGAATGCATTTGAGTTTCATTTGATTCCATTAGCTTTCATGAATGCATTTGAGTTTCATTTGATTCAATAAGTTTTGTTTGACGTCATTTGACTTTAATTTGATTCAATTAGCTTTGTTGAATGCATTCGAGTTTCATTTGATTCAATTAGCTTTGTTGAATGCATTTGAGTTTCATTTGATTCAATTAGCTTTCTTGAATGCATTTGAGTTTCATTTGATTCAATTAGCTTTCTTGAATGCATTTGAGTTTCATTTGATTCAATTAGCTTTGTTTGACTTGATTTGACTTTAATTTGATTCAATTAGCTTTGTTGAATGCATTCGAGTTTCATTTGATTCAATTAGCTTCGTTGAATGCATTTGAGTTTCATTTGATTCAATTAGCTTTGTTGAATGCATTTGAGTTTCATTTGACTTTAATTTGATTCAATTAGCTTTGTTGAATGCATTCGAGTTTCATTTGATTCAATTAGCTTTGTTGAATGCATTTGAGTTTCATTTGATTAAATTAGCTTTGTTGAATGCATTTGAGTTTCATTTGATTCAATTAGCTTTCATGAATGCATTTGAGTTTCATTTGATTCAATAAGTTTTGTTTGACGTCATTTGACTTTAATTTGATTCAAATAGCTTTGTTGAATGCATTCGAGTTTCATTTGATTCAATTAGCTTTGTTGAATGCATTTGAGTTTCATTTGATTCAATTAGCTTTCTCGAATGCATTTGAGTTTCATTTGATTCAATTAGCTTTGTTGAATGCATTTGAGTTTCATTTGATTCAATTAGCTTTGTTGAATGCATTTGAGTTTCATTTGATTAAATTAGCTTTGTTGAATGCATTTGAGTTTCATTTGATTCAATTAGCTTTGTTGAATGCATTCGAGTTTCATTTGATTCAATTAGCTTTGTTGAATGCATTTGAGTTTCATTTGACTTTAATTTGATTCAATTAGCTTTGTTGAATGCATTCGAGTTTCATTTGATTCAATTAGCTTTGTTGAATGCATTTGAGTTTCATTTGATTCAATTAGCTTTCTTGAATGCATTTGAGTTTCATTTGATTCAATTAGCTTTCTTGAATGCATTTGAGTTTCATTTGATTCAATTAGTTTTGTTTGACTTGATTTGACTTTAATTTGATTCAATTAGCTTTGTTGAATGCATTCGAGTTTCATTTGATTCAATTAGCTTTGTTGAATGCATTTGAGTTTCATTTGATTCAATTAGCTTTGTTGAATGCATTTGAGTTTCATTTGAGTTTCATTTGATTCAATTAGCTTTGTTGAATGCATTTGAGTTTCATTTGACTTTAATTTGATTCAATTAGCTTTGTTGAATGCATTCGAGTTTCATTTGATTCAATTAGCTTTGTTGAATGCATTTGAGTTTCATTTGATTAAATTAGCTTTGTTGAATGCATTTGAGTTTCATTTGATTTAATTAGCTTTGTTGAATGCATTTGAGTTTCATTTGATTCAATTAGCTTTCTTGAATGCATTTGAGTTTCATTTGATTCAATAAGTTTTGTTTGACGTCATTTGACTTTAATTTGATTCAATTAGCTTTGTTGAATGCATTCGAGTTTCATTTGATTCAATTAGCTTTGTTGAATGCATTTGAGTTTCATTTGATTCAATTAGCTTTGTTGAATGCATTTGAGTTTCATTTGATTAAATTAGCTTTGTTGAATGCATTTGAGTTTCATTTGATTTAATTAGCTTTGTTGAATGTATTTGAGTTTCATTTGATTCAATTAGTTTCGTTGAATGCATTTGAGTTTCATTTGACTTTAATTTGATTCAATTAGCTTTGTTGAATGCATTCGAGTTTCATTTGATTCAATTAGCTTTGTTGAATGCATTTGAGTTTCATTTGATTAAATTAGCTTTGTTGAATGCATTTGAGTTTCATTTGATTTAATTAGCTTTGTTGAATGCATTTGAGTTTCATTTGATTCAATTAGCTTTCTTGAATGCATTTGAGTTTCATTTGATTCAATAAGTTTTGTTTGACGTCATTTGACTTTAATTTGATTCAATTAGCTTTGTTGAATGCATTCGAGTTTCATTTGATTCAATTAGCTTTGTTGAATGCATTTGAGTTTCATTTGATTAAATTAGCTTTGTTGAATGCATTTGAGTTTCATTTGATTTAATTAGCTTTGTTGAATGCATTTGAGTTTCATTTGATTCAATTAGCTTTCATGAATGCATTTGAGTTTCATTTGATTCAATAAGTTTTGTTTGACGTCATTTGACTTTAATTTGATTCAAATAGCTTTGTTGAATGCATTCGAGTTTCATTTGATTCAATTAGCTTTGTTGAATGCATTTGAGTTTCATTTGATTCAATTAGCTTTCTTGAATGCATTTGAGTTTCATTTGATTCAATTAGCTTTGTTGAATGCATTTGAGTTTCATTTGATTTATTTGATTCAATTAGCTTTGTTGAATGCATTTGAGTTTCATTTGATTAAATTAGCTTTGTTGAATGCATTTGAGTTTCATTTGATTTAATTAGCTTTGTTGAATGCATTTGAGTTTCATTTGATTCAATTAGCTTTCTTGAATGCATTTGAGTTTCATTTGATTCAATTAGTTTTGTTTGACTTGATTTGACTTTAATTTGATTCAATTAGCTTTGTTGAATGCATTCGAGTTTCATTTGATTCAATTAGCTTTGTTGAATGCATTTGAGTTTCATTTGATTCAATTAGCTTTGTTGAATGCATTTGAGTTTCATTTGACTTTAATTTGATTCAATTAGCTTTGTTGAATGCATTCGAGTTTCATTTGATTCAATTAGCTTTGTTGAATGCATTTGAGTTTCATTTGATTCAATTAGCTTTGTTGAATGCATTTGAGTTTCATTTGATTCAATTAGCTTTGTTGAATGCATTTGAGTTTCATTTGATTCAATTAGCTTTCTTGAATGCATTTGAGTTTCATTTGATTCAATAAGTTTTGTTTGACGTCATTTGACTTTAATTTGATTCAATTAGCTTTGTTGAATGCATTCGAGTTTCATTTGATTCAATTAGCTTTGTTGAATGCATTTGAGTTTCATTTGATTCAATTAGCTTTCTTGAATGCATTTGAGTTTCATTTGATTCAATTAGCTTTCTTGAATGCATTTGAGTTTCATTTGATTCAATTAGTTTTGTTTGACTTGATTTGACTTTAATTTGATTCAATTAGCTTTGTTGAATGCATTCGAGTTTCATTTGATTCAATTAGCTTTGTTGAATGCATTTGAGTTTCATTTGATTCAATTAGCTTTGTTGAATGCATTTGAGTTTCATTTGAGTTTCATTTGATTCAATTAGTTTCGTTGAATGCATTTGAGTTTCATTTGACTTTAATTTGATTCAATTAGCTTTGTTGAATGCATTCGAGTTTCATTTGATTCAATTAGCTTTGTTGAATGCATTTGAGTTTCATTTGATTAAATTAGCTTTGTTGAATGCATTTGAGTTTCTTTTGATTTAATTAGCTTTGTTGAATGCATTTGAGTTTCATTTGATTCAATTAGCTTTCTTGAATGCATTTGAGTTTCATTTGATTCAATAAGTTTTGTTTGACGTCATTTGACTTTAATTTGATTCAATTAGCTTTGTTGAATTTAATGCATTCGAGTTTCATTTGATTCAATTAGCTTTGTTGAATGCATTTGAGTTTCATTTGATTCAATTAGCTTTCTTGAATGCATTTGAGTTTCATTTGATTCAATTAGCTTTCTTGAATGCATTTGAGTTTCATTTGATTCAATTAGCTTTGTTGAATGCATTCGAGTTTCATTTGATTCAATTAGCTTTGTTGAATGCATTTGAGTTTCATTTGACTTTAATTTGATTCAATTAGCTTTGTTGAATGCATTCGAGTTTCATTTGATTCAATTAGCTTTGTTGAATGCATTTGAGTTTCATTTGATTAAATTAGCTTTGTTGAATGCATTTGAGTTTCTTTTGATTTAATTAGCTTTGTTGAATGCATTTGAGTTTCATTTGATTCAATTAGCTTTCTTGAATGCATTTGACTTTAATTTGATTCAATTAGCTTTGTTGAATGCATTTGACTTTAATTTGATTCAATTAGCTTTGTTGAATGCATTCGAGTTTCATTTGATTCAATTAGCTTTGTTGAATGCATTTGAGTTTCATTTGATTAAATTAGCTTTGTTGAATGCATTTGAGTTTCATTTGATTTAATTAGCTTTGTTGAATGCATTTGAGTTTCATTTGATTCAATTAGCTTTCTTGAATGCATTTGAGTTTCATTTGATTCAATAAGTTTTGTTTGACGTCATTTGACTTTAATTTGATTCAATTAGCTTTGTTGAATGCATTCGAGTTTCATTTGATTCAATTAGCTTTGTTGAATGCATTTGAGTTTCATTTGATTCAATTAGCTTTCTTGAATGCATTTGAGTTTCATTTGATTCAATTAGCTTTCTTGAATGCATTTGAGTTTCATTTGATTCAATTAGTTTTGTTTGACTTGATTTGACTTTAATTTGATTCAATTAGCTTTGTTGAATGCATTCGAGTTTCATTTGATTCAATTAGCTTTGTTGAATGCATTTGAGTTTCATTTGATTCAATTAGCTTTGTTGAATGCATTTGAGTTTCATTTGATTCAATTAGCTTTGTTGAATGCATTTGAGTTTCATTTGAGTTTCATTTGATTCAATTAGCTTTGTTGAATGCATTTGAGTTTCATTTGACTTTAATTTGATTCAATTAGCTTTGTTGAATGCATTCGAGTTTCATTTGATTCAATTAGCTTTGTTGAATGCATTTGAGTTTCATTTGATTAAATTAGCTTTGTTGAATGCATTTGAGTTTCATTTGATTTAATTAGCTTTGTGATGCGTAATCGTATATGAAACTGTAACCTAAGCTCGATAAGCTTTACTCACTTATTTATGCTTAAGGATTCTAAATCGGTTTAGAAGTTTATCTTACTTAGAAACTGATTTAGGAGGTTTTTGAGAGTGGATTTAATTAGTTTAAACTCACTAATTATATTAACTCTCTCTTAAATTAAGTTTAACTCACTTAACTCAAGGATTTCAAGATTAAGATCACTTCTTAATCACAAGAGGAATTTCGGATTTTTCAATCTCCAAAAAAACCGAATAAACACAATGTTTAAATCAAAACTAAAACTGATTTTTTCATTACTTGATCCATTACATATATCAAGTACAAGCTAAAGAAGGCTTAAAACATTAGCCAAAATAACTAAGCACCAAAGTAATTAAACAAATCAATTAAACAACAAATATCTCTTAATCCAACAAGGATGTAAGGAGGAATAGTGTTGTTGTGTGTTTTGTTGACTTTGGGGCAAAGTGGGACGGTTTTCTTCAAGCAAGTGGAGGGCTTGTCTTAGCTTGCAAGGGAAGCTTCAAAAGATCTCCATGAGTGCCCATTACACGTCCCAAGTATGGTTCGCAACCCCAAGTACGGTTCGACCAATTTACACTTACGCTAAACAAAATAATTCCGGGTTTACAAAAACCGAAAATTACAAAAACGTTAATTAAACTAACTAGCTTAATTAACTTCCTTTCCTTCGTTGCTCAACATGATTAAACTAGTACTAATCTTTAAACCGTGAATCTCTCCTTTGTTGTGATTGAGATTAGTACTTAGTAGAATTTCGGAATTAGCAACTGATTTCGTATCATCCTCTCCTTCTTCAAAAGGAATTGTCCTCAATTCTTGCACATCTTCATCTTCTAAATAGGGGGATAAGTCCCCTACGTTGAATGTTGCTGCCACGCCATAGTCTCCGGGAAGGTCTATCTTGTAAGCATTGTCTCCATAACGTTCAAGAACCTTGAAAGGTCCTTCAGCTCGGGGCATGAGTTTATGCTTTCTTTTACTTGGAAACCTCTCCTTCCTCAAGTGAACCCACACCAAATCTTCCGGAGCAAACAACCTCGGTTTCCGATTTTTGTTTGCTTTCCTTTTGTACATCTCATTTGTTTTCTCGATATTGGTGCGTATTTCTTTGTGAACTTTCACCATTGTTTCAGCTTGTTGCCTAGCATCTCCATGGACATAAGAGTCTTTAGGCAACGAAATAAGATCAATAGGTACATACGGATTTACCCCATATACCACTTCGAACGGTGAATGTTTTGTTGCAAAAGTTGGAGTTCTATTGTAAGCAAACTCCGCATGGCATAACTTGACATCCCAATCCTTTCCCGTCTTGCTCACTAAGCCCCTTAACAAGGTGCCTAGAGTTCGATTGGTCACTTCGGTTTGACCATCTGTTTGGGGGTGATGTGAAGTACTAAACAGCAACTTAGTACCCATCATCCTCCATAGGGACCTCCAAAAATGACTCAAAAACTTACTATCTCGATCCGAGACAATAGTTCTTGGCACTCCATGCAAGCGAACAATTTCCCTGAAATATAAACAAGAAACATTAAGAGCATCTTCCGTTTTGTGACAAGGCACGAAGTGTGCCATTTTTGAGAAACGGTCCACTACCACCATGACCGAATCCTTCCCTCTTTGTGTCCTAGGAAGAGCCACAATGAAATCCATACTGACATCCTCCCATGGTCTCTCCGGTGTTGGTAAAGGAGTGTACAACCCCTTATGGAACGTGCTTTTAGCCCTTTGACAAACACCACAACGAGCCAAAACAGCATGTACTTCTTTGAGCATATGAGGCCACGAAAAATGTTCTTGTAACAACTCCATAGTCTTGTTAACGCCAAAATGGCCAGCTAACCCACCTCCATGAGCTTCTCTAATTAGCAAATCACGAACGGGACATTTAGGAACACAAAGTTTGTTCCCTTTAAACAAAAACCCTTCCATTTGATGATAATGGTCTTTTGGACCATCCTTGGTAGCCACGAACAGGTCACGTGTCTCCTCATCAAGAACATAGAATTCTTTAATCAACTCAAACCCAAGTACCTTGGAATCCACCATGTTAAGCAATACGTGTCTCCGAGATAAAGCATCAGCTACAATGTTGGCTTTTAGGCCTTGTACTTGGCAACAAAATTGAAAGATTGTAAGAATTCCACCCATTTAGCATGACGAGCACTAAGCTTATGTTGGCCATGAATATATTTCAATGATTCATGATCCGAATGGAGAACAAAAGCTTGTGGTCGCAAATAGTGACTCCAATGATTAAGAGCTCTAACCATGGCGTAAAACTCTTTATCATACGTGGAATAATTCAACTTGGCCTGATTTAGTTTCTCGCTAAAATAAGCAATAGGTTTGCCACATTGAATTAGAACAGCCCCAATACCCGTTCCACTTGGCGTCACACTCAACTTCAAATGGTTTAGTGAAATCGGGTAAAGCTAAAATAGGCGTGTTACACATTTTCTCCTTTACAAGTTCAAACGCCTTTTGAGCTGCGTCACTCCATGTAAATTTTCCATGTTTAGTACATTCGGTTATAGGAGCTAATAATGTGCTGAAATTATTTATAAACCTCCTATAAAATGAAGCTAAACCATGAAAAGATCTCACCTCGGTGATAGTGGTGGGAACCGGCCAAGAAGAAATTGCTTCTACTTTGGATGGATCCACCTTCACGCCTTCATCGAAATGATGAAACCAAGGAAGCCAATCTCCCTTTGCATAAACGTGCACTTTTCTAGCTTCCCGTACGGTTTTTGCTCTCTTAGAACTTCGAACAATCGTTGCAAATGCTCCAAATGATCCTCCTTGTTAGAACTATAGACAAGAATATCATCCAAATACACCACCACGAACTTCCCCAAAAACGGCCTAAGTACTTCATTCATCAATCTCATGAACGTACTAGGGGCATTTGTGAGACCAAACGGCATAACCATCCATTCATACAACCCATACTTCGTTTTGAAAGCCGTCTTCCACTCATCTCCCTCTCTCATGCATATTTGGTGGTATCCACTTCTCAAATCAATTTTCGAAAACAAATTGGATCCACTTAACTCATCTAACATGTCATCTAACCTAGGGATGGGAAATCGTATTTGATGGTTATATTGTTCACAAGCACGGCTATCAATACACATCCTCCATGTTCCAGTCCTTTTTTGGCACAAGTAAAGCCGGAACGACACATGGACTTTTACTCTCTCTCACGTAGCCTTTCTTCATCAATTCACTGATTTGGCTTTGTAACTCCTCACTTTCTTTGGGATTGCATCTATAGGAAGGTTTATTTGGAAGTGGTGCTCAGGGAATGAGATCAATTTGATGCTCAATTCCACGTTTAGGGGGTAGGCCATTTGGTAGGTCATTAGGAAACACGTCTCCAAATCCCTCCAATAACTCCCTCAAATCCGAATCTTCAACTTCCATTCCCTCGTTCACCTCCTTAGCAATTAGAACATACACGACCTGATTTGTTCCCAACTCCCTCTCGAATCTTTTTCTCCCCAAAAACACACTACCACACACGAGGTTCTTTTTTTTGTTTAGGTGTAGTGTCTCGGATTTTTGAAGGGGGCAATGGTACTAAGGTTTTGATTTTACCATTCTTGTTTACCTTATACACATTCGAACAACCATCATGCATTACTTTTCGATCAAATTGCCACGGTCTACCAAGTAGAATATGGCACGCAATCATAGGAATTACATCACATAGAATTTCATCTTCATAATTTCCAATGGAAAACGTGATTAAAACTCTATTCTTCACCCTTACTTCACTATCATCATCTAACCATTTCGGTTTATAAGGATGTGGATGTTTAGTAGTAGGTAATGCTAACTTCTCTACGAGTTCGAGTTGAAGCCACATTTGTACAACTACCACCATCAATGATTAACGTGCATAGCTTCTTATTCACTAAGCATTTCGAATGAAAAATGGTTTCTCTTTGTTCCTCATTTTCAGCCACGACATTAGAGTACAAGGATCTTCTAAGAACCAACATTTCACCCTCCATTTCCGGATTACACACGTCCTCATCACTTTCGTTTCCTAAATCAGATTTATCATGTTGCTTTTCTAAGAGGTATAACCTCTCCAATTCGTCTATCTCCTCTATGTCCCTTATAGTCATGACTCTTTTCGTAGGACAAGTCGATTGGTAATGACCATAACCTTGACACTTAAAACATTTCACTTTAAAGGCTTTATCATCTACAACTTTCTCCTTCTCTTTTGGAATGAAATCCGATTTTTTGTTCTTATCAAAGTTGCTAGTACTAGTATTAGCTTTAAAAGTACTAAATGGCTTTGAATAAGACTTACTTGTTGTTGCTTTCTTCTTTTGGCTGTCAATTTTGAGAGCCACTTTGCAAGCCTCATCGAAAGAAAGGTATGGGTATACCTCCACCTTCTCACGCACATCCTCATTTAGGCCTCCCAAGAATCTGCCCAATTTTTGCTCCTCCATTTCTTCTATTTCACAAACAATGGAAAGCTTTTCGAATTCCTTGATGTACTCATCCATGGACGTGGTGCCTTGTTTGAGTGTGGACCATCTAACATACTGATTTTGCTTGTAGTTAGTAGGAACAAAACGCTTCCGCAATTGCTTCTTCAATTTCTCCCAAGTAGCAATCTTGGATTTGTTCTCCTTCACCCTTTGCCTCTTCAAGCCTTCTAACCAAATGGATGCATATTTGGTTAGCTTCAAAACAACAACCTTGTATTTCTTATCATTCGGAGTGTCTTTGTAATCAAAAAAACGCTCCAAAGAACGTTCCCATTCAATGTATAATTCCGGATCACTAGCTCCGTCAAAATCCGGAACTTCGATTTTCAAACCCCTATCATCAGCCCTAGAACTCCTTTCTTCCTCATTGGGTTTCTTCTTAAACAATTCTAAGGTTATCTTTGCCATCATGTCGTGTAATGCTTCGTTTTGCTTAGCTAGAGCTTCTAGCATCGCATCTCTTCTAGCATTATCATTCATTTCATCGTCCATTTCAGAACTTAGCTCTGGATACCACTTGATGCGAAATCGTATATGAAACTGTAACCTAAGCTCGATAAGCTTTACTCACTTATTTATGCTTAAGGATTCTAAATCGGTTTAGAAGTTTATCTTACTTAGAAACTGATTTAGGAGGTTTTTGAGAGTGGATTTAATTAGTTTAAACTCACTAATTATATTAACTCTCTCTTAAATTAAGTTTAACTCACTTAACTCAAGGATTTCAAGATTAAGATCACTTCTTAATCACAAGAGGAATTTCGGATTTTTCAATCTCCAAAAAAACCGAATAAACACAATGTTTAAATCAAAACTAAAACTGATTTTTTCATTACTTGATCCATTACATATATCAAGTACAAGCTAAAGAAGGCTTAAAACATTAGCCAAAATAACTAAGCACCAAAGTAATTAAACAAATCAATTAAACAACAAATATCTCTTAATCCAACAAGGATGTAAGGAGGAATAGTGTTGTTGTGTGTTTTGTTGACTTTGGGGCAAAGTGGGACGGTTTTCTTCAAGCAAGTGGAGGGCTTGTCTTAGCTTGCAAGGGAAGCTTCAAAAGATCTCCATGAGTGCCCATTACACGTCCCAAGTATGGTTCGCAACCCCAAGTACGGTTCGACCAATTTACACTTACGCTAAACAAAATAATTCCGGGTTTTACAAAAACCGAAAATTACAAAAACGTTAATTAAACTAACTAGCTTAATTAACTTCCTTTCCTTCGTTGCTCAACATGATTAAACTAGTACTAATCTTTAAACCGTGAATCTCTCCTTTGTTGTGATTGAGATTAGTACTTAGTAGAATTTCGGAATTAGCAACTGATTTCGTATCACTTTGTTGAATGCATTTGAGTTTCATTTGATTTAATTAGCTTTGTTGAATGCATTTGAGTTTCATTTGATTCAATTAGCTTTCTTGAATGCATTTGAGTTTCATTTGATTCAATAAGTTTTGTTTGACGTCATTTGACTTTAATTTGATTCAATTAGCTTTGTTGAATGCATTCGAGTTTCATTTGATTCAATTAGCTTTGTTGAATGCATTTGAGTTTCATTTGATTCAATTAGCTTTCTTGAATGCATTTGAGTTTCATTTGATTCAATTAGCTTTCTTGAATGCATTTGAGTTTCATTTGATTCAATTAGCTTTGTTTGACTTGATTTGACTTTAATTTGATTCAATTAGCTTTGTTGAATGCATTCGAGTTTCATTTGATTCAATTAGCTTTGTTGAATGCATTTGAGTTTCATTTGATTCAATTAGCTTTGTTGAATGCATTTGAGTTTCATTTGACTTTAATTTGATTCAATTAGCTTTGTTGAATGCATTTGAGTTTCATTTGATTCAATTAGCTTTGTTGAATGCATTTGAGTTTCATTTGATTAAATTAGCTTTGTTGAATGCATTTGAGTTTCATTTGATTCAATTAGCTTTCATGAATGCATTTGAGTTTCATTTGATTCAATAAGTTTTGTTTGACGTCATTTGACTTTAATTTGATTCAATTATAGCTTTGTTGAATGCATTCGAGTTTCATTTGATTCAATTAGCTTTGTTGAATGCATTTGAGTTTCATTTGATTCAATTAGCTTTCTTGAATGCATTTGAGTTTCATTTGATTCAATTAGCTTTGTTGAATGCATTTGAGTTTCATTTGATTCAATTAGCTTTGTTGAATGCATTTGAGTTTCATTTGATTAAATTAGCTTTGTTGAATGCATTTGAGTTTCATTTGATTTAATTAGCTTTGTTGAATGCATTTGAGTTTCATTTGATTCAATTAGCTTTCTTGAATGCATTTGAGTTTCATTTGATTCAATTAGTTTTGTTTGACTTGATTTGACTTTAATTTGATTCAATTAGCTTTGTTGAATGCATTCGAGTTTCATTTGATTAAATTAGCTTTGTTGAATGCATTTGAGTTTCATTTGATTTAATTAGCTTTGTTGAATGCATTTGAGTTTCATTTGATTCAATTAGTTTTCTTGAATGCATTTGAGTTTCATTTGATTCAATTAGTTTTGTTTGACTTGATTTGACTTTAATTTGATTCAATTAGCTTTGTTGAATGCATTTGAGTTTCATTTGAGTTTCATTTGATTCAATTAGCTTTGTTTGACTTGATTTGACTTTAATTTGATTCAATTAGCTTTGTTGAATGCATTTGAGTTTCATTTGATTCAATTAGCTTTGTTGAATGCATTTGAGTTTCATTTGATTAAATTAGCTTTGTTGAATGCATTTGAGTTTCATTTGATTTAATTAGCTTTGTTGAATGCATTTGAGTTTCATTTGATTCAATTAGCTTTCATGAATCCATTTGAGTTTCATTTGATTCAATAAGTTTTGTTTGACGTCATTTGACTTTAATTTGATTCAAATAGCTTTGTTGAATGCATTCGAGTTTCATTTGATTCAATTAGCTTTGTTGAATGCATTTGAGTTTCATTTGACTTTAATTTGATTCAATTAGCTTTGTTGAATGCATTCGAGTTTCATTTGATTTAATTAGCTTTGTTGAATGCATTTGAGTTTCATTTGATTAAATTAGCTTTGTTGAATGCATTTGAGTTTCATTTGATTTAATTAGCTTTGTTGAATGCATTTGAGTTTCATTTGATTCAATTAGCTTTCATGAATCCATTTGAGTTTCATTTGATTCAATAAGTTTTGTTTGACGTCATTTGACTTTAATTTGATTCAAATAGCTTTGTTGAATGCATTCGAGTTTCATTTGATTCAATTAGCTTTGTTGAATGCATTTGAGTTTCATTTGACTTTAATTTGATTCAATTAGCTTTGTTGAATGCATTTGAGTTTCATTTGATTTAATTAGCTTTGTTGAATGCATTTGAGTTTCATTTGATTCAATTAGCTTTCATGAATCCATTTGAGTTTCATTTGATTCAATAAGTTTTGTTTGACGTCATTTGACTTTAATTTGATTCAAATAGCTTTGTTGAATGCATTCGAGTTTCATTTGATTCAATTAGCTTTGTTGAATGCATTTGAGTTTCATTTGACTTTAATTTGATTCAATTAGCTTTGTTGAATGCATTCGAGTTTCATTTGATTCAATTAGCTTTGTTGAATGCATTTGAGTTTCATTTGATTCAATTAGCTTTGTTGAATGCATTCGAGTTTCATTTGATTCAATTAGCTTTGTTGAATGCATTTGAGTTTCATTTGATTAAATTAGCTTTGTTGAATGCATTTGAGTTTCATTTGATTCAATTAGCTTTGTTGAATGCATTTGAGTTTCATTTGATTCAATTAGCTTTCTTGAATGCATTTGAGTTTCATTTGATTCAATAAGTTTTGTTTGACGTCATTTGACTTTAATTTGATTCAAATAGCTTTGTTGAATGCATTCGAGTTTCATTTGATTCAATTAGCTTTGTTGAATGCATTTGAGTTTCATTTGATTCAATTAGCTTTGTTGAATGCATTTGAGTTTCATTTGATTCAATTAGCTTTGTTGAATGCATTTGAGTTTCATTTGATTCAATTAGCTTTGTTGAATGCATTTGAGTTTCATTTGATTTAATTAGCTTTGTTGAATGCATTTGAGTTTCATTTGATTCAATTAGCTTTGTTGAATGCATTTGAGTTTCATTTGATTCAATTAGCTTTGTTGAATGCATTTGAGTTTCATTTGATTCAATTAGCTTTGTTGAATGCATTTGAGTTTCATTTGATTAAATTAGCTTTGTTGAATGCATTTGAGTTTCATTTGATTTAATTAGCTTTGTTGAATGCATTTGAGTTTCATTTGATTCAATTAGCTTTCTTGAATGCATTTGAGTTTCATTTGATTCAATAAGTTTTGTTTGACGTCATTTGACTTTAATTTGATTCAATTAGCTTTGTTGAATGCATTCGAGTTTCATTTGATTCAATTAGCTTTGTTGAATGCATTTGAGTTTCATTTGATTTTAATTTGATTCAATTAGCTTTGTTGAATGCATTCGAGTTTCATTTGATTCAATTAGCTTTGTTGAATGCATTTGAGTTTCATTTGATTAAATTAGCTTTGTTGAATGCATTTGAGTTTCATTTGATTAAATTAGCTTTGTTGAATGCATTTGAGTTTCATTTGATTCAATTAGCTTTGTTGAATGCATTTGAGTTTCATTTGATTCAATTAGCTTTCTTGAATGCATTTGAGTTTCATTTGATTCAATTAGCTTTGTTGAATGCATTTGACTTTAATTTGATTCAATTAGCTTTGTTGAATGCATTCGAGTTTCATTTGATTCAATTAGCTTTGTTGAATGCATTTGAGTTTCATTTGATTCAATTAGCTTTGTTGAATGCATTTGAGTTTCATTTGATTCAATTAGCTTTGTTGAATGCATTTGAGTTTCATTTGATTAAATTAGCTTTGTTGAATGCATTTGAGTTTCATTTGATTTAATTAGCTTTGTTGAATGCATTTGAGTTTCATTTGATTCAATTAGCTTTGTTGAATGCATTTGAGTTTCATTTGATTCAATTAGCTTTGTTGAATGCATTTGAGTTTCATTTGATTCAATTAGCTTTGTTGAATGCATTTGAGTTTCATTTGATTAAATTAGCTTTGTTGAATGCATTTGAGTTTCATTTGATTCAATTAGCTTTCTTGAATGCATTTGAGTTTCATTTGATTCAATTAGCTTTCTTGAATGCATTTGAGTTTCATTTGATTCAATGAGTTTTGTTTGAGCATTTGACTTTAATTTGATTCAATTAGCTTTGTTGAATGCATTCGAGTTTCATTTGATTCAATTAGCTTTGTTGAATGCATTTGAGTTTCATTTGATTCAATTAGCTTTGTTGAATGCATTTGAGTTTCATTTGATTCAATTAGCTTTGTTGAATGCATTTGAGTTTCATTTGATTCAATTAGCTTTGTTGAATGCATTTGAGTTTCATTTGATTTAATTAGCTTTGTTGAATGCATTTGAGTTTCATTTGATTCAATTAGCTTTGTTGAATGCATTTGAGTTTCATTTGATTCAATTAGCTTTGTTGAATGCATTTGAGTTTCATTTGATTCAATTAGCTTTGTTGAATGCATTTGAGTTTCATTTGATTAAATTAGCTTTGTTGAATGCATTTGAGTTTCATTTGATTCAATTAGCTTTGTTGAATGCATTTGAGTTTCATTTGATTCAATTAGCTTTGTTGAATGCATTTGAGTTTCATTTGATTCAATTAGCTTTGTTGAATGCATTTGAGTTTCATTTGATTCAATTAGCTTTGTTGAATGCATTTGAGTTTCATTTGATTCAATTAGCTTTGTTGAATGCATTTGAGTTTCATTTGATTCAATTAGCTTTGTTGAATGCATTCGAGTTTCATTTGATTCAATTAGCTTTGTTGAATGCATTTGAGTTTCATTTGATTCAATTAGCTTTGTTGAATGCATTTGAGTTTCATTTGATTCAATTAGCTTTGTTGAATGCATTTGAGTTTCATTTGATTCAATTAGCTTTGTTGAATGCATTCGAGTTTCATTTGATTCAATTAGCTTTGTTGAATGCATTTGAGTTTCATTTGATTAAATTAGCTTTGTTGAATGCATTTGAGTTTCATTTGATTTAATTAGCTTTGTTGAATGCATTTGAGTTTCATTTGATTCAATTAGCTTTCTTGAATGCATTTGAGTTTCATTTGATTCAATAAGTTTTGTTTGACGTCATTTGACTTTAATTTGATTCAATTAGCTTTGTTGAATGCATTCGAGTTTCATTTGATTCAATTAGCTTTGTTGAATGCATTTGAGTTTCATTTGATTTTAATTTGATTCAATTAGCTTTGTTGAATGCATTTGAGTTTCATTTGATTCAATTAGCTTTGTTGAATGCATTTGAGTTTCATTTGATTAAATTAGCTTTGTTGAATGCATTTGAGTTTCATTTGATTAAATTAGCTTTGTTGAATGCATTTGAGTTTCATTTGATTCAATTAGCTTTCTTGAATGCATTTGAGTTTCATTTGATTCAATTAGCTTTCTTGAATGCATTTGAGTTTCATTTGATTCAATTAGTTTTGTTTGACTTGATTTGACTTTTAATTTGATTCAATTAGCTTTGTTGAATGCATTCGAGTTTCATTTGATTCAATTAGCTTTGTTGAATGCATTTGAGTTTCATTTGATTCAATTAGCTTTGTTGAATGCATTTGAGTTTCATTTGATTTAATTAGCTTTGTTGAATGCATTTGAGTTTCATTTGATTCAATTAGCTTTCATGAATCCATTTGAGTTTCATTTGATTCAATAAGTTTTGTTTGACGTCATTTGACTTTAATTTGATTCAAATAGCTTTGTTGAATGCATTCGAGTTTCATTTGATTCAATTAGCTTTGTTGAATGCATTTGAGTTTCATTTGACTTTAATTTGATTCAATTAGCTTTGTTGAATGCATTTGAGTTTCATTTGATTCAATTAGCTTTGTTGAATGCATTTGAGTTTCATTTGACTTTAATTTGATTCAATTAGCTTTGTTGAATGCATTCGAGTTTCATTTGATTCAATTAGCTTTGTTGAATGCATTTGAGTTTCATTTGATTCAATTAGCTTTGTTGAATGCATTTGAGTTTCATTTGATTCAATTAGCTTTGTTGAATGCATTTGAGTTTCATTTGATTAAATTAGCTTTGTTGAATGCATTTGAGTTTCATTTGATTTAATTAGCTTTGTTGAATGCATTTGAGTTTCATTTGATTCAATTAGCTTTCTTGAATGCATTTGAGTTTCATTTGATTCAATAAGTTTTGTTTGACGTCATTTGACTTTAATTTGATTCAATTAGCTTTGTTGAATGCATTTGAGTTTCATTTGATTCAATTAGCTTTGTTGAATGCATTTGAGTTTCATTTGATTCAATTAGCTTTGTTGAATGCATTTGAGTTTCATTTGATTCAATTAGCTTTGTTGAATGCATTTGAGTTTCATTTGATTAAATTAGCTTTGTTGAATGCATTTGAGTTTCATTTGATTTAATTAGCTTTGTTGAATGCATTTGAGTTTCATTTGATTCAATTAGCTTTCTTGAATGCATTTGAGTTTCATTTGATTCAATTAGCTTTGTTTGACTGCATTTGACTTTAATTTGATTCAATTAGCTTTGTTGAATGCATTTGAGTTTCATTTGATTAAATTAGCTTTGTTGAATGCATTTGAGTTTCATTTGATTCAATTAGCTTTGTTGAATGCATTTGAGTTTCATTTGATTCAATTAGCTTTGTTGAATGCATTTGAGTTTCATTTGATTCAATTAGCTTTGTTGAATGCATTTGAGTTTCATTTGACTTTAATTTGATTCAATTAGCTTTGTTGAATGCATTTGAGTTTCATTTGATTCAATTAGCTTTGTTGAATGCATTTGAGTTTCATTTGATTCAATTAGCTTTGTTGAATGCATTTGAGTTTCATTTGATTAAATTAGCTTTGTTGAATGCATTTGAGTTTCATTTGATTTAATTAGCTTTGTTGAATGCATTTGAGTTTCATTTGATTCAATTAGCTTTGTTTGACTTCATTTGAGTTTCATTTGATTCAATAAGTTTTGTTTGACGTCATTTGACTTTAATTTGATTCAATTAGCTTTGTTGAATGCATTCGAGTTTCATTTGATTCAATTAGCTTTGTTGAATGCATTTGAGTTTCATTTGATTCAATTAGCTTTCTTGAATGCATTTGAGTTTCATTTGATTCAATTAGCTTTCTTGAATGCATTTGAGTTTCATTTGATTCAATTAGTTTTGTTTGACTTGATTTGACTTTAATTTGATTCAATTAGCTTTGTTGAATGCATTCGAGTTTCATTTGATTCAATTAGCTTTGTTGAATGCATTTGAGTTTCATTTGATTCAATTAGCTTTGTTGAATGCATTTGAGTTTCATTTGAGTTTCATTTGATTCAATTAGCTTTCGTTGAATGCATTTGAGTTTCATTTGACTTTAATTTGATTCAATTAGCTTTGTTGAATGCATTCGAGTTTCATTTGATTCAATTAGCTTTGTTGAATGCATTTGAGTTTCATTTGATTAAATTAGCTTTGTTGAATGCATTTGAGTTTCTTTTGATTTAATTAGCTTTGTTGAATGCATTTGAGTTTCATTTGATTCAATTAGCTTTCTTGAATGCATTTGAGTTTCATTTGATTCAATAAGTTTTGTTTGACGTCATTTGACTTTAATTTGATTCAATTAGCTTTGTTGAATGCATTCGAGTTTCATTTGATTCAATTAGCTTTGTTGAATGCATTTGAGTTTCATTTGATTCAATTAGCTTTCTTGAATGCATTTGAGTTTCATTTGATTCAATTAGCTTTGTTGAATGCATTTGAGTTTCATTTGATTCAATTAGCTTTGTTGAATGCATTTGAGTTTCATTTGATTCAATTAGCTTTGTTGAATGCATTTGAGTTTCATTTGACTTTAATTTGATTCAATTAGCTTTGTTGAATGCATTCGAGTTTCATTTGATTCAATTAGCTTTGTTGAATGCATTTGAGTTTCATTTGATTAAATTAGCTTTGTTGAATGCATTTGAGTTTCATTTGATTTAATTAGCTTTGTTGAATGCATTTGAGTTTCATTTGATTCAATTAGCTTTCTTGAATGCATTTGAGTTTCATTTGATTCAATTAGCTTTGTTGAATGCATTTGAGTTTCATTTGATTCAATTAGCTTTGTTGAATGCATTCGAGTTTCATTTGATTCAATTAGCTTTGTTGAATGCATTTGAGTTTCATTTGATTCAATTAGCTTTGTTGAATGCATTTGAGTTTCATTTGATTCAATTAGCTTTGTTGAATGCATTTGAGTTTCATTTGATTCAATTAGCTTTGTTGAATGCATTTGAGTTTCATTTGATTCAATTAGCTTTGTTGAATGCATTTGAGTTTAATTTGATTCAATTAGCTTTGTTGAATGCATTTGAGTTTCATTTGATTCAATTAGCTTTGTTGAATGCATTTGAGTTTCATTTGATTAAATTAGCTTTGTTGAATGCATTTGAGTTTCATTTGATTTAATTAGCTTTGTTGAATGCATTTGAGTTTCATTTGATTCAATTAGCTTTCTTGAATGCATTTGAGTTTCATTTGATTCAATAAGTTTTGTTTGACGTCATTTGACTTTAATTTGATTCAATTAGCTTTGTTGAATGCATTCGAGTTTCATTTGATTCAATTAGCTTTGTTGAATGCATTTGAGTTTCATTTGATTCAATTAGCTTTCTTGAATGCATTTGAGTTTCATTTGATTCAATTAGCTTTCTTGAATGCATTTGAGTTTCATTTGATTCAATTAGTTTTGTTTGACTTGATTTGACTTTAATTTGATTCAATTAGCTTTGTTGAATGCATTCGAGTTTCATTTGATTCAATTAGCTTTGTTGAATGCATTTGAGTTTCATTTGATTCAATTAGCTTTGTTGAATGCATTTGAGTTTCATTTGAGTTTCATTTGATTCAATTAGCTTTGTTGAATGCATTTGAGTTTCATTTGACTTTAATTTGATTCAATTAGCTTTGTTGAATGCATTCGAGTTTCATTTGATTCAATTAGCTTTGTTGAATGCATTTGAGTTTCATTTGATTAAATTAGCTTTGTTGAATGCATTTGAGTTTCATTTTGATTTAATTAGCTTTGTTGAATGCATTTGAGTTTCATTTGATTTAATTAGCTTTGTTGAATGCATTTGAGTTTCATTTGATTCAATTAGCTTTCTTGAATGCATTTGAGTTTCATTTGATTCAATAAGTTTTGTTTGACGTCATTTGACTTTAATTTGATTCAATTAGCTTTGTTGAATGCATTCGAGTTTCATTTGATTCAATTAGCTTTGTTGAATGCATTTGAGTTTCATTTGATTCAATTAGCTTTCTTGAATGCATTTGAGTTTCATTTGATTCAATTAGCTTTCTTGAATGCATTTGAGTTTCATTTGATTCAATTAGCTTTGTTTGACTTGATTTGACTTTAATTTGATTCAATTAGCTTTGTTGAATGCATTTGAGTTTCATTTGATTCAATTAGCTTTGTTGAATGCATTTGAGTTTCATTTGATTCAATTAGCTTTGTTGAATGCATTTGAGTTTCATTTGACTTTAATTTGATTCAATTAGCTTTGTTGAATGCATTCGAGTTTCATTTGATTCAATTAGCTTTGTTGAATGCATTTGAGTTTCATTTGATTAAATTAGCTTTGTTGAATGCATTTGAGTTTCATTTGATTCAATTAGCTTTCATGAATGCATTTGAGTTTCATTTGATTCAATAAGTTTTGTTTGACGTCATTTGACTTTAATTTGATTCAAATAGCTTTGTTGAATGCATTCGAGTTTCATTTGATTCAATTAGCTTTGTTGAATGCATTTGAGTTTCATTTGATTCAATTAGCTTTCTCGAATGCATTTGAGTTTCATTTGATTCAATTAGCTTTGTTGAATGCATTTGAGTTTCATTTGATTCAATTAGCTTTGTTGAATGCATTTGAGTTTCATTTGATTAAATTAGCTTTGTTGAATGCATTTGAGTTTCATTTGATTTAATTAGCTTTGTTGAATCCATTTGAGTTTCATTTGATTCAATTAGCTTTCTTGAATGCATTTGAGTTTCATTTGATTCAATTAGTTTTGTTTGACTTGATTTGACTTTAATTTGATTCAATTAGCTTTGTTGAATGCATTCGAGTTTCATTTGATTAAATTAGCTTTGTTGAATGCATTTGAGTTTCATTTGATTTAATTAGCTTTGTTGAATGCATTTGAGTTTCATTTGATTCAATTAGTTTTCTTGAATGCATTTGAGTTTCATTTGATTCAATTAGTTTTGTTTGACTTGATTTGACTTTAATTTGATTCAATTAGCTTTGTTGAATGCATTTGAGTTTCATTTGAGTTTCATTTGATTCAATTAGTTTTGTTTGACTTGATTTGACTTTAATTTGATTCAATTAGCTTTGTTGAATGCATTCGAGTTTCATTTGATTCAATTAGCTTTGTTGAATGCATTTGAGTTTCATTTGATTAAATTAGCTTTGTTGAATGCATTTGAGTTTCATTTGATTTAATTAGCTTTGTTGAATGCATTTGAGTTTCATTTGATTCAATTAGCTTTCATGAATCCATTTGAGTTTCATTTGATTCAATAAGTTTTGTTTGACGTCATTTGACTTTAATTTGATTCAAATAGCTTTGTTGAATGCATTCGAGTTTCATTTGATTCAATTAGCTTTGTTGAATGCATTTGAGTTTCATTTGACTTTAATTTGATTCAATTAGCTTTGTTGAATGCATTCGAGTTTCATTTGATTTAATTAGCTTTGTTGAATGCATTTGAGTTTCATTTGATTAAATTAGCTTTGTTGAATGCATTTGAGTTTCATTTGATTTAATTAGCTTTGTTGAATGCATTTGAGTTTCATTTGATTCAATTAGCTTTCTTGAATGCATTTGAGTTTCATTTGATTCAATAAGTTTTGTTTGACGTCATTTGACTTTAATTTGATTCAAATAGCTTTGTTGAATGCATTCGAGTTTCATTTGATTCAATTAGCTTTGTTGAATGCATTTGAGTTTCATTTGACTTTAATTTGATTCAATTAGCTTTGTTGAATGCATTCGAGTTTCATTTGATTTAATTAGCTTTGTTGAATGCATTTGAGTTTCATTTGATTCAATTAGCTTTCATGAATCCATTTGAGTTTCATTTGATTCAATAAGTTTTGTTTGACGTCATTTGACTTTAATTTGATTCAAATAGCTTTGTTGAATGCATTCGAGTTTCATTTGATTCAATTAGCTTTGTTGAATGCATTTGAGTTTCATTTGACTTTAATTTGATTCAATTAGCTTTGTTGAATGCATTCGAGTTTCATTTGATTCAATTAGCTTTGTTGAATGCATTTGAGTTTCATTTGATTCAATTAGCTTTGTTGAATGCATTTGAGTTTCATTTGATTCAATTAGCTTTGTTGAATGCATTTGAGTTTCATTTGATTTAATTAGCTTTGTTGAATGCATTTGAGTTTCATTTGATTCAATTAGCTTTCTTGAATGCATTTGAGTTTCATTTGATTCAATAAGTTTTGTTTGACGTCATTTGACTTTAATTTGATTCAAATAGCTTTGTTGAATGCATTCGAGTTTCATTTGATTCAATTAGCTTTGTTGAATGCATTTGAGTTTCATTTGATTCAATTAGCTTTGTTGAATGCATTTGAGTTTCATTTGATTCAATTAGCTTTGTTGAATGCATTTGAGTTTCATTTGATTAAATTAGCTTTGTTGAATGCATTTGAGTTTCATTTGATTTAATTAGCTTTGTTGAATGCATTTGAGTTTCATTTGATTCAATTAGCTTTGTTGAATGCATTTGAGTTTCATTTGATTCAATTAGCTTTGTTGAATGCATTCGAGTTTCATTTGATTCAATTAGCTTTGTTGAATGCATTTGAGTTTCATTTGATTAAATTAGCTTTGTTGAATGCATTTGAGTTTCATTTGATTTAATTAGCTTTGTTGAATGCATTTGAGTTTCATTTGATTCAATTAGCTTTCTTGAATGCATTTGAGTTTCATTTGATTCAATAAGTTTTGTTTGACGTCATTTGACTTTAATTTGATTCAAATAGCTTTGTTGAATGCATTCGAGTTTCATTTGATTCAATTAGCTTTGTTGAATGCATTTGAGTTTCATTTGATTTTAATTTGATTCAATTAGCTTTGTTGAATGCATTCGAGTTTCATTTGATTCAATTAGCTTTGTTGAATGCATTTGAGTTTCATTTGATTAAATTAGCTTTGTTGAATGCATTTGAGTTTCATTTGATTAAATTAGCTTTGTTGAATGCATTTGAGTTTCATTTGATTCAATTAGCTTTCTTGAATGCATTTGAGTTTCATTTGATTCAATTAGCTTTCTTGAATGCATTTGAGTTTCATTTGATTCAATGAGTTTCATTTGACTTTAATTTGATTCAATTAGCTTTGTTGAATGCATTCGAGTTTCATTTGATTCAATTAGCTTTGTTGAATGCATTTGAGTTTCATTTGATTCAATTAGCTTTGTTGAATGCATTCGAGTTTCATTTGATTCAATTAGCTTTGTTGAATGCATTTGAGTTTCATTTGATTAAATTAGCTTTGTTGAATGCATTTGAGTTTCATTTGATTTAATTAGCTTTGTTGAATGCATTTGAGTTTCATTTGATTCAATTAGCTTTGTTGAATGCATTTGAGTTTCATTTGATTCAATTAGCTTTGTTGAATGCATTCGAGTTTCATTTGATTCAATTAGCTTTGTTGAATGCATTTGAGTTTCATTTGATTAAATTAGCTTTGTTGAATGCATTTGAGTTTCATTTGATTCAATTAGCTTTCTTGAATGCATTTGAGTTTCATTTGATTCAATTAGCTTTCTTGAATGCATTTGAGTTTCATTTGATTCAATGAGTTTCATTTGACTTTAATTTGATTCAATTAGCTTTGTTGAATGCATTCGAGTTTCATTTGATTCAATTAGCTTTGTTGAATGCATTTGAGTTTCATTTGATTCAATTAGCTTTGTTGAATGCATTCGAGTTTCATTTGATTCAATTAGCTTTGTTGAATGCATTTGAGTTTCATTTGATTAAATTAGCTTTGTTGAATGCATTTGAGTTTCATTTGATTTAATTAGCTTTGTTGAATGCATTTGAGTTTCATTTGATTCAATTAGCTTTGTTGAATGCATTTGAGTTTCATTTGATTCAATTAGCTTTGTTGAATGCATTCGAGTTTCATTTGATTCAATTAGCTTTGTTGAATGCATTTGAGTTTCATTTGATTAAATTAGCTTTGTTGAATGCATTTGAGTTTCATTTGATTTAATTAGCTTTGTTGAATGCATTTGAGTTTCATTTGATTCAATTAGCTTTGTTGAATGCATTTGAGTTTCATTTGATTCAATTAGCTTTGTTGAATGCATTCGAGTTTCATTTGATTCAATTAGCTTTGTTGAATGCATTTGAGTTTCATTTGATTCAATTAGCTTTGTTGAATGCATTTGAGTTTCATTTGATTCAATTAGCTTTGTTGAATGCATTCGAGTTTCCTTTGATTCAATTAGCTTTGTTGAATGCATTTGAGTTTCATTTGATTAAATTAGCTTTGTTGAATGCATTTGAGTTTCATTTGATTAAATTAGCTTTGTTGAATGCATTTGAGTTTCATTTGATTCAATTAGCTTTGTTGAATGCATTCGAGTTTCATTTGATTCAATTAGCTTTGTTGAATGCATTTGAGTTTCATTTGATTAAATTAGCTTTGTTGAATGCATTTGAGTTTCATTTGATTTAATTAGCTTTGTTGAATGCATTTGAGTTTCATTTGATTCAATTAGCTTTCTTGAATGCATTTGAGTTTCATTTGATTCAATAAGTTTTGTTTGACGTCATTTGACTTTAATTTGATTCAAATAGCTTTGTTGAATGCATTCGAGTTTCATTTGATTCAATTAGCTTTGTTGAATGCATTTGAGTTTCATTTGATTTTAATTTGATTCAATTAGCTTTGTTGAATGCATTCGAGTTTCCTTTGATTCAATTAGCTTTGTTGAATGCATTTGAGTTTCATTTGATTAAATGATCCAGGAGCAAGTACAAGTGATTCGAATGAAGATGAGGTTCAAGAGTTGATGCTTGGCAAAGGGATGGATGGTGCACGATCCATTAGTTTCCATAGACTTGGAGGCAATGAAGGTCATTGTTGCATTTCATTAACAAGCGTCCAACAACGTTTTGAGTAGAGTTTGTGAGTTGTGGCATTTCCTAATTCAAGTAGGAAATGGATTTCCTAGTTCAAGTAGGAAATGGATTTACACTTCCTAGTTCTGTTAGGAGTGTTGGAGATTTCCTAGTTCAAGTAGGAATGGTGTTTAATTACGTTTCCTAATTGGATTAGGAAGGGTAGTTGGTTATACTCCTAGTTCTGTTAGGAGTTGGGTGTAACTAATCCTTGTTGGGTTAGGAGTCTTTTGTTTTCGGTTTTACAAACCATGTAGGTTTGTTAGTTGTTTTTCCGAGTCATTCTAGTGTTTGAGCTAGAGTAGGAGTCTTAGAGGATAAGCATGCTTAGTGGTAGTTAAGCGTGTAGAGTAGTTCTAATCCGATTAGAACTCGGATAAGTAGTTCTATATATATGTTGCTGTTTTCATTAATGAAAGTTAGATTTTGATTTTTGTTAAAAACAACTTATTATTACGTTTGATAATTCGTGTGAATTAGAGAACATTAAGAACGTGAGATCGAGAGTTCAAAGCTGCGAGATCACAAAACGTTTGAGAGTTCCTAAGAGCAAATCTTTTGAACAATTAAACACAACCATTAGTTTATGCTAAGAGCTAATCTTTTCATAGATTAATAAACGTTGAAGGTAGTTAAGAGCTAATCTTTCTTACTAGAGACAACCTATCTTAGTTAGTTCAACAAATCGAATCATCAATCAAGAGCATCGAAGGTTTGTCGGACTAATATAGATCATTTTGGTATCAGAGCTACGGTCACTGTGACGGCGCGTGAGGGTGCGTGACACATTCGAATTTGGATTTTTTTGGTTCTGTGTGTAGCCAACATACAAGACTACGTGGTGTCAAAATTTCAGCGCGTTCCGAGTAGTAACGAAGTCGCAGCGAAACAAACAATCGAGCGTAATCATGGGGACCAATGGAAGAGGATGCGCGAAGAGACCGGATGCTAGATGCTCTAGCAAACCAAAACAACTCCATACAAGCAGCCTTAGAACGACTTAGATTGGAGGTCATGACAAGGAGACCACCCGATGATCCTAGACACCAAAAGGATGATGATAGGGGCATGAAAATCGAGGTGCACGATTTTGATGGAAAGTTGGACGTCGAAGGTTACTTGGAGTGGGAACGATCCTTGGAGAGATTCTTCGAATACAAGGATACACTCCGAGGAGAAGAAACTCAAAATTGCCGTGCTTAAACTCACCAAGAATGCAGCCATATGGTATGAGGGATTGAAGAGAAAAAAGGCACGTCAAGGAAAGAGGATCGACAAGTTGGGAAGAACTCAAGCGCAAACTACAAAAACGGTATGTTCCTACCACCTATCAACAAGAGAATTACATAAAGTTTGCAACTTTGAAGCAAGGTCATATGAGTGTGAGGGATTATCTAGGGGAGTTTGAGCGCCTTTTGTAGTGTGAAATTGAGGAAAGGGAGGACCAAAAGCTCGCTAGGTTCATGGGTGGCCTAGACCAAGAGATTGCGGACAAAGTAGAATTGCAACCATACTTGTCTTTTGAAGAGACGTGCAAGATAGCTATGAAGGTTGAAAAACAAAAGAAATCTCGAACCACAAAAGCCTACACTAAACCTTTTGTTGCTTTCAAGACAAACCCTACCACCACCAATTCAACCACCAAGGAGGGCAGTAAAGATTGGAGAATGGAGGTGGATAAGCAAAGAGGGAAGGAGAAGGTAGGAGGCAAGGAGATCGAGAAGGTTAAGTGTTTCAAGTGTCAAGGCTATGGGCACTATCGAACAAATTGCCCTACTGCTAGGGGTAATGACAATGCAAGACATAGAGGAGATTGAGGAGATTGAAAGAGTAGCATTGATGGCTAGGGAACAAGAAGAAGAAGAGGGAGGAGGACATATGCAATCCGGAAGCAGACGATGAGGAACGTGTGTTGGTCCTTCGAAGAGCCCTCCATGTCACTAGTACACCGGAGCATGAGGAGCAAAGAGAGACCATATTCCACACCAAGTGTAGGGTGAAGGACATGGTGTGTAGCCTAATCATCGATGGAGGTAGTTGTGCCAATGTAGCCTCGCGAGATTTGGTTGAGAAACTACACTTGCCTACAACTAAGCACCCGAAACCTTATAGATTGAGATGGTTGGATGATGATAATGAGGTGAAGGTGAGGAAACGAGTGTTGATCACGTTTTCTATTGGAAACTACCACGATGAACTTGATTGCGATGTGGTGCCAATGAATGCATGCCATATACTATTGGGCGACCATGGCGGTTTGATAGAAAAGTCACACATGATGGAGTGAGCAATGTTTACAAGTTCTCGATGGGGGGAAAGGTGAAGTCTTTATTACCCTTGCCACCATCCAAGATTACTCGACGTTCACCATCCACACCCAAGGAGACAATGTGCATTAGGGGAAAAGAGTTTGAGAGGGGAGATGTTGGAGGAAAATGTCGTGTTCATGTTGGTTTCCAAGGAAGTGACGGAGACTAATGAGGAGAAGGATCCGGATTTGCGGCACTTGCTTGGGCGAGTTCGAGGATGTTTTCCCTAGTGATTTGCCACCCGGATTACCACCTATGAGAGGAATTGAACACCAAATTGATTTAGTTCCCTGGGGCCGTGATACCTAATAAACCCCCATATAGGAGTAACCCCGAGGAAACTAAAGAGCTCCAACGTCAAATTGAGGAGCTTATGGAGAGAGGCTATGTACGTGAAAGTATGAGTCCTTGTGCGGTTCCGGCTTTGTTAGTACCAAAAAAGGATGGAACTTGGAGGATGTGCATAGATAGCCGAAGCCGTGAACAATATCACCATCAAATATAGATTTCCTATACCACGATTGGATGATATGTTAGATGAGTTGTGTGGTTCCCAATTGTTCTCCAAAATTGATTTGAGAAGTGGGTATCATCAAATTAGGATGCGTGAAGGGGATGAGTGGAAGACCGCCTTCAAGACAAAGCATGGCTTGTTTGAATGGTTGGTTATGCCATTTGGATTGACAAACGCACCAAGTACATTCATGCGCCTCATGAATGCTGTTTTGCGGCCTTTTTTAGGCAAGTTCATTGTGGTTTACTTAGACGACATTCTAGTCTATAGTAAGACCAAGGAAGAGCATCTACAGCACTTACGACAATTATTCCAAGTATTGAGAAGTAAGCAATTGTATGGGAAGTTGGAGAAGTGTTCGTTTATGCAAGAAGAATTAGGGTTCCTAGGATACATTGTATCTAAGGATGGAATCAAGGTGGATCCAAGTAAAATTGAAGCAATATCAACGTGGCCAATTCCAAGGACTATAACGGAGGTACGTTCTTTTCATGGTTTAGCTTCCTTTTATAGAAGATTCATCAAGAACTTTAGCACCCTTATGAGCCCTATTACCGAATGTACGAAGCAAGGGAAGTTTGAGTGGACTAAAGAAGCACAGCAAGCCTTTGAACTAGTAAAGGATAAGATGTGCAATGCACCAATTTTGGGCCTACCAGATTTCTCTAAACCCTTTGAGGTTGAGTGTGACGCAAGTGGGACTGGAATTGGGGCAGTTTTGATTCAAGGTGGAAGACCTCTGGCATATTTTAGTGAGAAATTGGGTGGGGGAAAGTTGAATTACTCCACATATGACAAAGAATTCTATGCTATGGTACGAGCCTTAGATTATTGGAGTCACTATTTGAGACCTCAATCATTTGTTTTACATTCTGATCATGAGTCATTGAGGTACATACATGGCCAACACAAGTTGAATACCAGGCATGCTAAGTGGGTTGAGTTCTTGCAATCATTCACTTTTGTGTCGAAGTATAAAGCGGGGAAGGCTAATGTGGTGGCGGATGCACTTTCTAGGAGACACACTCTTTTGGGCGTGGTTAGTACTAAGCTTATGGGATTTGATTTGCTTAAAGAGTACTATGCTAAGGATGTGGATTTTGGGGAGTTGTATGCAGCGTGTGAGAAGGGGTCTCATGGGCCTTATTCACGAGAACAAGGATTTCTTTTCAAGGGAAATAAGTTGTGTGTTCCCAATTGTTCCGTGAGAGATTTGTTGGTCAGGGAAGCTCATGGGGGAGGTATAGCTGGTCACTTTGGGATGAACAAAACATTGGAGTTAGTCCAAGAGCATTTCTTTTGGCCTAAGATGGTAGGGAGTGTCCAAGCTGTGGTTGCTAGGTGTGGGACTTGTCAACGTGCCAAAAGTACATTCCATAAGGGACTATACACGCCATTACTCGTGCCGGAGAGACCTTGGGAAGATGTGAGCATGGATTTCATAGTTGCTTTACCTCGGACTCAAAGGCAAAGAGATGCTATCATGGTTGTCGTTGATCGATTTAGTAAGATGGCACATTTTATTCCTTGCAACAAAACTGATGATGCATCACATGTGGCAACGTTGTATTTTCGAGAAATTGTTAAGTTGCATGGCATACCTCGTACCATTGTCTCGGATAGGGATAGCAAGTTCTTGAGTTACTTTTGGAAGACCTTGTGGAGGTTGTTGGGTACAAAATTGCTCTTTAGCACTTCACACCATCCACAAACTGATGGACAAACCGAGGTCACAAATCGCACCTTGGGTTCTTTGCTTCGAGGATTGGTGAGTAAGACAGGTAAGGATTGGGATGTGAAGCTTTGTCATGCGGAGTTTGCATACAATAGGACTCCTACATATGCAACAAAACATTCACCATTTGAAGTTGTGTATGGAGTTAATCCATATTTGCCCGTGGATTTGGCTGTGATTCCAAGGCAAGATTACGTGCATGGGGATGCAAAGAAGCAAGCTACTGTTCTTATGAAGCTCCATCACCAAATCAAAGAGCGCATTGAGAAGGTTAATGAGCAATATAAGAAGAAAGCAAACAAGGGACCTTGCCTAGGGTGTTCGAACCAGGTGATCTTGTGTGGGTGCACCTTAGGAAGGAGCGTTTTCCAAGCAACGCAAACATAAGCTCATGCCACGAGCTGAAGGTCCTTACCAAATATTGGAGAAGTATGGTGATAATGCCTACAAGGTGGATCTTCAAGGGGAACATGGCGTGGGCTGCTACTTTTAATGTTGGGGACTTGACGCCTTATTTAGATGATGAGCAAGTACAAGAATTGAGGACAATTCCTTTCAAAGAAGGGGAGGATGATCCAGGAGCAAGTACAAGTGATTCGAATGAAGATGAGGTTCAAGAGTTGATGCTTGGCAAAGGGATGGATGGTGCACGATCCATTAGTTTCCATAGACTTGGAGGCAATGAAGGTCATTGTTGCATTTCATTAACAAGCGTCCAACAACGTTTTGAGTAGAGTTTGTGAGTTGTGGCATTTCCTAATTCAAGTAGGAAATGGATTTCCTAGTTCAAGTAGGAAATGGATTTACACTTCCTAGTTCTGTTAGGAGTGTTGGAGATTTCCTAGTTCAAGTAGGAATGGTGTTTAATTACGTTTCCTAATTGGATTAGGAAGGGTAGTTGGTTATACTCCTAGTTCTGTTAGGAGTTGGGTGTAACTAATCCTTGTTGGGTTAGGAGTCTTTTGTTTTCGGTTTTACAAACCATGTAGGTTTGTTAGTTGTTTTTCCGAGTCATTCTAGTGTTTGAGCTAGAGTAGGAGTCTTAGAGGATAAGCATGCTTAGTGGTAGTTAAGCGTGTAGAGTAGTTCTAATCCGATTAGAACTCGGATAAGTAGTTCTATATATATGTTGCTGTTTTCATTAATGAAAGTTAGATTTTGATTTTTGTTAAAAACAACTTATTATTACGTTTGATAATTCGTGTGAATTAGAGAACATTAAGAACGTGAGATCGAGAGTTCAAAGCTGCGAGATCACAAAACGTTTGAGAGTTCCTAAGAGCAAATCTTTTGAACAATTAAACACAACCATTAGTTTATGCTAAGAGCTAATCTTTTCATAGATTAATAAACGTTGAAGGTAGTTAAGAGCTAATCTTTCTTACTAGAGACAACCTATCTTAGTTAGTTCAACAAATCGAATCATCAATCAAGAGCATCGAAGGTTTGTCGGACTAATATAGATCATTAAATTAGCTTTGTTGAATGCATTTGAGTTTCATTTGATTAAATTAGCTTTGTTGAATGCATTTGAGTTTCATTTGATTCAATTAGCTTTCTTGAATGCATTTGAGTTTCATTTGATTCAATTAGCTTTCTTGAATGCATTTGAGTTTCATTTGATTCAATTAGTTTTGTTTGACTTGATTTGACTTTAATTTGATTCAATTAGCTTTGTTGAATGCATTCGAGTTTCATTTGATTCAATTAGCTTTGTTGAATGCATTTGAGTTTCATTTGATTCAATTAGCTTTGTTGAATGCATTTGAGTTTCATTTGATTTAATTAGCTTTGTTGTATGCATTTGAGTTTCATTTGATTCAATTAGCTTTCATGAATCCATTTGAGTTTCATTTGATTCAATAAGTTTTGTTTGACGTCATTTGACTTTAATTTGATTCAAATAGCTTTGTTGAATGCATTCGAGTTTCATTTGATTCAATTAGCTTTGTTGAATGCATTTGAGTTTCATTTGACTTTAATTTGATTCAATTAGCTTTGTTGAATGCATTCGAGTTTCATTTGATTCAATTAGCTTTGTTGAATGCATTTGAGTTTCATTTGACTTTAATTTGATTCAATTAGCTTTGTTGAATGCATTCGAGTTTCACTTGATTCAATTAGCTTTGTTGAATGCATTTGAGTTTCATTTGATTCAATTAGCTTTGTTGAATGCATTCGAGTTTCATTTGATTCAATTAGCGTTGTTGAATGCATTTGAGTTTCATTTGATTAAATTAGCTTTGTTGAATGCATTTGAGTTTCATTTGATTTAATTAGCTTTGTTGAATGCATTTGAGTTTCATTTGATTCAATTAGCTTTCTTGAATGCATTTGAGTTTCATTTGATTCAATAAGTTTTGTTTGACGTCATTTGACTTTAATTTGATTCAAATAGCTTTGTTGAATGCATTTGAGTTTCATTTGATTCAATTAGCTTTCTCGAATGCATTTGAGTTTCATTTGATTCAATTAGCTTTGTTGAATGCATTTGAGTTTCATTTGATTCAATTAGCTTTGTTGAATGCATTTGAGTTTCATTTGATTAAATTAGCTTTGTTGAATGCATTTGAGTTTCATTTGATTTAATTAGCTTTGTTGAATCCATTTGAGTTTCATTTGATTCAATTAGCTTTCTTGAATGCATTTGAGTTTCATTTGATTCAATTAGTTTTGTTTGACTTGATTTAACTTTAATTTGATTCAATTAGCTTTGTTGAATGCATTCGAGTTTCATTTGATTAAATTAGCTTTGTTGAATGCATTTGAGTTTCATTTGATTTAATTAGCTTTGTTGAATCCATTTGAGTTTCATTTGATTCAATTAGCTTTCTTGAATGCATTTGAGTTTCATTTGATTCAATTAGCTTTCTTGAATGCATTTGAGTTTCATTTGAATCAATTAGCTTTGTTGAATGCATTCGAGTTTCATTTGATTCAATTAGCTTTGTTGAATGCATTTGAGTTTCATTTGACTTTAATTTGATTCAATTAGCTTTGTTGAATGCATTCGAGTTTCATTTGATTCAATTAGCTTCGTTGAATGCATTTGAGTTTCATTTGATTCAATTAGCTTTGTTGAATGCATTTGAGTTTCATTTGACTTTAATTTGATTCAATTAGCTTTGTTGAATGCATTCGAGTTTCATTTGATTCAATTAGCTTTGTTGAATGCATTTGAGTTTCATTTGATTAAATTAGCTTTGTTGAATGCATTTGAGTTTCATTTGATTTAATTAGCTTTGTTGAATGCATTTGAGTTTCATTTGATTCAATTAGCTTTCATGAATGCATTTGAGTTTCATTTGATTCAATAAGTTTTGTTTGACGTCATTTGACTTTAATTTGATTCAAATAGCTTTGTTGAATGTATTCGAGTTTCATTTGATTCAATTAGCTTTGTTGAATGCATTTGAGTTTCATTTGATTCAATTAGCTTTCTCGAATGCATTTGAGTTTCATTTGATTCAATTAGCTTTGTTGAATGCATTTGAGTTTCATTTGATTCAATTAGCTTTGTTGAATGCATTTGAGTTTCTGATGCGAAATGAGACTCCTCTCACGTGTGTTTAGGAGACCCACTAACAGCGGAAACAAACGAACAATGGATATAGACTTTTAGTCGAAAGAATCACTTTTAAAACTAAAAGAATTGTGTTTACTTAAGCTTGATAAGCTTCACTCACTTACTTCCACTTAAGGGTTCTAAATCTGATTAGAGGCTTTACTCACCTAGAAACTGATTTAGGAGGGTTTTGAGAGTAATTCAATTAGCTTCACTCACTAATTATCCTAACTCTCTCTTAGGTTAAGTTTACTCACTTAACTCAAGGATTTCAAGATTAAGATCACTTCTTAATCACAAGAGGAAATTTCGGGTTTGCACTCCAAAAGTTCGAATAAGCACAATGCTCAAGTTTAACAACCAAATCTCTCCTTTGTTGTGATTGAGATTAGTACTTAGTAGAATTTCGGAATTAGCAACTGATTTCGTATCATCCTCTCCTTCTTCAAAAGGAATTGTCCTCAATTCTTGCACATCTTCATCTTCTAAATAGGGGGATAAGTCCCCTACGTTGAATGTTGCTGCCACGCCATAGTCTCCGGGAAGGTCTATCTTGTAAGCATTGTCTCCATAACGTTCAAGAACCTTGAAAGGTCCTTCAGCTCGGGGCATGAGTTTATGCTTTCTTTTACTTGGAAACCTCTCCTTCCTCAAGTGAACCCACACCAAATCTTCCGGAGCAAACAACCTCGGTTTCCGATTTTTGTTTGCTTTCCTTTTGTACATCTCATTTGTCTTCTCGATATTGGTGCGTATTTCTTTGTGAACTTTCACCATTGTTTCAGCTTGTTGCCTAGCATCTCCATGGACATAAGAATCTTTAGGCAACGAAATAAGATCAATAGGTACATACGGATTTACCCCATATACCACTTCGAACGGTGAATGTTTTGTTGCAAAAGTTGGAGTTCTATTGTAAGCAAACTCCGCATGGCATAACTTGACATCCCAATCCTTTCCCGTCTTGCTCACTAAGCCCCTTAACAAGGTGCCTAGAGTTCGATTGGTCACTTCGGTTTGACCATCTGTTTGGGGGTGATGTGAAGTACTAAACAGCAACTTAGTACCCATCATCCTCCATAGGGACCTCCAAAAATGACTCAAAAACTTACTATCTCGATCCGAGACAATAGTTCTTGGCACTCCATGCAAGCGAACAATTTCCCTGAAATATAAACAAGAAACATTAAGAGCATCTTCCGTTTTGTGACAAGGCACGAAGTGTGCCATTTTTGAGAAACGGTCCACTACCACCATGACCGAATCCTTCCCTCTTTGTGTCCTAGGAAGAGCCACAATGAAATCCATACTGACATCCTCCCATGGTCTCTCCGGTGTTGGTAAAGGAGTGTACAACCCCTTATGGAACGTGCTTTTAGCCCTTTGACAAACACCACAACGAGCCAAAACAGCATGTACTTCTTTGAGCATATGAGGCCACGAAAAATGTTCTTGTAACAACTCCATAGTCTTGTTAACGCCAAAATGGCCAGCTAACCCACCTCCATGAGCTTCTCTAATTAGCAAATCACGAACGGGACATTTAGGAACACAAAGTTTGTTCCCTTTAAACAAAAACCCTTCCATTTGATGATAATGGTCTTTTGGACCATCCTTGGTAGCCACGAACAGTCACGTGTCTCCTCATCAAGAACATAGAATTCTTTAATCAACTCAAACCCAAGTACCTTGGAATCCACCATGTTAAGCAATACGTGTCTCCGAGATAAAGCATCAGCTACAATGTTGGCTTTTCCGGCCTTGTACTTGGCAACAAAATTGAAAGATTGTAAGAATTCCACCCATTTAGCATGACGAGCACTAAGCTTATGTTGGCCATGAATATATTTCAATGATTCATGATCCGAATGGAGAACAAAAGCTTGTGGTCGCAAATAGTGACTCCAATGATTAAGAGCTCTAACCATGGCGTAAAACTCTTTATCATACGTGGAATAATTCAACTTGGCTCGATTTAGTTTCTCGCTAAAATAAGCAATAGGTTTGCCACATTGAATTAGAACAGCCCCAATACCCGTTCCACTGGCGTCACACTCAACTTCAAATGGTTTAGTGAAATCGAGTAAAGCTAAAATAGGCGTGTTACACATTTTCTCCTTTACAAGTTCAAACGCCTTTTGAGCTGCGTCACTCCATGTAAATTTTCCATGTTTAGTACATTCAGTTATAGGAGCTAATAATGTGCTGAAATTATTTATAAACCTCCTATAAAATGAAGCTAAACCATGAAAAGATCTCACCTCGGTGATAGTGGTGGGAACCGGCCAAGAAGAAATTGCTTCTACTTTGGATGGATCCACCTTCACGCCTTCATCAGAAATGATGAAACCAAGGAAGCCAATCTCCCTTTGCATAAACGTGCACTTTTCTAGCTTCCCGTACAGTTTTTGCTCTCTTAGAACTTCGAACAATCGTTGCAAATGCTCCAAATGATCCTCCTTGTTAGAACTATAGACAAGAATATCATCCAAATACACCACCACGAACTTTCCCAAAAACGGCCTAAGTACTTCATTCATCAATCTCATGAACGTACTAGGGGCATTTGTGAGACCAAACGGCATAACCATCCATTCATACAACCCATACTTCGTTTTGAAAGCCGTCTTCCACTCATCTCCCTCTCTCATGCATATTTGGTGGTATCCACTTCTCAAATCAATTTTCGAAAACAAATTGGATCCACTTAACTCATCTAACATGTCATCTAACCTAGGGATGGGAAATCTGTATTTGATGGTTATATTGTTCACAGCACGGCTATCAATACACATCCTCCATGTTCCGTCCTTTTTTGGCACAAGTAAAGCCGGAACGAAGACATGGACTTTTACTCTCTCTCACGTAGCCTTTCTTCATCAATTCACTGATTTGGCTTTGTAACTCCTCACTTTCTTTGGGATTGCATCTATAGGAAGGTTTATTTGGAAGTGGTGCTCCGGGAATGAGATCAATTTGATGCTCAATTCCACGTTTAGGGGGTAGGCCATTTGGTAGGTCATTAGGAAACACGTCTCCAAATCCCTCCAATAACTCCCTCAAATCCGAATCTTCAACTTCCATTCCCTCGTTCACCTCCTTAGCAATTAGAACATACACGACCTGATTTGTTCCCAACTCCCTCTCGAATCTTTTTCTCCCCAAAAACACACTACCACACACGAGGTTCTTTTTTTGTTTAGGTGTAGTGTCTCGGATTTTTGAAGGGGGCAATGGTACTAAGGTTTTGATTTTACCATTCTTGTTTACCTTATACACATTCGAACAACCATCATGCATTACTTTTCGATCAAATTGCCACGGTCTACCAAGTAGAATATGGCACGCAAGTCATAGGAATTACATCACATAGAATTTCATCTTCATAATTTCCAATGGAAAACGTGATTAAAACTCTATTCTTCACCCTTACTTCACTATCATCATCTAACCATTTCAGTTTATAAGGATGTGGATGTTTAGTAGTAGGTAATGCTAACTTCTCTACGAGTTCAGTTGAAGCCACATTTGTACAACTACCACCATCAATGATTAACGTGCATAGCTTCTTATTCACTAAGCATTTCGAATGAAAAATGGTTTCTCTTTGTTCCTCATTTTCAGCCACGACATTAGAGTACAAGGATCTTCTAAGAACCAACATTTCACCCTCCATTTCCGGATTACATACGTCCTCATCACTTTCGTTTCCTAAATCGATTTATCATGTTGCTTTTCTAAGAGGTATAACCTCTCCAATTCGTCTATCTCCTCTATGTCCCTTATAGTCATGACTCTTTTCGTAGGACAAGTCGATTGGTAATGACCATAACCTTGACACTTAAAACATTTCACTTTAAAGGCTTTATCATCTACAACTTTCTCCTTCTCTTTTGGAATGAAATCTGATTTTTTGTTCTTATCAAAGTTGCTAGTACTAGTATTAGCTTTAAAAGTACTAAATGGCTTTGAATAAGACTTACTTGTTGTTGCTTTCTTCTTTTGGCTGTCAATTTTGAGAGCCACTTTGCAAGCCTCATCGAAAGAAAGGTATGGGTATACCTCCACCTTCTCACGCACATCCTCATTTAGGCCTCCCAAGAATCTCGCCCAATTTTTGCTCCTCCATTTCTTCTATTTCACAAACAATGGAAAGCTTTTCGAATTCCTTGATGTACTCATCCATGGACGAGGTGCCTTGTTTGAGTGTGGACCATCTAACATACTGATTTTGCTTGTAGTTAGTAGGAACAAAACGCTTCCGCAATTGCTTCTTCAATTTCTCCCAAGTAGCAATCTTGGATTTGTTCTCCTTCACCCTTTGCCTCTTCAAGCCTTCTAACCAAATGGATGCATATTTGGTTAGCTTCAAAACAAGCAACCTTGTATTTCTTATCATTCGGAGTGTCTTTGTAATCAAAAAACGCTCCAAAGAACGTTCCCATTCAATGTATAATTCCGGGATCACTAGCTCCGTCAAAATCCGGAACTTCGATTTTCAAACCCCTATCATCGGCCCTAGAACTCCTTTCTTCCTCATTGGGTTTCTTCTTAAACAATTCTAAGGTTATCTTTGCCATCATGTCGTGTAATGCTTCGTTTTGCTTAGCTAGAGCTTCTAGCATCGCATCTCTTCTAGCATTATCATTCATTTCATCGTCCATTTCGAACTTAGCTCTCGGATACCACTTGATGCGAAATCGTATATGAAAATGTAACCTAAGCTCGATAAGCTTTACTCACTTATTTATGCTTAAGGATTCTAAATCGGTTTTGAAGTTTATCTTACTTAGAAACTGATTTAGGAGGTTTTTTTGAGAGTGGATTTAATTAGTTTAAACTCACTAATTATATTAACTCTCTCTTAAATTAAGTTTAACTCACTTAACTCAAGGATTTCAAGATTAAGATCACTTCTTAATCACAAGAGGAATTTCGGATTTTTCAATCTCCAAAAAAACCGAATAAACACAATGTTTAAATCAAAACTAAAACTCATCTTTCATTACTTGATCCATTACATATATCAAGTACAAGCTAAAGAAGGCTTAAAACATTAGCCAAAATAACTAAGCACCAAAGTAATTAAACAAATCAATTAAACAACAAATATCTCTTAATCCAACAAGGATGTAAGGAGGAATAGTGTTGTTGTGTGTTTTGTTGACTTTGGGGCAAAGTGGGACGGTTTTCTTCAAGCAAGTGGAGGGCTTGTCTTAGCTTGCAAGGGAAGCTTCAAAAGATCTCCATGAGTGCCCATTACACGTCCCAAGTATGGTTCGCAACCCCAAGTACGGTTCGACCAATTTACACTTACGCTAAACAAAATAATTCCGGGTTTACAAAAACCGAAAATTACAAAAACGTTAATTAAACTAACTAGCTTAATTAACTTCCTTTCCTTCGTTGGTCAACATGATTAAACTAGTACTAATCTTTAAACCGTGAATCTCTCCTTTGTTGTGATTGAGATTAGTACTTAGTAGAATTTCGGAATTAGCAACTGATTTCGTATCATGAATGCATTTGAGTTTCATTTGATTCAATTAGCTTTGTTGAATGCATTTGAGTTTCATTTGATTCAATTAGCTTTCTTGAATGCATTTGACTTTAATTTGATTCAAATAGCTTTGCTGAATGCATTCGAGTTTCATTTGATTCAATTAGCTTTGTTGAATGCATTTGAGTTTCATTTGATTCAATTAGCTTTCTTGAATGCATTTGAGTTTCATTTGATTCAATTAGCTTTGTTGAATGCATTTGAGTTTCATTTGATTCAATTAGCTTTGTTGAATGCATTTGAGTTTCATTTGACTTTAATTTGATTCAATTAGCTTTGTTGAATGCATTCGAGTTTCATTTGATTCAATTAGCTTTGTTGAATGCATTTGAGTTTCATTTGATTAAATTAGCTTTGTTGAATGCATTTGAGTTTCATTTGATTTAATTAGCTTTGTTGAATGCATTTGAGTTTCATTTGATTCAATTAGCTTTCATGAATCCATTTGAGTTTCATTTGATTCAATAAGTTTTGTTTGACGTCATTTGACTTTAATTTGATTCAAATAGCTTTGTTGAATGCATTCGAGTTTCATTTGATTCAATTAGCTTTGTTGAATGCATTTGAGTTTCATTTGACTTTAATTTGATTCAATTAGCTTTGTTGAATGCATTCGAGTTTCATTTGATTCAATTAGCTTTGTTGAATGCATTTGAGTTTCATTTGATTAAATTAGCTTTGTTGAATGCATTTGAGTTTCATTTGATTTAATTAACTTTGTTGAATGCATTTGAGTTTCATTTGATTCAATTAGCTTTCATGAATCCATTTGAGTTTCATTTGATTCAATAAGTTTTGTTTGACGTCATTTGACTTTAATTTGATTCAAATAGCTTTGTTGAATGCATTCGAGTTTCATTTGATTCAATTAGCTTTGTTGAATGCATTTGAGTTTCATTTGACTTTAATTTGATTCAATTAGCTTTGTTGAATGCATTCGAGTTTCATTTGATTCAATTAGCTTTGTTGAATGCATTTGAGTTTCATTTGATTAAATTAGCTTTGTTGAATGCATTTGAGTTTCATTTGATTTAATTAGCTTTGTTGAATGCATTTGAGTTTCATTTGATTCAATTAGCTTTCATGAATCCATTTGAGTTTCATTTGATTCAATAAGTTTTGTTTGACGTCATTTGACTTTAATTTGATTCAAATAGCTTTGTTGAATGCATTCGAGTTTCATTTGATTCAATTAGCTTTGTTGAATGCATTTGAGTTTCATTTGACTTTAATTTGATTCAATTAGCTTTGTTGAATGCATTCGAGTTTCATTTGATTCAATTAGCTTTGTTGAATGCATTTGAGTTTCATTTGATTAAATTAGCTTTGTTGAATGCATTTGAGTTTCATTTGATTTAATTAGCTTTGTTGAATGCATTTGAGTTTCATTTGATTCAATTAGCTTTCATGAATGCATTTCGAGTTTCATTTGATTCAATAAGTTTTGTTTGACGTCATTTGACTTTAATTTGATTCAAATAGCTTTGTTGAATGCATTCGAGTTTCATTTGATTCAATTAGCTTTGTTGAATGCATTTGAGTTTCATTTGATTCAATTAGCTTTCTTGAATGCATTTGAGTTTCATTTGATTCAATTAGCTTTGTTGAATGCATTTGAGTTTCATTTGACTTTAATTTGATTCAATTAGCTTTGTTGAATGCATTCGAGTTTCATTTGATTCAATTAGCTTTGTTGAATGCATTCGAGTTTCATTTGATTCAATTAGCTTTGTTGAATGCATTTGAGTTTCATTTGATTAAATTAGCTTTGTTGAATGCATTTGAGTTTCATTTGATTTAATTAGCTTTGTTGAATGCATTTGAGTTTCATTTGATTCAATTAGCTTTCTTGAATGCATTTGAGTTTCATTTGATTCAATAAGTTTTGTTTGACGTCATTTGACTTTAATTTGATTCAATTAGCTTTGTTGAATGCATTCGAGTTTCATTTGATTCAATTAGCTTTGTTGAATGCATTTGAGTTTCATTTGATTCAATTAGCTTTCTTGAATGCATTTGAGTTTCATTTGATTCAATTAGCTTTCTTGAATGCATTTGAGTTTCATTTGATTCAATTAGTTTTGTTTGACTTGATTTGACTTTAATTTGATTCAATTAGCTTTGTTGAATGCATTCGAGTTTCATTTGATTCAATTAGCTTTGTTGAATGCATTTGAGTTTCATTTGAGTTTCATTTGATTCAATTAGCTTTGTTGAATGCATTTGAGTTTCATTTGACTTTAATTTGATTCAATTAGCTTTGTTGAATGCATTCGAGTTTCATTTGATTCAATTAGCTTTGTTGAATGCATTTGAGTTTCATTTGATTAAATTAGCTTTGTTGAATGCATTTGAGTTTCTTTTGATTCAATTAGCTATGTTGAATGCATTTGAGTTTCATTTGAGTTTCATTTGATTCAATTAGCTTTGTTGAATGCATTTGAGTTTCATATGACTTTAATTTGATTCAATTAGCTTTGTTGAATGCATTCGAGTTTCATTTGATTCAATTAGCTTTGTTGAATGCATTTGAGTTTCATTTGATTAAATTAGCTTTGTTGAATGCATTTGAGTTTCTTTTGATTTAATTAGCTTTGTTGAATGCATTTGAGTTTCATTTGATTCAATTAGCTTTCTTGAATGCATTTGAGTTTCATTTGATTCAATAAGTTTTGTTTGACGTCATTTGACTTTAATTTGATTCAATTAGCTTTGTTGAATGCATTCGAGTTTCATTTGATTCAATTAGCTTTGTTGAATGCATTTGAGTTTCATTTGACTTTAATTTGATTCAATTAGCTTTGTTGAATGCATTCGAGTTTCATTTGATTCAATTAGCTTTGTTGAATGCATTTGAGTTTCATTTGATTAAATTAGCTTTGTTGAATGCATTTGAGTTTCTTTTGATTTAATTAGCTTTGTTGAATGCATTTGAGTTTCATTTGATTCAATTAGCTTTCTTGAATGCATTTGAGTTTCATTTGATTCAATAAGTTTTGTTTGACGTCATTTGACTTTAATTTGATTCAATTAGCTTTGTTGAATGCATTCGAGTTTCATTTGATTCAATTAGCTTTGTTGAATGCATTGGAGTTTCATTTGATTCAATTAGCTTTCTTGAATGCATTTGAGTTTCATTTGATTCAATTAGCTTTCTTGAATGCATTTGAGTTTCATTTGAATCAATTAGCTTTGTTGAATGCATTCGAGTTTCATTTGATTCAATTAGCTTTGTTGAATGCATTTGAGTTTCATTTGACTTTAATTTGATTCAATTAGCTTTGTTGAATGCATTCGAGTTTCATTTGATTCAATTAGCTTTGTTGAATGCATTTGAGTTTCATTTGATTAAATTAGCTTTGTTGAATGCATTTGAGTTTCTTTTGATTTAATTAGCTTTGTTGAATGCATTTGAGTTTCATTTGATTCAATTAGCTTTCTTGAATGCATTTGACTTTAATTTGATTCAATTAGCTTTGTTGAATGCATTTGACTTTAATTTGATTCAATTAGCTTTGTTGAATGCATTCGAGTTTCATTTGATTCAATTAGCTTTGTTGAATGCATTTGAGTTTCATTTGATTAAATTAGCTTTGTTGAATGCATTTGAGTTTCATTTGATTTAATTAGCTTTGTTGAATGCATTTGAGTTTCATTTGATTCAATTAGCTTTCTTGAATGCATTTGAGTTTCATTTGATTCAATTAGCTTTGTTGAATGCATTTGACTTTAATTTGATTCAATTAGCTTTGTTGAATGCATTCGAGTTTCATTTGATTCAATTAGCTTTGTTGAATGCATTTGAGTTTCATTTGATTAAATTAGCTTTGTTGAATGCATTTGAGTTTCATTTGATTTAATTAGCTTTGTTGAATGCATTTGAGTTTCATTTGATTCAATTAGCTTTCATGAATCCATTTCGGTTTCATTTGATTCAATAAGTTTTGTTTGACGTCATTTGACTTTAATTTGATTCAAATAGCTTTGTTGAATGCATTCGAGTTTCATTTGATTCAATTAGCTTTGTTGAATGCATTTGAGTTTCATTTGATTCAATTAGCTTTCTTGAATGCATTTGAGTTTCATTTGATTCAATTAGCTTTGTTGAATGCATTTGAGTTTCATTTGACTTTAATTTGATTCAATTAGCTTTGTTGAATGCATTCGAGTTTCATTTGATTCAATTAGCTTTGTTGAATGCATTTGAGTTTCATTTGATTCAATTAGCTTTCTTGAATGCATTTGAGTTTCATTTGATTCAATTAGCTTTGTTGAATGCATTTGAGTTTCATTTGATTCAATTAGCTTTCTTGAATGCATTTGAGTTTCATTTGATTCAATTAGCTTTGTTGAATGCATTTGAGTTTCATTTGATTCAATTAGCTTTGTTGAATGCATTTGAGTTTCATTTGATTCAATTAGCTTTGTTGAATGCATTTGAGTTTCATTTGATTCAATTAGCTTTCTTGAATGCATTTGAGTTTCATTTGATTCAATTAGCTTTGTTGAATGCATTTGAGTTTCATTTGATTCAATTAGCTTTGTTGAATGCATTTGACTTTAATTTGATTCAAATAGCTTTGTTGAATGCATTCGAGTTTCATTTGATTCAATTAGCTTTGTTGAATGCATTTGAGTTTCATTTGATTCAATTAGCTTTCTTGAATGCATTTGAGTTTCATTTGATTCAATTAGCTTTGTTGAATGCATTTGAGTTTCATTTGATTCAATTAGCTTTGTTGAATGCATTTGAGTTTCATTTGACTTTAATTTGATTCAATTAGCTTTGTTGAATGCATTTGAGTTTCATTTGATTAAATTAGCTTTGTTGAATGCATTTGAGTTTCATTTGATTTAATTAGCTTTGTTGAATGCATTTGAGTTTCATTTGATTCAATTAGCTTTCATGAATCCATTTGAGTTTCATTTGATTCAATAAGTTTTGTTTGACGTCATTTGACTTTAATTTGATTCAAATAGCTTTGTTGAATGCATTCGAGTTTCATTTGATTCAATTAGCTTTGTTGAATGCATTTGAGTTTCATTTGATTCAATTAGCTTTCTTGAATGCATTTGAGTTTCATTTGATTCAATTAGCTTTGTTGAATGCATTTGAGTTTCATTTGACTTTAATTTGATTCAATTAGCTTTGTTGAATGCATTTGAGTTTCATTTGATTAAATTAGCTTTGTTGAATGCATTTGAGTTTCATTTGATTTAATTAGCTTTGTTGAATGCATTTGAGTTTCATTTGATTCAATTAGCTTTCATGAATCCATTTGAGTTTCATTTGATTCAATAAGTTTTGTTTGACGTCATTTGACTTTAATTTGATTCAAATAGCTTTGTTGAATGCATTCGAGTTTCATTTGATTCAATTAGCTTTGTTGAATGCATTTGAGTTTCATTTGACTTTAATTTGATTCAATTAGCTTTGTTGAATGCATTCGAGTTTCATTTGATTCAATTAGCTTTGTTGAATGCATTTGAGTTTCATTTGATTAAATTAGCTTTGTTGAATGCATTTGAGTTTCATTTGATTTAATTAGCTTTGTTGAATGCATTTGAGTTTCATTTGATTCAATTAGCTTTCATGAATCCATTTGAGTTTCATTTGATTCAATAAGTTTTGTTTGACGTCATTTGACTTTAATTTGATTCAAATAGCTTTGTTGAATGCATTCGAGTTTCATTTGATTCAATTAGCTTTGTTGAATGCATTTGAGTTTCATTTGACTTTAATTTGATTCAATTAGCTTTGTTGAATGCATTCGAGTTTCATTTGATTCAATTAGCTTTGTTGAATGCATTTGAGTTTCATTTGATTAAATTAGCTTTGTTGAATGCATTTGAGTTTCATTTGATTTAATTAGCTTTGTTGAATGCATTTGAGTTTCATTTGATTCAATTAGCTTTCATGAATCCATTTCAGTTTCATTTGATTCAATAAGTTTTGTTTGACGTCATTTGACTTTAATTTGATTCAAATAGCTTTGCTGAATGCATTCGAGTTTCATTTGATTCAATTAGCTTTGTTGAATGCATTTGAGTTTCATTTGATTCAATTAGCTTTCTTGAATGCATTTGAGTTTCATTTGATTCAATTAGCTTTGTTGAATGCATTTGAGTTTCATTTGACTTTAATTTGATTCAATTAGCTTTGTTGAATGCATTCGAGTTTCATTTGATTCAATTAGCTTTGTTGAATGCATTCGAGTTTCATTTGATTCAATTAGCTTTGTTGAATGCATTTGAGTTTCATTTGATTAAATTAGCTTTGTTGAATGCATTTGAGTTTGATACGAAATCAGTTGCTAATTCCGAAATTCTACTAAGTACTAATCTCAATCACAACAAAGGAGAGATTCACGGTTTAAAGATTAGTACTAGTTTAATCATGTTGAGCAACGAAGGAAAGGAAGTTAATTAAGCTAGTTAGTTTAATTAACGCTTTTGTAATTTTCGGTTTTTGTAAACCCGGAATTATTTTGTTTAGCGTAAGTGTAAATTGGTCGAACCGTACTTGGGGTTGCGAACCATACTTGGGACGTGTAATGGGCACTCATGGAGATCTTTTGAAGCTTCCCTTGCAAGCTAAGACAAGCCCTCCACTTGCTTGAAGAAAACCGTCCCACTTTGCCCCAAAGTCAACAAAACACACAACAACACTATTCCTCCTTACATCCTTGTTGGATTAAGAGATATTTGTTGTTTAATTGATTTGTTTAATTACTTTGGTGCTTAGTTATTTTGGCTAATGTTTTAAGCCTTCTTTAGCTTGTACTTGATATATGTAATGGATCAAGTAATGAAAGGGCAGTTTTAGTTTTGATTTAAACATTGTGTTTATTCGGTTTTGTTGGAGATTGAAAAATCCGAAATTCCTCTTGTGATTAAGAAGTGATCTTAATCTTGAAATCCTTGAGTTAAGTGAGTTAAACTTAATTTAAGAGAGAGTTAATATAATTAGTGAGTTTAAACTAATTAAATCCACTCTCAAAAAAACCTCCTAAATCAGTTTCTAAGTAAGATAAACTTCAAAACCGATTTAGAATCCTTAAGCATAAATAAGTGAGTAAAGCTTATCGAGCTTAGGTTACATTTTCATATACGATTTCGCATCAAGTGGTATCCAGAGCTAAGTTACGAAATGGACGATGAAATGAATGATAATGCTAGAAGAGATGCGATGCTAGAAGCTCTAGCTAAGCAAAACGAAGCATTACACGACATGATGGCAAAGATAACCTTAGAATTGTTTAAGAAGAAACCCAATGAGGAAGAAAGGAGTTCTAGGGCTGATGATAGGGGTTTGAAAATCGAAGTTCCGGATTTTGACGGAGCTAGTGATCCGGAATTATACATTGAATGGGAACGTTCTTTGGAGCGTTTTTTTGATTACAAAGACACTCCGAATGATAAGAAATACAAGGTTGCTGTTTTGAAGCTAACCAAATATGCATCCATTTGGTTAGAAGGCTTGAAGAGGCAAAGGGTGAAGGAGAACAAATCCAAGATTGCTACTTGGGAGAAATTGAAGAAGCAATTGCGGAAGCGTTTTGTTCCTACTAACTACAAGCAAAATCGGTATGTTAGATGGTCCACACTCAAACAAGGCACCACGTCCATGGATGAGTACATCAAGGAATTCGAAAAGCTTTCCATTGTTTGTGAAATAGAAGAAATGGAGGAGCAAAAATTGGGCGAGATTCTTGGGAGGCCTAAATGAGGATGTGCGTGAGAAGGTGGAGGTATACCCATACCTTTCTTTCGATGAGGCTTGCAAAGTGGCTGATGTGAATCTAAAAGCACCCTTCCAAGAGTTGGACGATGTTTTTAAACTCAAGAACAAGAACACTCACAAGAACACTTTGTAACTCACGATTTTAGGATAGATGACCAAATCACAAGACAAACTCAATGATTTGGGATCTTAGGCCGAGAGACAAGACTCACTCAATCTCCCCTAATCTTATCACTCAAGACTCACTCAAAGTAATAAGGGTTAGTTCCAAACTTGAGACAAACTCAAAGCTAAAACCGAAAACACAAAGGTTTTTACTTCAAAACTCAAAACCGATTTCCATTGAACATCGGTTGTCCTTAAATAGAGTTAGGAGCAGCAAGAAAGAAGCACAAAACACTCAGCAAACCCTAAGAAAACCGCCCCCCAAATCGGTTTCAAGGAGCATGAAAAGCTCCTTGATTCACTCCCCTCATTAAGCTCACTCAATGAGCTGTTACAAAGTTAAATAACCAGGCAACTTAAGGAGTTTAAACTCCTCCTAAGCACACGCCTAACTTGCCTAATCATCACTCCTAAGCACACGCCTATCATGAGATACTTTATGAGTAATCTCATGATTTTATTACAACTTAAAACAACAAAAATAAATAGGAACCCAAACGAGAACTTGGGACTTCCTTTACATCCTTTCTTGTAACCCAAACAGAACTTGGGCTCTTCAAAATGTGATGCACGCCTCAATCCACCATCCAAGTTAAACAAGTAACAAACTCGGGCTTAAGAACAAATGGAGAAAAACCAAGAGCTTCTAAAACAAGTGCAGTGTAGGTTCATGAACCAAAGAGCCTTTAAGTGGGCTAGACTTTGGATCATTCTCCCCTTCTTTTGAAGAGTTTGCCCTCAAACTTGAATCATCTAAGTATGGAGACAAATCCCCCACATTGAAAGTAGCACTAACACCTATCAACTCATCAGGAAGCTCAATTTTGTAAGCACTATCATTCACCCTTTCAAGCACTCTAAATGGACCATCAGAACGAGGCATGAGTTTGTTTTTGCGAAGTTTGGGAAATCTTTCTTTCCTCAAATGAAGCCAAACCAAATCCCCAGGGTGAAAGATGGGTTGTTTTCGTCGTTTATTTGCTCTCTCTTGGTATTTCTTATTCATCTCCTCAATTCTTTTCTTCACTTGCTCACAGGTTTTTTGAAAGGCTTCCACCCTCTTTTTAGCATCTTTCTCCACAATATCCCCTTTAACCATAGGAACAAGATCAATAGGCACAAAGGGATTCACTCCATAAACTACTTCAAATGGGGAGCGAGAAGTAGTTAAGGAATGAGCTCGGTTGTAAGCAAACTCCGCATGGGCTAGTTTCATGTCCCAATCTTTTTGCGTTTTGCTTACAAGTCCTCTCAACAATGTACCCAAAGTTCTATTTGTCACCTCCGTTTGCCCATCAGTTTGGGGATGATGAGAGGTGCTAAACAGTAACTTGGTACCAACAAGCTTCCATAGGGTCCTCCAAAAGTGACTAAGAAACTTGGAGTCCCTATCCGAAACTATACTTCGAGGAATGCCATGAAGTTTGACTACTTCCTTGAAGTACAATTCCGCCACTTTTACAGCATCATCAGTTTTATTACAAGCTATGAAGTGAGCCATTTTAGAGAATCTATCTACAACCACCATGATGCTATCCCTTCCCCTTTGAGTTCTTGGTAATCCCACAATGAAGTCCATGCTAACACTCTCCCATGGGGCATCCGGAACCGGGAAGAGGAGTATAGAGACCTTTGGTGAAGTGACCCTTCGCTTTTTGACAAGTAGCACATCTCTCCACAACCAAAGTCACATCTTTGATCATTCTTGGCCAATAGAAATGCTCACCAAGAATATCAAGAGTTTTTTGTATGCCAAAGTGACCCGCCAAACCACCACTATGCACTTCTCTCACCAACAACTCCCTCACACCGCTCTTGGGGACACACAATTTGTTACCCTTGAAGAGGTAACCATCTTGCTGCACAAACTCCTTTGATGGACTCTCTAACTCACTTGCAAAATCAGGATCATGTTGATAGCCCTCTTTGAGTTGTTCAAAACCCAAAATCTTAGCATCCACCATTGAAAGCAAGTAGTTCGACGAGACAAAGCATCGGCTACTACATTACTCTTCCCATCTTTATATTTTGAACTAAAGGTAAATGTTTGGAGAAACTCCACCCATTTAGCATGCCTTTGGTTCAACTTTTTGTTGCCCATGGATGAACTTAAGCGCCTCATGGTCCGAATGAAGGACAAAAGGCTTAGGCCTCAAGTAATGAGACCAATGATCAAGAGCCCTCACAATGGCATAGAACTCACGATCATAGGTGGAATAGTTAAGCTTAGCCCCATTTAACTTCTCACTAAAGTAGCACACAGGCTTCCTCTCTTGTATCAAAACCGCACCAATCCCAATCCCACTCGCATCACACTCCACCTCAAACACTTTGTTAAAGTCGGGAAGTACAAGTATGGGAGCATTACAAAGCATATGCTTGACCTTCTCAAAGGCCTTGTGCGCACTCTCACCCCACTCAAACTCACCTTTCTTGGTTAACTCGGTGATAGGAGCCATGATAGTAGAGAAGTTCTTGATGAACCGCCTATAGAAGGAGGCTAGTCCATGGAAGCTTCTTACTTCATGCACATTGGTTGGAGCCAACCATGATTGTACGGCCTTTACCTTTTCCGGATCTACATGCACCCCTCTCTCCTGTTACAATGTATCCTAAGAATACAACACTAGGAGTCATGAATACACATTTCTCAATCTTGCCATACAACTTCATCTCCCTCAATTTTTCAAACAACCTCCTCAAATGAATTACATGATCTTCATTGTTTTTACTATACACAAGTATGTCATCTAAGTAAACAACAATAAAATCATTAAGGAAAGGACGAAGGACTTCATTCATCAACCGCATGAAGGAGCTTGGGGGCGTTGCAAAGCCCAAATGGCATAACCAACCACTCATATAACCCTTGCTTTGTTTTGAAAGCCGTTTTCCACTCATCTCCCTCCCGTATTCTCATTTGATGGTATCCACTCCTTAAGTCTATTTTGGAAAAGACTAAGGAACCACTCAATTCATCTAGCATATCTTGCAAACGAGGCATAGGAAAGCGATATTTGATGGTTATGTTGTTAATGGAACGACTATCAACACACATTCTCCAAGTACCATCTTTCTTTGGTACTAAAAGGGCGAGGAACCGCGCAAGGACTAAGGCTCTCTCTCACATAGCCTCTTTCAATCAATTCATTCACTTGCCTTTCAAGTTCCTTACTCTCTTCCGGATTACACCTATAGGCAGCTTTGTTAGGCAAAGGTGATCCTGGAATCAAGTCAATGGCATGCTCAATGCCCCTTATTGGAGGGAGGCCCTTGGGCAAGTCATTGGGAAACACATCTTTGAACTCTTCCAACAACTCATCCAAAAGTGGTGAGTTATTGTAAGTAGTCTCATTCTCATCTTTGGTCCTCACAACCAAAGCATACCCCCCACCATTTTCTTCCACTATTTTCTCGAACTCATTACAAGATACAAGATAGTTGCTCTTTTCTTTGTCTTTCTTAGCAACTTTAGGGGGTAGGGAAGCAATTTCACTTTTCTACCATCTTTGGTAGTTACAAGATATACATTAGATTTGCCTTTGTGCTCGAATCATGGTCAAATTGCCATGGCCTTCCAAGTAACAAGTGACAAGCATCCATAGGAAGAATGTCGCACCATCTCTCATCTTCAAACTTGCCAATAGAGTAAGAAACCAAAGCTTGCTTCTTCACCCTAATGCCATTGCCATCATTCAACCAATTGAGCTTATAAGGCTCATCATGATCTCTAGTGGTAAGTCTCAACTTACTCACCGCTTCGGATGAAATAACATCCGTTTGAGCACCACCATCGACTATGACATTGCAAGTCTTCTCTCCAATTTTGCATCTAGTATGAAACAAGTTGTTTCTTTGTCTCTCATCAACTTGAGGCTCACTAAACAACACTTTCCTTACAACCATCATATTGTACTCACCCTCGGGTTCTATCTCTTCATCAAAGTCATCTTCTACATAGCCATCTTCTTCTTGCACTACAAAGTTATACATTTGTTCTTCTTCATCCATTATAGCACATTGAGTGGCGGTCAAAACAGTTTTACTAGGACATTCACTAGCAATATGACCCCTCCCATGGCATTTAAAACATTTTCTCCTAGTTGCAAGCTCACTAGGTGAAATCACTTGTTTTTCTTTCCCCTTATCAGGTTTAGAACCGGATGAACTAGATGAGAAGGCTCTACTTTGAAAAGTACTCCCTTTAGAGTTGAAAGGAGTAAATTTTGAAGTACCCTTGAAAGAAGAAGAAGAAGTTTTGGGCTTCTCTTTCTCCTTTTCCTCCTTAGCTTGTGCCTCATATTTCAAAGCAAGTTTACAAACATCACTAAAAGTGGCATAGTGAGTCACTTCGACTTTCTTACTTATCTCTTTGGACAAACCTTTAACAAATCGAGCAATTTTAAAGGTTTCCTTTTCTTGCAAATCACAAATCAAGCACAATTTTTCAAACTCTTTCATGTACTCTTCCACACTCATGTTATTTTCTTGGGAAAGGTGGGTAAGTTTTAGGTACTTGTTCTTGCTCATACTCCTTACTAACCCATTTATCCCTCATCTTTTTCTTCAACTTAACCCATGAGTCTATCTTCTCTTTTCCCTCTCTCCTTCTATTGGACTTGAGGTTTTCATACCACAAGGCAGCAAGTTTAGTGAGTTTTAGGACAGCAAGTTTAAACCTTTTTCTATCATCATACCCCTTATAATCAAAAACGGTTTCAATTTGCCTCATCCAATCAAGAAAAGCCTCACTATCATGTCCCCCATCAAATTCGGGCATCTCGATTCTCAAACCCCTATCTTCATCAAAGTTTCTAGGTGTATTAATCTCACCTTCCTCATTTTCAAGAAAATTCAGTTTTCTACTTGCTTGCATCAACATTTCGGACATAGCATCTAACCTAGTCTTTTGTTGAGCCTTATCTTCATCATTTGCTTCTGATTTTCTCTCTAAGTTTTCTAACTTCTGAGTTATTACTTGTAACATCCTAGCAAGATCACCTTCAGCCATGATTTCACTATTTTTGCTAGACTATTACAAATACAAGATGCAAACTGCCGTAAACTTGAACAACACAAACGAAACTGTAAATGGCCTTGAGACTCTCAAAGGCTTACAGATTAATAAACTTCAGGAAATTTCAAGCGGAATCAAAAAAAGAAACTCTTGAAAAGCTTTCCGGATGAAGGAGGAATCGTCGTTTGAAGTTCTGTGTGCCAGATTTGCTCCGTTTTGGCGCAGTTACGAAAAACGTGCCCAGTTTAATATCTAAAAAATTCAAAAAAATCTGAAAAATTCTGTGAGTATTCTAGACAAAAAGTTATGCATAATTAAAAAAATAATCAACCAATTTGGACTCCTGAAGGTTGAGAAATCGTCCTTCAAAGTAGGATGAAAAACTGGTTGAATTCTGGCAGTTTCGTTTCTTCTCCAAAACTCGATTTTTCCGATGAATTTCTTCACCAAAGCTCTGATACCAGATGATGTGAATCTAAAAGCACCCTTCCAAGAGTTGGACGATGTTTTTAAACTCAAGAACAAGAACACTCACAAGAACACTTTGTAACTCACGATTTTAGGATAGATGACCAAATCACAAGACAAACTCAATGATTTGGGATCTTAGGCCAGAGACAAGACTCACTCAATCTCCCCTAATCTTATCACTCAAGACTCACTCAAAGTAATAAGGGTTAGTTCCAAACTTGAGACAAACTCAAAGCTAAAACTGAAAACACAAAGGTTTTTACTTCAAAACTCAAAACTGATTTCCATTGAACATCAGCTGTCCTTAAATAGAGTTAGGAGCAGCAAGAAAGAAGCACAAAACACTCAGCAAACCCTAAGAAAACCGCCCCCCCAAATCAGTTTCAAGGAGCATGAAAAGCTCCTTGATTCACTCCCCTCATTAAGCTCACTCAATGAGCTGTTACAAAGTTAAATAACCAGCAACTTAAGGAGTTTAAACTCCTCCTAAGCACACGCCTAACTTGCCTAATCATCACTCCTAAGCACACGCCTATCATGAGATACTTTATGAGTAATCTCATGATTTTATTACAACTTAAAACAACAAAAATAAATAGGAACCCAAACAGAACTTGGGACTTCCTTTACATCCTTTCTTGTAACCCAAACAGAACTTGGGCTCTTCAAAATGTGATGCACGCCTCAATCCACCATCCAAGTTAAACAAGTAACAAACTCGGGCTTAAGAACAAATGGAGAAAAACCAAGAGCTTCTAAAACAAGTGCAACCGGTTCATGAACCAAAGAGCCTTTAAGTGGGCTAGACTTTGGATCAGTGGCTCTCAAAATTGACAGCCAAAAGAAGAAAGCAACAACAAGTAAGTCTTATTCAAAGTCATTTAGTACTTTTAAAGCTAATACTAGTACTAGCAACTTTGATAAGAACAAAAAATCAGATTTCATTCCAAAAGAGAAGGAGAAAGTTGTAGATGATAAAGCCTTTAAAGTAAAATGTTTTAAGTGTCAAGGTTATGGTCATTACCAATCGACTTGTCCTACGAAAAGAGTCATGACTATAAGGGACATAGAGGAGATAGACGAATTGGAGAGGTTATACCTCTTAGAAAAGCAACATGATAAATCTGATTTAGGAAACGAAAGTGATGAGGACGTATGTAATCCGGAAATGGAGGGTGAAATGTTGGTTCTTAGAAGATCCTTGTACTCTAATGTCGTGGCTGAAAATGAGGAACAAAGAGAAACCATTTTTCATTCGAAATGCTTAGTGAATAAGAAGCTATGCACGTTAATCATTGATGGTGGTAGTTGTACAAATGTGGCTTCAACTGAACTCGTAGAGAAGTTAGCATTACCTACTACTAAACATCCACATCCTTATAAACTGAAATGGTTAGATGATGATAGTGAAGTAAGGGTGAAGAATAGAGTTTTAATCACGTTTTCCATTGGAAATTATGAAGATGAAATTCTATGTGATGTAATTCCTATGATTGCGTGCCATATTCTACTTGGTAGACCGTGGCAATTTGATCGAAAAGTAATGCATGATGGTTGTTCGAATGTGTATAAGGTAAACAAGAATGGTAAAATCAAAACCTTAGTACCATTGCCCCCTTCAAAAATCCGAGACACTACACCTAAACAAAAAAAGAACCTCGTGTGTGGTAGTGTGTTTTTGGGGAGAAAAAGATTCGAGAGGGAGTTGGGAACAAATCGGGTCGTGTATGTTCTAATTGCTAAGGAGGTGAACGAGGGAATGGAAGTTGAAGATTCGGATTTGAGGGGAGTTATTGGAGGGATTTGGAGACGTGTTTCCTAATGACCTACCAAATGGCCTACCCCCTAAACGTGGAATTGAGCATCAAATTGATCTCATTCCCGAGCACCACTTCCAAATAAACCTTCCTATAGATGCAATCCCAAAGAAAGTGAGGAGTTACAAAGCCAAATCGGTGAATTGATGAAGAAAGGCTACGTGAGAGAGAGTAAAAGTCCATGTCTTTGTTCCGGCTTTACTTGTGCCAAAAAAGGACGGAACATGGAGGATGTGTATTGATAGCCGTCTTTGTGAATAATATAACCATCAAATACAGATTTCCCATCCCTAGGTTAGATGACATGTTAGATGAGTTAAGTGGATCCAATTTGTTTTCGAAAATTGATTTGAGAAGTGGATACCACCAAATATGCATGAGAGAGGGAGATGAGTGGAAGACGGCTTTCAAAACGAAGTATGGGTTGTATGAATGGATGGTTATGCCGTTTGGTCTCACAAATGCCCCTAGTACGTTCATGAGATTGATGAATGAAGTACTTAGGCCGTTTTTGGGAAAGTTCGTGGTGGTGTATTTGGATGATATTCTTGTCTATAGTTCTAACAAGGAGGATCATTTGGAGCATTTGCAACGATTGTTCGAAGTTCTAAGAGAGCAAAAACTGTACGGGAAGCTAGAAAAGTGCACGTTTATGCAAAGGGAGATTGGCTTCCTTGGTTTCATCATTTACGATGAAGGCGTGAAGGTGGATCCATCCAAAGTAGAAGCAATTTCTTCTTGGCCGGTTCCCACCACTATCACCGAGGTGAGATCTTTTCATGGTTTAGCTTCATTTTATAGGAGGTTTATAAATAATTTCAGCACATTATTAGCTCCTATAACTGAATGTACTAAACATGGAAAATTTACATGGAGTGACGCAGCTCAAAAGGCGTTTGAACTTGTAAAGGAGAAAATGTGTAACACGCCTATTTTAGCTTTACCTGATTTCACTAAACCATTTGAAGTTGAGTGTGACGCCGATGGAACGGGTATTGGGGCTGTTCTAATTCAATGTGGCAAACCTATTGCTTATTTTAGCGAGAAACTAAATCGAGCCAAGTTGAATTATTCCACGTATGATAAAGAGTTTTACGCCATGGTTAGAGCTCTTAATCATTGGAGTCACTATTTGCGACCACAAGCTTTTGTTCTCCATTCGGATCATGAATCATTGAAATATATTCATGGCCAACATAAGCTTAGTGCTCGTCATGCTAAATGGGTGGAATTCTTACAATCTTTCAATTTTGTTGCCAAGTACAAGGCCGGAAAAGCCAACATTGTAGCTGATGCTTTATCTCGGAGACACGTATTGCTTAACATGGTGGATTCCAAGGTACTTGGGTTTGAGTTGATTAAAGAATTCTATGTTCTTGATGAGGAGACACGTGACTCGTTCGTGGCTACCAAGGATGGTCCAAAAGACCATTATCATCAAATGGAAGGGTTTTTGTTTAAAGGGAACAAACTTTGTGTTCCTAAATGTCCCGTTCGTGATTTGCTAATTAGAGAAGCTCATGGAGGTGGGTTAGCTGGCCATTTTGGCGTTAACAAGACTATGGAGTTGTTACAAGAACATTTTTCGTGGCCTCATATGCTCAAAGAAGTACATGCTGTTTTGGCTCGTTGTGGTGTTTGTCAAAGGGCTAAAAGCACGTTCCATAAGGGGTTGTACACTCCTTTACCAACACCGGAGAGACCATGGGAGGATGTCGAGTATGGATTTCATTGTGGCTCTTCCTAGGACACAAAGAGGGAAGGATTCGGTCATGGTGGTAGTGGACCGTTTCTCAAAAATGGCACACTTCGTGCCTTGTCACAAAACGGAAGATGCTCTTAATGTTTCTTGTTTATATTTCGGGAAATTGTTCGCTTGCATGGAGTGCCAAGAACTATTGTCTCGGATCGAGATAGTAAGTTTTTGAGTCATTTTTGGAGGTCCCTATGGAGGATGATGGGTACTAAGTTGCTGTTTTAGTACTTCACATCACCCCCAAACAGATGGTCAAACCGAAGTGACCAATCGAACTCTAGGCACCTTGTTAAGGGGCTTAGTGAGCAAGACGGGAAAGGATTGGGATGTCAAGTTATGCCATGCGGAGTTTGCTTACAATAGAACTCCAACTTTTGCAACAAAACATTCACCGTTCGAAGTGGTATATGGGGTAAATCCGTATGTACCTATTGATCTTATTTCGTTGCCTAAAGATTCTTATGTCCATGGAGATGCTAGGCAACAAGCTGAAACAATGGTGAAAGTTCACAAAGAAATACGCACCAATATCGAGAAGACAAATGAGATGTACAAAAGGAAAGCAAACAAAAATCGGAAACCGAGGTTGTTTGCTCCGGAAGATTTGGTGTGGGTTCACTTGAGGAAGGAGAGGTTTCCAAGTAAAAGAAAGCATAAACTCATGCCCCGAGCCGAAGGACCTTTCAAGGTTCTTGAACGTTATGGAGACAATGCTTACAAGATAGACCTTCCCGGAGACTATGGCGTGGCAGCAACATTCAACGTAGGGGACTTATCCCCCTATTTAGAAGATGAAGATGTGCAAGAATTGAGGACAATTCCTTTTGAAGAAGGAGAGGATGATACGAAATCAGTTGCTAATTCCGAAATTCTACTAAGTACTAATCTCAATCACAACAAAGGAGAGATTCACGGTTTAAAGATTAGTACTAGTTTAATCATGTTGAGCAACGAAGGAAAGGAAGTTAATTAAGCTAGTTAGTTTAATTAACGCTTTTGTAATTTTCGGTTTTTGTAAACCCGGAATTATTTTGTTTAGCGTAAGTGTAAATTGGTCGAACCGTACTTGGGGTTGCGAACCATACTTGGGACGTGTAATGGGCACTCATGGAGATCTTTTGAAGCTTCCCTTGCAAGCTAAGACAAGCCCTCCACTTGCTTGAAGAAAACCGTCCCACTTTGCCCCAAAGTCAACAAAACACACAACAACACTATTCCTCCTTACATCCTTGTTGGATTAAGAGATATTTGTTGTTTAATTGATTTGTTTAATTACTTTGGTGCTTAGTTATTTTGGCTAATGTTTTAAGCCTTCTTTAGCTTGTACTTGATATATGTAATGGATCAAGTAATGAAAGAAGCGATTTTAGTTTTGATTTAAACATTGTGTTTATTCGGTTTTTTTGGAGATTGAAAAATCCGAAATTCCTCTTGTGATTAAGAAGTGATCTTAATCTTGAAATCCTTGAGTTAAGTGAGTTAAACTTAATTTAAGAGAGAGTTAATATAATTAGTGAGTTTAAACTAATTAAATCCACTCTCAAAAACCTCCTAAATCAGTTTCTAAGTAAGATAAACATCAAAACCGATTTAGAATCCTTAAGCATAAATAAGTGAGTAAAGCTTATCGAGCTTAGGTTACATTTTCATATACGATTTCGCATCAGAGTTTCATTTGATTTAATTAGCTTTGTTGAATGCATTTGAGTTTCATTTGATTCAATTAGCTTTCTTGAATGCATTTGAGTTTCATTTGATTCAATAAGTTTTGTTTGACGTCATTTGACTTTAATTTGATTCAATTAGCTTTGTTGAATGCATTCGAGTTTCATTTGATTCAATTAGCTTTGTTGAATGCATTTGAGTTTCATTTGATCCAATTAGCTTTCTTGAATGCATTTGAGTTTCATTTGATTCAATTAGCTTTCTTGAATGCATTTGAGTTTCATTTGATTCAATTAGTTTTGTTTGACTTGATTTGACTTTAATTTGATTCAATTAGCTTTGTTGAATGCATTCGAGTTTCATTTGATTCAATTAGCTTTGTTGAATGCATTTGAGTTTCATTTGATTCAATTAGCTATGTTGAATGCATTTGAGTTTCATTTGAGTTTCATTTGATTCAATTAGCTTTGTTGAATGCATTTGAGTTTCATTTGACTTTAATTTGATTCAATTAGCTTTGTTGAATGCATTCGAGTTTCATTTGATTCAATTAGCTTTGTTGAATGCATTTGAGTTTCATTTGATTAAATTAGCTTTGTTGAATGCATTTGAGTTTCTTTTGATTCAATTAGCTATGTTGAATGCATTTGAGTTTCATTTGAGTTTCATTTGATTCAATTAGCTTTGTTGAATGCATTTGAGTTTCATTTGACTTTAATTTGATTCAATTAGCTTTGTTGAATGCATTCGAGTTTCATTTGATTCAATTAGCTTTGTTGAATGCATTTGAGTTTCATTTGACTTTAATTTGATTCAATTAGCTTTGTTGAATGCATTCGAGTTTCATTTGATTCAATTAGCTTTGTTGAATGCATTTGAGTTTCATTTGATTAAATTAGCTTTGTTGAATGCATTTGAGTTTTTTTGATTTAATTAGCTTTGTTGAATGCATTTGAGTTTCATTTGATTCAATTAGCTTTCTTGAATGCATTTGAGTTTCATTTGATTCAATAAGTTTTGTTTGACGTCATTTGACTTTAATTTGATTCAATTAGCTTTGTTGAATGCATTCGAGTTTCATTTGATTCAATTAGCTTTGTTGAATGCATTGGAGTTTCATTTGATTCAATTAGCTTTCTTGAATGCATTTGAGTTTCATTTGATTCAATTAGCTTTCTTGAATGCATTTGAGTTTCATTTGAATCAATTAGCTTTGTTGAATGCATTTGAGTTTCATTTGATTCAATTAGCTTTGTTGAATGCATTTGAGTTTCATTTGACTTTAATTTGATTCAATTAGCTTTGTTGAATGCATTCGAGTTTCATTTGATTCAATTAGCTTTGTTGAATGCATTTGAGTTTCATTTGATTAAATTAGCTTTGTTGAATGCATTTGAGTTTCATTTGATTCAATAAGTTTTGTTTGACGTCATTTGACTTTAATTTGATTCAATTAGCTTTGTTGAATGCATTCGAGTTTCATTTGATTCAATTAGCTTTGTTGAATGCATTGGAGTTTCATTTGATTCAATTAGCTTTCTTGAATGCATTTGAGTTTCATTTGATTCAATTAGCTTTCTTGAATGCATTTGAGTTTCATTTGAATCAATTAGCTTTGTTGAATGCATTCGAGTTTCATTTGATTCAATTAGCTTTGTTGAATGCATTTGAGTTTCATTTGACTTTAATTTGATTCAATTAGCTTTGTTGAATGCATTCGAGTTTCATTTGATTCAATTAGCTTTGTTGAATGCATTTGAGTTTCATTTGATTAAATTAGCTTTGTTGAATGCATTTGAGTTTCTTTTGATTTAATTAGCTTTGTTGAATGCATTTGAGTTTCATTTGATTCAATTAGCTTTCTTGAATGCATTTGACTTTTAATTTGATTCAATTAGCTTTGTTGAATGCATTTGACTTTAATTTGATTCAATTAGCTTTGTTGAATGCATTCGAGTTTCATTTGATTCAATTAGCTTTGTTGAATGCATTTGAGTTTCATTTGATTAAATTAGCTTTGTTGAATGCATTTGAGTTTCATTTGATTTAATTAGCTTTGTTGAATGCATTTGAGTTTCATTTGATTCAATTAGCTTTCTTGAATGCATTTGAGTTTCATTTGATTCAATAAGTTTTGTTTGACGTCATTTGACTTTAATTTGATTCAATTAGCTTTGTTGAATGCATTCGAGTTTCATTTGATTCAATTAGCTTTGTTGAATGCATTTGAGTTTCATTTGATTCAATTAGCTTTCTTGAATGCATTTGAGTTTCATTTGATTCAATTAGCTTTCTTGAATGCATTTGAGTTTCATTTGATTCAATTAGTTTTGTTTGACTTGATTTGACTTTAATTTGATTCAATTAGCTTTGTTGAATGCATTCGAGTTTCATTTGATTCAATTAGCTTTGTTGAATGCATTTGAGTTTCATTTGATTCAATTAGCTTTGTTGAATGCATTTGAGTTTCATTTGAGTTTCATTTGATTCAATTAGCTTTGTTGAATGCATTTGAGTTTCATTTGACTTTAATTTGATTCAATTAGCTTTGTTGAATGCATTCGAGTTTCATTTGATTCAATTAGCTTTGTTGAATGCATTTGAGTTTCATTTGATTAAATTAGCTTTGTTGAATGCATTTGAGTTTCTTTTGATTTAATTAGCTTTGTTGAATGCATTTGAGTTTCATTTGATTTAATTAGCTTTGTTGAATGCATTTGAGTTTCATTTGATTCAATTAGCTTTCTTGAATGCATTTGAGTTTCATTTGATTCAATAAGTTTTGTTTGACGTCATTTGACTTTAATTTGATTCAATTAGCTTTGTTGAATGCATTCGAGTTTCATTTGATTCAATTAGCTTTGTTGAATGCATTTGAGTTTCATTTGATTCAATTAGCTTTCTTGAATGCATTTGAGTTTCATTTGATTCAATTAGCTTTGTTGAATGCATTTGAGTTTCATTTGACTTTAATTTGATTCAATTAGCTTTGTTGAATGCATTCGAGTTTCATTTGATTCAATTAGCTTTGTTGAATGCATTTGAGTTTCATTTGATTCAATTAGCTTTGTTGAATGCATTTGAGTTTCATTTGACTTTAATTTGATTCAATTAGCTTTGTTGAATGCATTTGAGTTTCATTTGATTAAATTAGCTTTGTTGAATGCATTTGAGTTTCATTTGATTTAATTAGCTTTGTTGAATGCATTTGAGTTTCATTTGATTCAATTAGCTTTCATGAATGCATTTGAGTTTCATTTGATTCAATAAGTTTTGTTTGACGTCATTTGACTTTAATTTGATTCAAATAGCTTTGTTGAATGCATTCGAGTTTCATTTGATTCAATTAGCTTTGTTGAATGCATTTGAGTTTCATTTGATTCAATTAGCTTTCTCGAATGCATTTGAGTTTCATTTGATTCAATTAGCTTTGTTGAATGCATTTGAGTTTCATTTGATTCAATTAGCTTTGTTGAATGCATTTGAGTTTCATTTGATTAAATTAGCTTTGTTGAATGCATTTGAGTTTCATTTGATTTAATTAGCTTTGTTGAATCCATTTGAGTTTCATTTGATTCAATTAGCTTTCTTGAATGCATTTGAGTTTCATTTGATTCAATTAGTTTTGTTTGACTTGATTTGACTTTAATTTGATTCAATTAGCTTTGTTGAATGCATTCGAGTTTCATTTGATTAAATTAGCTTTGTTGAATGCATTTGAGTTTCATTTGATTTAATTAGCTTTGTTGAATCCATTTGAGTTTCATTTGATTCAATTAGTTTTCTTGAATGCATTTGAGTTTCATTTGATTCAATTAGTTTTGTTTGACTTGATTTGACTTTAATTTGATTCAATTAGCTTTGTTGAATGCATTTGAGTTTCATTTGAGTTTCATTTGATTCAATTAGTTTTGTTTGACTTGATTTGACTTTAATTTGATTCAATTAGCTTTGTTGAATGCATTCGAGTTTCATTTGATTCAATTAGCTTTGTTGAATGCATTTGAGTTTCATTTGATTAAATTAGCTTTGTTGAATGCATTTGAGTTTCATTTGATTTAATTAGCTTTGTTGAATGCATTTGAGTTTCATTTGATTCAATTAGCTTTCTTGAATGCATTTGAGTTTCATTTGATTCAATAAGTTTTGTTTGACGTCATTTGACTTTAATTTGATTCAATTAGCTTTGTTGAATGCATTCGAGTTTCATTTGATTCAATTAGCTTTGTTGAATGCATTTGAGTTTCATTTGACTTTAATTTGATTCAATTAGCTTTGTTGAATGCATTCGAGTTTCATTTGATTTAATTAGCTTTGTTGAATGCATTTGAGTTTCATTTGATTAAATTAGCTTTGTTGAATGCATTTGAGTTTCATTTGATTCAATTAGCTTTCTTGAATCCATTTGAGTTTCATTTGATTCAATAAGTTTTGTTTGACGTCATTTGACTTTAATTTGATTCAAATAGCTTTGTTGAATGCATTCGAGTTTCATTTGATTCAATTAGCTTTGTTGAATGCATTTGAGTTTCATTTGACTTTAATTTGATTCAATTAGCTTTGTTGAATGCATTCGAGTTTCATTTGATTCAATTAGCTTTGTTGAATGCATTTGAGTTTCATTTGATTCAATTAGCTTTGTTGAATGCATTTGAGTTTCATTTGATTCAATTAGCTTTGTTGAATGCATTTGAGTTTCATTTGATTAAATTAGCTTTGTTGAATGCATTTGAGTTTCATTTGATTCAATTAGCTTTGTTGAATGCATTTGAGTTTCATTTGATTCAATTAGCTTTCTTGAATGCATTTGAGTTTCATTTGATTCAATTAGCTTTCTTGAATGCATTTGAGTTTCATTTGATTCAATTAGTTTTGTTTGACTTGCATTTGACTTTAATTTGATTCAATTAGCTTTGTTGAATGCATTCGAGTTTCATTTGATTCAATTAGCTTTGTTGAATGCATTTGAGTTTCATTTGATTCAATTAGCTTTGTTGAATGCATTTGAGTTTCATTTGAGTTTCATTTGATTCAATTAGTTTCGTTGAATGCATTTGAGTTTCATTTGACTTTAATTTGATTCAATTAGCTTTGTTGAATGCATTCGAGTTTCATTTGATTCAATTAGCTTTGTTGAATGCATTTGAGTTTCATTTGATTAAATTAGCTTTGTTGAATGCATTTGAGTTTCATTTGATTTAATTAGCTTTGTTGAATGCATTTGAGTTTCATTTGATTCAATTAGCTTTCTTGAATGCATTTGAGTTTCATTTGATTCAATAAGTTTTGTTTGACGTCATTTGACTTTAATTTGATTCAATTAGCTTTGTTGAATGCATTCGAGTTTCATTTGATTCAATTAGCTTTGTTGAATGCATTTGAGTTTCATTTGATTCAATTAGCTTTCTTGAATGCATTTGAGTTTCATTTGATTCAATTAGCTTTCTTGAATGCATTTGAGTTTCATTTGATTCAATAAGTTTTGTTTGACGTCATTTGACTTTAATTTGATTCAATTAGCTTTGTTGAATGCATTCGAGTTTCATTTGATTCAATTAGCTTTGTTGAATGCATTTGAGTTTCATTTGACTTTAATTTGATTCAATTAGCTTTGTTGAATGCATTCGAGTTTCATTTGATTCAATTAGCTTTGTTGAATGCATTTGAGTTTCATTTGATTAAATTAGCTTTGTTGAATGCATTTGAGTTTCTTTTGATTTAATTAGCTTTGTTGAATGCATTTGAGTTTCATTTGATTCAATTAGCTTTCTTGAATGCATTTGAGTTTCATTTGATTCAATAAGTTTTGTTGGACGTCATTTGACTTTAATTTGATTCAATTAGCTTTGTTGAATGCATTCGAGTTTCATTTGATTCAATTAGCTTTGTTGAATGCATTTGAGTTTCATTTGATTCAATTAGCTTTCTTGAATGCATTTGAGTTTCATTTGATTCAATTAGCTTTCTTGAATGCATTTGAGTTTCATTTGAATCAATTAGCTTTGTTGAATGCATTCGAGTTTCATTTGATTCAATTAGCTTTGTTGAATGCATTTGAGTTTCATTTGACTTTAATTTGATTCAATTAGCTTTGTTGAATGCATTCGAGTTTCATTTGATTCAATTAGCTTTGTTGAATGCATTTGAGTTTCATTTGATTAAATTAGCTTTGTTGAATGCATTTGAGTTTCTTTTGATTTAATTAGCTTTGTTGAATGCATTTGAGTTTCATTTGATTCAATTAGCTTTCTTGAATGCATTTGAGTTTAATTTGATTCAATTAGCTTTGTTGAATGCATTTGACTTTAATTTGATTCAATTAGCTTTGTTGAATGCATTCGAGTTTCATTTGATTCAATTAGCTTTGTTGAATGCATTTGAGTTTCATTTGATTAAATTAGCTTTGTTGAATGCATTTGAGTTTCATTTGATTTAATTAGCTTTGTTGAATGCATTTGAGTTTCATTTGATTCAATTAGCTTTCTTGAATGCATTTGAGTTTCATTTGATTCAATAAGTTTTGTTTGACGTCATTTGACTTTAATTTGATTCAATTAGCTTTGTTGAATGCATTCGAGTTTCATTTGATTCAATTAGCTTTGTTGAATGCATTTGAGTTTCATTTGATTAAATTAGCTTTGTTGAATGCATTTGAGTTTCATTTGATTCAATTAGCTTTGTTGAATGCATTTGAGTTTCATTTGATTCAATTAGCTTTGTTGAATGCATTTGAGTTTCATTTGATTCAATTAGCTTTGTTGAATGCATTTGAGTTTCATTTGATTCAATTAGCTTTGTTGAATGCATTTGAGTTTCATTTGATTCAATTAGCTTTGTTGAATGCATTTGAGTTTCATTTGATTCAATTAGCTTTCTTGAATGCATTTGAGTTTCATTTGATTCAATTAGCTTTGTTGAATGCATTTGAGTTTCATTTGATTCAATTAGCTTTGTTGAATGCATTTGGAGTTTCATTTGATTCAATTAGCTTTGTTGAATGCATTTGAGTTTCATTTGATTCAATTAGCTTTGTTGAATGCATTTGGAGTTTCATTTGATTCAATTAGCTTTGTTGAATGCATTTGAGTTTCATTTGATTCAATTAGCTTTGTTGAATGCATTTGAGTTTCATTTGATTCAATTAGCTTTCTTGAATGCATTTGAGTTTCATTTGATTCAATTAGCTTTGTTGAATGCATTTGAGTTTCATTTGATTCAATTAGCTTTGTTGAATGCATTTGAGTTTCATTTGATTCAATTAGCTTTGTTGAATGCATTTGAGTTTCATTTGATTCAATTAGCTTTGTTGAATGCATTTGAGTTTCATTTGATTCAATTAGCTTTGTTGAATGCATTTGAGTTTCATTTGATTCAATTAGCTTTGTTGAATGCATTTGAGTTTCATTTGATTCAATTAGCTTTGTTGAATGCATTTGAGTTTCATTTGATTCAATTAGCTTTGTTGAATGCATTTGAGTTTCATTTGATTCAATTAGTTTTGTTTGACGTCATTTGACTTTAATTTGATTCAATTAGCTTTGTTGAATGCATTTGAGTTTCATTTGATTCAATTAGCTTTGTTGAATGCATTTGAGTTTCATTTGATTCAATTAGCTTTGTTGAATGCATTTGAGTTTCATTTGATTCAATTAGCTTTGTTGAATGCATTTGAGTTTCATTTGATTCAATTAGCTTTGTTGAATGCATTTGAGTTTCATTTGATTCAATTAGCTTTGTTGAATGCATTTGAGTTTCATTTGATTCAATTAGCTTTGTTGAATGCATTTGAGTTTCATTTGATTCAATTAGCTTTGTTGAATGCATTTGAGTTTCATTTGATTCAATTAGCTTTGTTGGAATGCATTTGAGTTTCATTTGATTCAATTAGCTTTCTTGAATGCATTTGAGTTTCATTTGATTCAATTAGCTTTGTTGAATGCATTTGAGTTTCATTTGATTCAATTAGCTTTGTTGAATGCATTTGAGTTTCATTTGATTCAATTAGCTTTGTTGAATGCATTTGAGTTTCATTTGATTCAATTAGCTTTGTTGAATGCATTTGAGTTTCATTTGATTAAATTAGCTTTGTTGAATGCATTTGAGTTTCATTTGATTCAATTAGCTTTGTTGAATGCATTTGAGTTTCATTTGATTCAATTAGCTTTGTTGAATGCATTTGAGTTTCATTTACTTTAATTTGATTCAATTAGCTTTGTTGAATGCATTTGAGTTTCATTTGATTCAATTAGCTTTGTTGAATGCATTTGAGTTTCATTTGATTCAATTAGCTTTGTTGAATGCATTTGATTTTAATTTGATTCAATTAGCTTTGTTGAATGCATTTGAGTTTCATTTGATTCAATTAGCTTTGTTGAATGCATTTGAGTTTCATTTGATTCAATTAGCTTTGTTGAATGCATTTGAGTTTCATTTGATTCAATTAGCTTTGTTGAATGCATTTGAGTTTCATTTGATTCAATTAGCTTTCTTGAATGCATTTGAGTTTCATTTGATTCAATTAGTTTTGTTTGACGTCATTTGACTTTCAATTTGATTCAATTAGCTTTGTTGAATGCATTCGAGTTTCATTTGATTCAATTAGCTTTGTTGAATGCATTTGAGTTTCATTTGATTCAATTAGCTTTGTTGAATGCATTTGAGTTTCATTTGAATTTGATTCAATAAGCTTTGTTGAATGCATTTGAGTTTCATTTGATTCAATTAGCTTTGTTGAATGCATTTGAGTTTCATTTGATTCAATTAGCTTTGTTGAATGCATTTGAGTTTCATTTGATTCAATTAGCTTTGTTGAATGCATTTGAGTTTCATTTGACTTTAATTTGATTCAATTAGCTTTGTTGAATGCATTTGAGTTTCATTTGATTCAATTAGCTTTGTTGAATGCATTTGAGTTTCATTTGATTCAATTAGCTTTGTTGAATGCATTTGAGTTTCATTTGATTCAATTAGCTTTGTTGAATGCATTTGAGTTTCATTTGATTCAATTAGCTTTGTTGAATGCATTTGAGTTTCATTTGATTCAATTAGCTTTGTTGAATGCATTTGAGTTTCATTTGATTCAATTAGCTTTGTTGAATGCATTTGAGTTTCATTTGATTCAATTAGCTTTGTTGAATGCATTTGAGTTTCATTTGATTCAATTAGCTTTGTTGAATGCATTTGAGTTTCATTTGATTCAATTAGCTTTGTTGAATGCATTTGAGTTTCATTTGATTCAATTAGCTTTGTTGAATGCATTTGAGTTTCATTTGATTCAATTAGCTTTATTGAATGCATTTGAGTTTCATTTGATTCAATTAGCTTTGTTGAATGCATTTGAGTTTCATTTGATTCAATTAGCTTTGTTGAATGCATTTGAGTTTCATTTGATTCAATTAGCTTTCTTGAATGCATTTGAGTTTCATTTGATTCAATTAGTTTTGTTTGAATGCATTTGAGTTTCATTTGATTCAATTAGCTTTGTTGAATGCATTTGAGTTTCATTTGATTCAATTAGCTTTGTTGAATGCATTTGAGTTTCATTTGATTCAATTAGCTTTGTTGAATGCATTTGAGTTTCATTTGATTCAATTAGCTTTGTTGAATGCATTTGAGTTTCATTTGATTCAATTAGCTTTGTTGAATGCATTTGAGTTTCATTTGATTCAATTAGCTTTGTTGAATGCATTTGAGTTTCATTTGATTCAATTAGCTTTCTCGAATGCATTTGAGTTTCATTTGATTCAATTAGCTTTGTTGAATGCATTTGAGTTTCATTTGATTCAATTAGCTTTGTTGAATGCATTTGAGTTTCATTTGATTCAATTAGCTTTGTTGAATGCATTTGAGTTTCATTTGATTCAATTAGCTTTGTTGAATGCATTTGAGTTTCATTTGATTTAATTAGCTTTGTTGAATGCATTTGAGTTTCATTTGATTCAATTAGCTTTGTTGAATGCATTTGAGTTTCATTTGATTCAATTAGCTTTGTTGAATGCATTTGAGTTTCATTTGATTCAATTAGCTTTGTTGAATGCATTTGAGTTTCATTTGATTCAATTAGCTTTGTTGAATGCATTTGAGTTTCATTTGATTCAATTAGCTTTGTTGAATGCATTTGAGTTTCATTTGATTCAATTAGCTTTGTTGAATGCATTTGAGTTTCATTTGATTCAATAAGTTTTGTTTGAAGGCATTTGAGTTTCATTTGATTCAATTAGCTTTGTTGAATGCATTTGAGTTTCATTTGATTCAATTAGCTTTGTTGAATGCATTTGAGTTTCATTTGATTCAATTAGCTTTGTTGAATGCATTTGAGTTTCATTTGATTCAATTAGCTTTGTTGAATGCATTTGAGTTTCATTTGACTTTAATTTGATTCAATTAGCTTTGTTGAATGCATTCGAGTTTCATTTGATTCAATTAGCTTTGTTGAATGCATTTGAGTTTCATTTGATTAAATTAGCTTTGTTGAATGCATTTGAGTTTCATTTGATTTAATTAGCTTTGTTGAATGCATTTGAGTTTCATTTGATTCAATTAGCTTTCTTGAATGCATTTGAGTTTCATTTGATTCAATTAGTTTTGTTTGACGTCATTTGACTTTAATTTGATTCAATTAGCTTTGTTGAATGCATTCGAGTTTCATTTGATTCAATTAGCTTTGTTGAATGCATTTGAGTTTCATTTGATTCAATTAGCTTTGTTGAATGCATTTGAGTTTCATTTGATTCAATTAGCTTTGTTGAATGCATTTGAGTTTCATTTGATTCAATTAGCTTTGTTGAATGCATTTGAGTTTCATTTGATTCAATTAGCTTTGTTGAATGCATTTGAGTTTCATTTGATTCAATTAGCTTTGTTGAATGCATTTGAGTTTCATTTGATTCAATTAGCTTTGTTGAATGCATTTGAGTTTCATTTGATTCAATTAGCTTTGTTGAATGCATTTGAGTTTCATTTGATTCAATTTAGCTTTGTTGAATGCATTTGAGTTTCATTTGATTCAATTAGCTTTGTTGAATGCATTTGAGTTTCATTTGATTCAATTAGTTTTGTTTGAATGCATTTGAGTTTCATTTGATTCAATTAGCTTTGTTGAATGCATTTGAGTTTCATTTGATTCAATTAGCTTTGTTGAATGCATTTGAGTTTCATTTGATTCAATTAGCTTTGTTGAATGCATTTGAGTTTCATTTGATTTTAATTTGAGCAATTAGCTTTGTTGAATGCATTTGAGTTTCATTTGATTAAATTAGCTTTGTTGAATGCATTTGAGTTTCATTTGATTTAATTAGCTTTGTTGAATGCATTTGAGTTTCATTTGATTCAATTAGCTTTCTTGAATGCATTTGAGTTTCATTTGATTCAATAAGTTTTGTTTGACGTCATTTGACTTTAATTTGATTCAAATAGCTTTGTTGAATGCATTCGAGTTTCATTTGATTCAATTAGCTTTGTTGAATGCATTTGAGTTTCATTTGATTCAATTAGCTTTCTTGAATGCATTTGAGTTTCATTTGATTCAATTAGCTTTGTTGAATGCATTGGAGTTTCATTTGACTTTAATTTGATTCAATTAGCTTTGTTGAATGCATTCGAGTTTCATTTGATTCAATTAGCTTTGTTGAATGCATTTGAGTTTCATTTGATTAAATTAGCTTTGTTGAATGCATTTGAGTTTCATTTGATTTAATTAGCTTTGTTGAATGCATTTGAGTTTCATTTGATTGAATTAGCTTTCTTGAATGCATTTGAGTTTCATTTGATTCAATAAGTTTTGTTTGACGTCATTTGACTTTAATTTGATTCAATTAGCTTTGTTGAATGCATTCGAGTTTCATTTGATTCAATTAGCTTTGTTGAATGCATTTGAGTTTCATTTGATTCAATTAGCTTTCTTGAATGCATTTGAGTTTCATTTGATTCAATTAGTTTTGTTTGACTTGATTTGACTTTAATTTGATTCAATTAGCTTTGTTGAATGCATTCGAGTTTCATTTGATTCAATTAGCTTTGTTGAATGCATTTGAGTTTCATTTGACTTTAATTTGATTCAATTAGCTTTGTTGAATGCATTCGAGTTTCATTTGATTCAATAAGCTTTGTTGAATGCATTTGAGTTTCATTTGATTAAATTAGCTTTGTTGAATGCATTTGAGTTTCATTTGATTTAATTAGCTTTGTTGAATGCATTTGAGTTTCATTTGATTCAATTAGCTTTCTTGAATGCATTTGAGTTTCATTTGATTCAATAAGTTTTGTTTGACGTCATTTGACTTTTAATTTGATTCAATTAGCTTTGTTGAATGCATTCGAGTTTCATTTGATTCAATTAGCTTTGTTGAATGCATTTGAGTTTCATTTGATTCAATTAGCTTTCTTGAATGCATTTGAGTTTCATTTGATTCAATTAGCTTTCTTGAATGCATTTGAGTTTCATTTGATTCAATTAGTTTTGTTTGACTTGATTTGACTTTAATTTGATTCAATTAGCTTTGTTGAATGCATTCGAGTTTCATTTGATTCAATTAGCTTTGTTGAATGCATTTGAGTTTCATTTGATTCAATTAGCTTTGTTGAATGCATTTGAGTTTCATTTGATTCAATAAGTTTTGTTTGACGTCATTTGACTTTAATTTGATTCAATTAGCTTTGTTGAATGCATTCGAGTTTCATTTGATTCAATTAGCTTTGTTGAATGCATTTGAGTTTCATTTGATTCAATTAGCTTTCTTGAATGCATTTGAGTTTCATTTGATTCAATTAGCTTTCTTGAATGCATTTGAGTTTCATTTGATTCAATTAGTTTTGTTTGACTTGATTTGACTTTAATTTGATTCAATTAGCTTTGTTGAATGCATTCGAGTTTCATTTGATTCAATTAGCTTTGTTGAATGCATTTGAGTTTCATTTGATTCAATTAGCTTTGTTGAATGCATTTGAGTTTCATTTGACTTTAATTTGATTCAATTAGCTTTGTTGAATGCATTTGAGTTTCATTTGACTTTAATTTGATTCAATTAGCTTTGTTGAATGCATTCGAGTTTCATTTGATTCAATTAGCTTTGTTGAATGCATTTGAGTTTCATTTGATTAAATTAGCTTTGTTGAATGCATTTGAGTTTCATTTGATTCAATTAGCTTTCATGAATGCATTTGAGTTTCATTTGATTCAATAAGTTTTGTTTGACGTCATTTGACTTTAATTTGATTCAAATAGCTTTGTTGAATGCATTCGAGTTTCATTTGATTCAATTAGCTTTGTTGAATGCATTTGAGTTTCATTTGATTAAATTAGCTTTGTTGAATGCATTTGAGTTTCATTTGATTCAATTAGCTTTCTTGAATGCATTTGAGTTTCATTTGATTCAATAAGTTTTGTTTGACGTCATTTGACTTTAATTTGATTCAATTAGCTTTGTTGAATGCATTCGAGTTTCATTTGATTCAATTAGCTTTGTTGAATGCATTTGAGTTTCATTTGATTCAATTAGCTTTGTTGAATGCATTTGAGTTTTATTTGACTTTAATTTGATTCAATTAGCTTTGTTGAATGCATTCGAGTTTCATTTGATTCAATTAGCTTTGTTGAATGCATTTGAGTTTCATTTGATTCAATTAGCTTTGTTGAATGCATTTGAGTTTCATTTGACTTTAATTTGATTCAATTAGCTTTGTTGAATGCATTTGAGTTTCATTTGACTTTAATTTGATTCAATTAGCTTTGTTGAATGCATTAGAGTTTCATTTGATTCAATTAGCTTTGTTGAATGCATTTGAGTTTCATTTGATTAAATTAGCTTTGTTGAATGCATTTGAGTTTCATTTGATTCAATTAGCTTTCATGAATCCATTTGAGTTTCATTTGATTCAATAAGTTTTGTTTGACGTCATTTGACTTTAATTTGATTCAAATAGCTTTGTTGAATGCATTCGAGTTTCATTTGATTCAATTAGCTTTGTTGAATGCATTTGAGTTTCATTTGATTCAATTAGCTTTGTTGAATGCATTTGAGTTTCATTTGATTCAATTAGCTTTGTTGAATGCATTTGAGTTTCATTTGATTAAATTAGCTTTGTTGAATGCATTTGAGTTTCATTTGATTCAATTAGCTTTGTTGAATGCATTTGAGTTTCATTTGATTCAATTAGCTTTCTTGAATGCATTTGAGTTTCATTTGATTCAATAAGTTTTGTTTGACGTCATTTGATTTTTAATTTGATTCAATTAGCTTTGTTGAATGCATTCGAGTTTCATTTGATTCAATTAGCTTTGTTGAATGCATTTGAGTTTCATTTGATTCAATTAGCTTTGTTGAATGCATTTGAGTTTCATTTGATTAAATTAGCTTTGTTGAATGCATTTGAGTTTCATTTGATTTAATTAGCTTTGTTGAATGCATTTGAGTTTCATTTGATTCAATTAGCTTTCTTGAATGCATTTGAGTTTCATTTGATTCAATAAGTTTTGTTTGACGTCATTTGACTTTAATTTGATTCAATTAGCTTTGTTGAATGCATTCGAGTTTCATTTGATTCAATTAGCTTTGTTGAATGCATTTGAGTTTCATTTGATTCAATTAGCTTTGTTTGAATGCATTTGAGTTTCATTTGATTCAATTAGCTTTGTTGAATGCATTTGAGTTTCATTTGATTCAATAAGTTTTGTTTGACGTAATTTGACTTTAATTTGATTCAATTAGCTTTGTTGAATGCATTCGAGTTTCATTTGATTCAATTAGCTTTGTTGAATGCATTTGAGTTTCATTTGATTCAATTAGCTTTCTTGAATGCATTTGAGTTTCATTTGATTCAATTAGCTTTGTTGAATGCATTTGAGTTTCATTTGACTTTAATTTGATTCAATTAGCTTTGTTGAATGCATTCGAGTTTCATTTGATTCAATTAGCTTTGTTGAATGCATTTGAGTTTCATTTGATTAAATTAGCTTTGTTGAATGCATTTGAGTTTCATTTGATTTAATTAGCTTTGTTGAATGCATTTGAGTTTCATTTGATTCAATTAGCTTTCTTGAATGCATTTGAGTTTCATTTGATTCAATAAGTTTTGTTTGACGTCATTTGACTTTAATTTGATTCAATTAGCTTTGTTGAATGCATTCGAGTTTCATTTGATTCAATTAGCTTTGTTGAATGCATTTGAGTTTCATTTGATTCAATTAGCTTTGTTGAATGCATTTGAGTTTCATTTGACTTTAATTTGATTCAATTAGCTTTGTTGAATGCATTCGAGTTTCATTTGATTCAATTAGCTTTGTTGAATGCATTTGAGTTTCATTTGATTAAATTAGCTTTGTTGAATGCATTTGAGTTTCATTTGATTTAATTAGCTTTGTTGAATGCATTTGAGTTTCATTTGATTCAATTAGCTTTCTTGAATGCATTTGAGTTTCATTTGATTCAATTAGTTTTGTTTGACTTCATTTGACTTTAATTTGATTCAATTAGCTTTGTTGAATGCATTCGAGTTTCATTTGATTCAATTAGCTTTGTTGAATGCATTTGAGTTTCATTTGATTCAATTAGCTTTGTTGAATGCATTTGAGTTTCATTTGATTCAATTAGCTTTCTTGAATGCATTTGAGTTTCATTTGATTAAATTAGCTTTGTTGAATGCATTTGAGTTTCATTTGATTTAATTAGCTTTGTTGAATGCATTTGAGTTTCATTTGATTCAATTAGCTTTCTTGAATGCATTTGAGTTTCATTTGATTCAATAAGTTTTGTTTGACGTCATTTGACTTTAATTTGATTCAATTAGCTTTGTTGAATGCATTCGAGTTTCATTTGATTCAATTAGCTTTGTTGAATGCATTTGAGTTTCATTTGATTCAATTAGCTTTCTTGAATGCATTTGAGTTTCATTTGATTAAATTAGCTTTGTTGAATGCATTTGAGTTTCATTTGATTTAATTAGCTTTGTTGAATGCATTTGAGTTTCATTTGATTCAATTAGCTTTCTTGAATGCATTTGAGTTTCATTTGATTCAATAAGTTTTGTTTGACGTCATTTGACTTTAATTTGATTCAATTAGCTTTGTTGAATGCATTCGAGTTTCATTTGATTCAATTAGCTTTTGTTGAATGCATTTGAGTTTCATTTGATTCAATTAGCTTTGTTGAATGCATTTGAGTTTCATTTGATTCAATTAGCTTTGTTGAATGCATTTGAGTTTCATTTGATTCAATAAGTTTTGTTTGACGTAATTTGACTTTAATTTGATTCAATTAGCTTTGTTGAATGCATTCGAGTTTCATTTGATTCAAATAGCTTTGTTGAATGCATTTGAGTTTCATTTGATTCAATTAGCTTTCTTGAATGCATTTGAGTTTCATTTGATTCAATTAGCTTTGTTGAATGCATTTGAGTTTCATTTGACTTTAATTTGATTCAATTAGCTTTGTTGAATGCATTCGAGTTTCATTTGATTCAATTAGCTTTGTTGAATGCATTTGAGTTTCATTTGATTAAATTAGCTTTGTTGAATGCATTTGAGTTTCATTTGATTTAATTAGCTTTGTTGAATGCATTTGAGTTTCATTTGATTCAATTAGCTTTCTTGAATGCATTTGAGTTTCATTTGATTCAATAAGTTTTGTTTGACGTCATTTGACTTTAATTTGATTCAATTAGCTTTGTTGAATGCATTCGAGTTTCATTTGATTTAATTAGCTTTGTTGAATGCATTTGAGTTTCATTTGATTCAATTAGCTTTGTTGAATGCATTTGAGTTTCATTTGACTTTAATTTGATTCAATTAGCTTTGTTGAATGCATTCGAGTTTCATTTGATTCAATTAGCTTTGTTGAATGCATTTGAGTTTCATTTGATTAAATTAGCTTTGTTGAATGCATTTGAGTTTCATTTGATTTAATTAGCTTTGTTGAATGCATTTGAGTTTCATTTGATTCAATTAGCTTTCTTGAATGCATTTGAGTTTCATTTGATTCAATTAGTTTTGTTTGACTTGATTTGACTTTAATTTGATTCAATTAGCTTTGTTGAATGCATTCGAGTTTCATTTGATTCAATTAGCTTTGTTGAATGCATTTGAGTTTCATTTGATTCAATTAGCTTTGTTGAATGCATTTGAGTTTCATTTGACTTTAATTTGATTCAATTAGCTTTGTTGAATGCATTTGAGTTTCATTTGATTAAATTAGCTTTGTTGAATGCATTTGAGTTTCATTTGATTTAATTAGCTTTGTTGAATGCATTTGAGTTTCATTTGATTCAATTAGCTTTCATGAATCCATTTGAGTTTCATTTGATTCAATAAGTTTTGTTTGACGTCATTTGACTTTAATTTGATTCAAATAGCTTTGTTGAATGCATTCGAGTTTCATTTGATTCAATTAGCTTTGTTGAATGCATTTGAGTTTCATTTGATTCAATTAGCTTTCTTGAATGCATTTGAGTTTCATTTGATTCAATTAGCTTTGTTGAATGCATTTGAGTTTCATTTGACTTTAATTTGATTCAATTAGCTTTGTTGAATGCATTCGAGTTTCATTTGATTCAATTAGCTTTGTTGAATGCATTTGAGTTTCATTTGATTAAATTAGCTTTGTTGAATGCATTTGAGTTTCATTTGATTCAATTAGCTTTGTTGAATGCATTTGAGTTTCATTTGATTCAATTAGCTTTCTTGAATGCATTTGAGTTTCATTTGATTCAATAAGTTTTGTTTGACGTCATTTGACTTTAATTTGATTCAATTAGCTTTGTTGAATGCATTCGAGTTTCATTTGATTCAATTAGCTTTGTTGAATGCATTTGAGTTTCATTTGATTCAATTAGCTTTCTTGAATGCATTTGAGTTTCATTTGATTCAATTAGTTTTGTTTGACTTGATTTGACTTTAATTTGATTCAATTAGCTTTGTTGAATGCATTTGAGTTTCATTTGATTCAATTAGCTTTGTTGAATGCATTTGAGTTTCATTTGATTCAATTAGCTTTGTTGAATGCATTTGAGTTTCATTTGATTCAATTAGCTTTGTTGAATGCATTTGAGTTTCATTTGATTTAATTAGCTTTGTTGAATGCATTTGAGTTTCATTTGATTCAATTAGCTTTCATGAATCCATTTGAGTTTCATTTGATTCAATAAGTTTTGTTTGACGTCATTTGACTTTAATTTGATTCAAATAGCTTTGTTGAATGCATTCGAGTTTCATTTGATTCAATTAGCTTTGTTGAATGCATTTGAGTTTCATTTGATTCAATTAGCTTTGTTGAATGCATTTGAGTTTCATTTGATTCAATTAGCTTTGTTGAATGCATTTGAGTTTCATTTGACTTTAATTTGATTCAATTAGCTTTGTTGAATGCATTCGAGTTTCATTTGATTCAATTAGCTTTGTTGAATGCATTTGAGTTTCATTTGATTAAATTAGCTTTGTTGAATGCATTTGAGTTTCATTTGATTTAATTAGCTTTGTTGAATGCATTTGAGTTTCATTTGATTCAATTAGCTTTCTTGAATGCATTTGAGTTTCATTTGATTCAATAAGTTTTGTTTGACGTCATTTGACTTTAATTTGATTCAAATAGCTTTGTTGAATGCATTCGAGTTTCATTTGATTCAATTAGCTTTGTTGAATGCATTTGAGTTTCATTTGATTCAATTAGCTTTCTTGAATGCATTTGAGTTTCATTTGATTCAATTAGCTTTGTTGAATGCATTTGAGTTTCATTTGACTTTAATTTGATTCAATTAGCTTTGTTGAATGCATTTGAGTTTCATTTGATTCAATTAGCTTTGTTGAATGCATTTGAGTTTCATTTGATTTAATTAGCTTTGTTGAATGCATTTGAGTTTCATTTGATTCAATTAGCTTTCTTGAATGCATTTGAGTTTCATTTGATTCAATAAGTTTTGTTTGACGTCATTTGACTTTAATTTGATTCAATTAGCTTTGTTGAATGCATTCGAGTTTCATTTGATTCAATTAGCTTTGTTGAATGCATTTGAGTTTCATTTGATTCAATTAGCTTTGTTGAATGCATTTGAGTTTCATTTGACTTTAATTTGATTCAATTAGCTTTGTTGAATGCATTCGAGTTTCATTTGATTCAATTAGCTTTGTTGAATGCATTTGAGTTTCATTTGATTAAATTAGCTTTGTTGAATGCATTTGAGTTTCATTTGATTTAATTAGCTTTGTTGAATGCATTTGAGTTTCATTTGATTCAATTAGCTTTCATGAATGCATTTGAGTTTCATTTGATTCAATAAGTTTTGTTTGACGTCATTTGACTTTAATTTGATTCAAATAGCTTTGTTGAATGCATTCGAGTTTCATTTGATTCAATTAGCTTTGTTGAATGCATTTGAGTTTCATTTGATTCAATTAGCTTTCTTGAATGCATTTGAGTTTCATTTGATTCAATTAGCTTTGTTGAATGCATTTGAGTTTCATTTGATTTAATTAGCTTTGTTGAATGCATTTGAGTTTCATTTGATTCAATTAGCTTTCATGAATCCATTTGAGTTTCATTTGATTCAATAAGTTTTGTTTGACGTCATTTGACTTTAATTTGATTCAAATAGCTTTGTTGAATGCATTCGAGTTTCATTTGATTCAATTAGCTTTGTTGAATGCATTTGAGTTTCATTTGATTCAATTAGCTTTCTTGAATGCATTTGAGTTTCATTTGATTCAATTAGCTTTGTTGAATGCATTTGAGTTTCATTTGACTTTAATTTGATTCAATTAGCTTTGTTGAATGCATTCGAGTTTCATTTGATTCAATTAGCTTTGTTGAATGCATTTGAGTTTCATTTGATTAAATTAGCTTTGTTGAATGCATTTGAGTTTCATTTGATTTAATTAGCTTTGTTGAATGCATTTGAGTTTCATTTGATTCAATTAGCTTTCTTGAATGCATTTGAGTTTCATTTGATTCAATAAGTTTTGTTTGACGTCATTTGACTTTAATTTGATTCAAATAGCTTTGTTGAATGCATTCGAGTTTCATTTGATTCAATTAGCTTTGTTGAATGCATTTGAGTTTCATTTGATTCAATTAGCTTTCTTGAATGCATTTGAGTTTCATTTGATTCAATTAGCTTTGTTGAATGCATTTGAGTTTCATTTGACTTTAATTTGATTCAATTAGCTTTGTTGAATGCATTCGAGTTTCATTTGATTCAATTAGCTTTGTTGAATGCATTTGAGTTTCATTTGATTTAATTAGCTTTGTTGAATGCATTTGAGTTTCATTTGATTCAATTAGCTTTCTTGAATGCATTTGAGTTTCATTTGATTCAATAAGTTTTGTTTGACGTCATTTGACTTTAATTTGATTCAATTAGCTTTGTTGAATGCATTCGAGTTTCATTTGATTCAATTAGCTTTGTTGAATGCATTTGAGTTTCATTTGATTCAATTAGCTTTCTTGAATGCATTTGAGTTTCATTTGATTCAATTAGCTTTCTTGAATGCATTTGAGTTTCATTTGATTCAATTAGCTTTCTTGAATGCATTTGAGTTTCATTTGATTCAATTAGCTTTCTTGAATGCATTTGAGTTTCATTTGATTCAATTAGTTTTGTTTGACTTGATTTGACTTTAATTTTGGTACGAAATGGGAAGGTACCAAGATTATTAAGGATGGCTTACATGGTCATCCTTAACCCCGATTTAGTATCACCTATTCTACCTAACAAGATCCGTTGGATATGGCTCATATCATGGATTAGGATCACTTGTTAGAAGTTTAGCTAAGTACTAATCTTAATTAGTTTTTTTGTAATAATTAGTTAAGTAGAAATAGAACAGAAGTGAAGACGTTCACATTCAACCGGAGATTCTGGCGCAGCGAAATCGTTTTGGTTATTGTGAGAAATCTACAAATCATTTTCCAGTGATTCTTTTTTTGTTGGATTTCTAACATCTTGAAGTTTCATCCTACAAAATTTGGTGAGATTTCATGAAGAAACGAAGTTGCAGTAGCCTTTCAATTGAGACGTCAATTCTGGATCAGTTTTTGCGGTTTTGTAAAACCGAGTATATTTTGTTTAGCGTAAGTGCAAATTGGTCGAACCATGCTTGGGGACGTGAATTACACTTGGGACGTGTAAAGGGAACTCTTGGAGATCTTTTGGAGCTTTACTTGCAAGCTAAGAGAAGCCCCCCACTTGGTGATGAAAACCGGTCCTCCTTGCCCCAAAGTCAACAAAACACACAACAACACTATTCCTTCTTACATCTTTGTTGGATTAAGAGATATTTGTTGTTTAATTGCTTTGTTTAATTACCTTAGTGTATTAGATATTTATGGCTGATTTGTTAAGCCTTTTTAGCTCTTTGCTATATATATGTAATGGTGATCATAAATAAAAATCAGATTTGGTTGTTAAACTTGAGCATTGTGCTTATTCGAACTTTTGGAGTGCAAACCCGAAATTTCCTCTTGTGATTAAGAAGTGATCTTAATCTTGAAATCCTTGAGTTAAGTGAGTAAAGCTTAACCTAAGAGAGAGTTAGGATAATTAGTGAGTGAAGCTAATTGAATTACTCTCAAAACCCTCCTAAATCAGTTTCTAGGTGAGTGAAGCCTCTAATCAGATTTAGAACCCTTAAGTGAAAGTAAGTGAGTGAAGCTTATCAAGCTTAAGTAAACACAATTCTTTTAGTTTTAAGAGTGATTCTTTCGACTAAAAGTCTATATCCATTGTTCGTTCGTTTTCCGCTGCATTGTGTTCTTGGGTCTTCTAAACACACACGTGAGAGGAGTCTCATTTCGCATCAAGTGGTATCAGAGCTCCAGCCCTCTAAGTCCTCTTGGCACTTAGACGTTCTTGGAGAAGAAGGAAAACCACAAAAAAGAAGCAAAAGGAAGCAACCCGTAAAAGACAGTTTTTTGAGGTAACTTTGAACGCGAGGTTCTCACATCTCAGATCGTGTTTTTGGGTGATTTTTTTTTTTGAAAGTGGTTATTTTTATGTCTAGTTTTGGCCTGTAAAATTTCATAACTTTTGGTGGTCATTTGCTAGCATAATCAGCGTGTTTTTCTTAAGTGGTCTAAAACCGGATTAATCTGGACCAGCTTTAGAAAAATAAAAACTGCAATCAATTGGTTTGTTATTTTTTTATGAAATTTTGGTCGAGTGCTTAAAACACCTAGGGCTACGTTGTGACAAAATTTCATTCAATTTCAAGTTGATTTGATTAGGTTTTGAAGCTCGAATTTTTGGTGAAAATTCTGGGCAGTTTCTAGGCAGAATGTTTTTTTTCTTCTGTTTGTATTCAGTGTAATAGTAGTTCATCTTGAACTTCTATAAGTGTATTGTTGTTAATATGGATGAACTAGTTGAAGTTTTTGCACGGATGCAAGAAGCTAATCAAAAGGTTCGATTCTTGAGGCAACAAATGCAAGAAGATAAGAAGCAAAAACTTCACAACAAGAAAGTGTCTCTATCAGTAGAGAAGCTTCAATCCCAAGAAGGAGAGAGTGAAGTTAGTGCTGAAGAAGAAGAAGAGCAGACAAGTGTGTATGAATTGGATGCAAAAACAAACGAGGGAGTGGAGGTAGAAAATCCTGATTTGAGGGAAGTCTTATTGGAGGTTGTTGTCATAGAACAACTACCACCAACCCTACCACCACAAAATGATGCAGCACCAATTCTAAAGAGCATGGAGGTGAACAAGAAAGATTATGCACAACCTTCAAGCTCCAACAACAGAATTCGAGGTCGAATTCTTTTGAAGAAAGAGAGAATGGTACGAAATGGGAAGGTACCAAGATTATTGAGGATGGCTTACATGGTCATCCTTAACCCTGATTTAGTATCACCTATTCTACCTAACAAGATCCGTTGGATATGGCTCATATCATGGATTAGGATCACTTGTTAGAAGTTTAGCTAAGTACTAATCTTAATTAGTTTTTTTGTAATAATTAGTTAAGTAGAAATAGAACAGAAGTGAAGACGTTCACATTCAACCGGAGATTCTGGCGCAGCGAAATCGTTTTGGATATTGTGAGAAATCTACAAATTATTTTCCAGTGATTCTTTTTTTGTTGGATTTCTAACATCTTGAAGTTTCATCCTACAAAATTTGGTGAGATTTCATGAAGAAACGAAGTTGCAGTAGCCTTTCAATTGAGACGTCAATTCTGGATCAGTTTTGCGGTTTTGTAGAACCGAGTATATTTTGTTTAGCGTAAGTGTAAATTGGTCGAACCATGCTTGGGGACGTGAATTACACTTGGGACGTGTAAAGGGAACTCTTGGAGATCTTTTTGGAGCTTTACTTGCAAGCTAAGAGAAGCCCCCCACTTGGTGATGAAAACCGGTCCTCCTTGCCCCAAAGTCAACAAAACACACAACAACACTATTCCTTCTTACATCTTTGTTGGATTAAGAGATATTTGTTGTTTAATTGCTTTGTTTAATTACCTTAGTGTATTAGATATTTATGGCTGATTTGTTAAGCCTTTTTAGCTCTTTGCTATATATATGTAATGGTGATCATAAATAAAAATCAGATTTGGTTGTTAAACTTGAGCATTGTGCTTATTCGAACTTTTGGAGTGCAAACCCGAAATTTCCTCTTGTGATTAAGGAGTGATCTTAATCTTGAAATCCTTGAGTTAAGTGAGTAAAGCTTAACCTAAGAGAGAGTTAGGATAATTAGTGAGTGAAGCTAATTGAATTACTCTCAAAACCCTCCTAAATCAGTTTCTAGGTGAGTGAAGCCTCTAATCAGATTTAGAACCCTTAAGTGAAAGTAAGTGAGTGAAGCTTATCAAGCTTAAGTAAACACAATTCTTTTAGTTTTAAGAGTGATTCTTTCGACTAAAAGTCTATATCCATTGTTCGTTCGTTTTCCGCTGCATTGTGTTCTTGGGTCTTCTAAACACACACGTGAGAGGAGTCTCATTTCGCATCAAATTTGATTCAATTAGCTTGGATGAATGCATTCGAGTTTTATTTGATTCAATTAGCTTTGTTGAATGCATTTGAGTTTCATTTGATTCAATTAGCTTTGTTGAATGCATTTGAGTTTCATTTGACTTTAATTTGATTCAATTAGCTTTGTTGAATGCATTCGAGTTTCATTTGATTCAATTAGCTTTGTTGAATGCATTTGAGTTTCATTTGATTAAATTAGCTTTGTTGAATGCATTTGAGTTTCATTTGATTTAATTAGCTTTGTTGAATGCATTTGAGTTTCATTTGATTCAATTAGCTTTCATGAATGCATTTGAGTTTCATTTGATTCAATAAGTTTTGTTTGACGTCATTTGACTTTAATTTGATTCAAATAGCTTTGTTGAATGCATTCGAGTTTCATTTGATTCAATTAGCTTTGTGGAATGCATTTGAGTTTCATTTGATTCAATTAGCTTTCTTGAATGCATTTGAGTTTCATTTGATTCAATTAGCTTTGTTGAATGCATTTGAGTTTCATTTGATTTAATTAGCTTTGTTGAATGCATTTGAGTTTCATTTGATTCAATTAGCTTTCATGAATCCATTTGAGTTTCATTTGATTCAATAAGTTTTGTTTGACGTCATTTGACTTTAATTTGATTCAAATAGCTTTGTTGAATGCATTCGAGTTTCATTTGATTCAATTAGCTTTGTTGAATGCATTTGAGTTTCATTTGATTCAATTAGCTTTCTTGAATGCATTTGAGTTTCATTTGATTCAATTAGCTTTGTTGAATGCATTTGAGTTTCATTTGACTTTAATTTGATTCAATTAGCTTTGTTGAATGCATTCGAGTTTCATTTGATTCAATTAGCTTTGTTGAATGCATTTGAGTTTCATTTGATTAAATTAGCTTTGTTGAATGCATTTGAGTTTCATTTGATTTAATTAGCTTTGTTGAATGCATTTGAGTTTCATTTGATTCAATTAGCTTTCTTGAATGCATTTGAGTTTCATTTGATTCAATAAGTTTTGTTTGACGTCATTTGACTTTAATTTGATTCAATTAGCTTTGTTGAATGCATTCGAGTTTCATTTGATTCAATTAGCTTTGTTGAATGCATTTGAGTTTCATTTGATTCAATTAGCTTTGTTGAATGCATTTGAGTTTCATTTGATTCAATTAGCTTTCTTGAATGCATTTGAGTTTCATTTGATTCAATTAGCTTTCTTGAATGCATTTGAGTTTCATTTGATTCAATTAGTTTTGTTTGACTTGATTTGACTTTAATTTGATTCAATTAGCTTTGTTGAATGCATTCGAGTTTCATTTGATTCAATTAGCTTTGTTGAATGCATTTGAGTTTCATTTGATTCAATTAGCTTTGTTGAATGCATTTGAGTTTCATTTGATTCAATTAGTTTTGTTTGACTTGATTTGACTTGATTTGACTTTAATTTGATTCAATTAGCTTTGTTGAATGCATTCGAGTTTCATTTGATTCAATTAGCTTTGTTGAATGCATTTGAGTTTCATTTGATTTAATTAGCTTTGTTGAATGCATTTGAGTTTCATTTGATTCAATTAGCTTTCATGAATCCATTTGAGTTTCATTTGATTCAATAAGTTTTGTTTGACGTCATTTGACTTTAATTTGATTCAAATAGCTTTGTTGAATGCATTCGAGTTTCATTTGATTCAATTAGCTTTGTTGAATGCATTTGAGTTTCATTTGATTCAATTAGCTTTCTTGAATGCATTTGAGTTTCATTTGATTCAATTAGCTTTGTTGAATGCATTTGAGTTTCATTTGACTTTAATTTGATTCAATTAGCGTTGTTGAATGCATTCGAGTTTCATTTGATTCAATTAGCTTTGTTGAATGCATTTGAGTTTCATTTGATTTAATTAGCTTTGTTGAATGCATTTGAGTTTCATTTGATTCAATTAGCTTTCTTGAATGCATTTGAGTTTCATTTGATTCAATAAGTTTTGTTTGACGTCATTTGACTTTAATTTGATTCAATTAGCTTTGTTGAATGCATTCGAGTTTCATTTGATTCAATTAGCTTTGTTGAATGCATTTGAGTTTCATTTGATTCAATTAGCTTTCTTGAATGCATTTGAGTTTCATTTGATTCAATTAGCTTTCTTGAATGCATTTGAGTTTCATTTGATTCAATTAGTTTTGTTTGACTTGATTTGACTTTAATTTGATTCAATTAGCTTTGATGAATGCATTCGAGTTTTATTTGATTCAATTAGCTTTGTTGAATGCATTTGAGTTTCATTTGATTCAATTAGCTTTGTTGAATGCATTTGAGTTTCATTTGACTTTAATTTGATTCAATTAGCTTTGTTGAATGCATTCGAGTTTCATTTGATTCAATTAGCTTTGTTGAATGCATTTGAGTTTCATTTGATTAAATTAGCTTTGTTGAATGCATTTGAGTTTCATTTGATTTAATTAGCTTTGTTGAATGCATTTGAGTTTCATTTGATTCAATTAGCTTTCATGAATGCATTTGAGTTTCATTTGATTCAATAAGTTTTGTTTGACGTCATTTGACTTTAATTTGATTCAAATAGCTTTGTTGAATGCATTCGAGTTTCATTTGATTCAATTAGCTTTGTGGAATGCATTTGAGTTTCATTTGATTCAATTAGCTTTCTCGAATGCATTTGAGTTTCATTTGATTCAATTAGCTTTGTTGAATGCATTTGAGTTTCATTTGATTTAATTAGCTTTGTTGAATGCATTTGAGTTTCATTTGATTCAATTAGCTTTCATGAATCCATTTGAGTTTCATTTGATTCAATAAGTTTTGTTTGACGTCATTTGACTTTAATTTGATTCAAATAGCTTTGTTGAATGCATTCGAGTTTCATTTGATTCAATTAGCTTTGTTGAATGCATTTGAGTTTCATTTGATTCAATTAGCTTTCTTGAATGCATTTGAGTTTCATTTGATTCAATTAGCTTTGTTGAATGCATTTGAGTTTCATTTGACTTTAATTTGATTCAATTAGCTTTGTTGAATGCATTCGAGTTTCATTTGATTCAATAAGCTTTGTTGAATGCATTTGAGTTTCATTTGATTAAATTAGCTTTGTTGAATGCATTTGAGTTTCATTTGATTTAATTAGCTTTGTTGAATGCATTTGAGTTTCATTTGATTCAATTAGCTTTCTTGAATGCATTTGAGTTTCATTTGATTCAATAAGTTTTGTTTGACGTCATTTGACTTTAATTTGATTCAATTAGCTTTGTTGAATGCATTCGAGTTTCATTTGATTCAATTAGCTTTGTTGAATGCATTTGAGTTTCATTTGATTCAATTAGCTTTCTTGAATGCATTTGAGTTTCATTTGATTCAATTAGCTTTGTTGAATGCATTTGAGTTTCATTTGATTCAATAAGTTTTGTTTGACTTGATTTGACTTTAATTTGATTCAATTAGCTTTGTTGAATGGATTTGACTTTAATTTGATTCAATTAGCTTTCTTGAATGCATTTGAGTTTCATTTGATTAAATTAGCTTTGTTGAATGCATTTGAGTTTCATTTGACTTTAATTTGATTCAATTAGCTTTGTTGAATGCATTCGAGTTTCATTTGATTCAATTAGCTTTGTTGAATGCATTTGAGTTTCATTTGATTAAATTAGCTTTGTTGAATGCATTTGAGTTTCATTTGATTTAATTAGCTTTGTTGAATGCATTTGAGTTTCATTTGATTCAATTAGCTTTCATGAATGCATTTGAGTTTCATTTGATTCAATAAGTTTTGTTTGACGTCATTTGACTTTAATTTGATTCAAATAGCTTTGTTGAATGCATTCGAGTTTCATTTGATTCAATTAGCTTTGTGATACGAACACGCTTCTAAAATAGGAATTTCGTTTACGATAGTTGAACAATAAACTAAAAGCCTCCACTTCAAATTTATAATTCGGTTTATAACTAAGGAAATGAATCTCCACTCTCTTCCTCAATCACGGTTTTAATTAACAAAGAACGAGAATCTCCACTCTCGAATATGTCAATTAGGTTGACTTTCTCGTAGTTTGACCTCCCAAGAAAATCGGTTCAAAGATAGAATAAAAACCTCGGTTTTTAATCTTTAACACAACGTGTTTTAATTTGAAGCACAAAGCTTAAATTTCAATTATCAAAATCTTCTCTTCATTTATGATCACCATTTGATATATATTACAAGCTAATCACTCCCAAAAGATCTAAGTACTTAAAAGATTAAACAAAGCAATAAACAACAAATATCTCTAATCTTCCAACAAAGGTGTAAGAGGAATAGTGTTGTTGTGTGTTTTGTTGACTAAAAGGGAAGGAGGGCCGGTTTTCCACACCAAGTGGATGGCCTCCCTTAGCTTGCAACACAAGCTCCATAAATATCTTCAAGGACCTCCTTTCACACGCCCCAAGTGTAGATCGCATCCCCAAGCATATTTCGTGGATATTACAACTTACGCTACGCAAAATAATTTCGGTTTTACAAAAACCGAAAATTACAAAAAAACGTTAATTAAACTAACTCGCTTAATTAACTTACTTTCCTATGTTGCTCAACATGATTAAACTAGTACTAATCCTTAAACCGTGAATTTCTCCCTTGTTGTGATTGAGATTAGTACTTAGTAGAATTTCGGAACTAGCAACTAGTTTCGGATCATCCTCTCCTTCTTCAAAAGGAATTGATACGAACACACTTCTAAAATAGGAATTGCGTTTACGATAGTTGAACAATAAACTAAAAGCCTCCACCTCAAGTTTATAATTCGGTTTATAACTAAGGAAATGAATCTCCACTCTCTTCCTCAATCACGATTTTAATCAACAAAGAACGAGAATCTCCACTCTCGAATATGTCAATTAGGTTGACTTTCTCGTAGTTTGACCTCCCAAGAAAATCGTTTCAAAGATAGAATAAAAACCTCGGTTTTTAATCTTTAACACAACGTGTTTTAATTTGAAGCACAAAGCTTAAATTTCAATTATCCAAATCTGATTTTCATTTATGATCACCATTACATATATATTACAAGCTAATCACTCCCAAAAGATTTAAGTACTTAAAAGATTAAACAAAGCAATAAACAACAAATATCTCTAATCTTCCAACAAAGGTGTAAGAGGAATAGTGTTGTTGTGTGTTTTGTTGACTAAAAGGGAAGGAGGGCCGGTTTTCCACACCAAGTGGATGGCCTCCCTTAGCTTGCAACACAAGCTCCATAAATATCTTCAAGGACCTCCTTTCACACGCCCCAAGTGTAGATCGCATCCCCAAGCATATTTCGTGGATATTACAACTTACGCTACGCAAAATAATTCCGGTTTTACAAAAACCGAAAATTACAAAAACCGATTAATTAAACTAACTCGATTAATTAACTTCCTTTCCTATGTTGCTCAACATGATTAAACTAGTACTAATCCTTAAACCGTGAATTTCTCCCTTGTTGTGATTGAGATTAGTACTTAGTAGAATTTCGGAACTAGCAACTAGTTTCGGATCATCCTCTCCTTCTTCAAAAGGAATTGTCCTCAATTCTTGCACATCGTTATCTTCGAAATAGGGGGATAAGTCCCCTATGTTGAATGTGGCTGCCACGCCATAGTCTCCGGGAAGGTCTATTTTGTAAGCATTATTGCCGTAGCGTTCAAGAACCTTGAAAGGTCCTTCAGCTCGGGGCATGAGTTTATGCTTTCTTTTACTTGGAAACCTTTCCTTCCTCAAGTGTATCCACACCAAATCTCCCGGAGCAAACAACCTCGGTTTTCGGCCCTTGTTTGCTTTTTTTCTTGTACATTTCATTGGCCTTTTCGATGTTGGCGCGGATTTCTTTGTGAACCTTCACCATTGTTTCAGCTTGTTGCCTAGCATCCCCGTGGACATAAGAGTCCTTAGGCAACGAAATGAGATCAATAGGTACATACGGGTTTACCCCATATACCACTTCGAACGGTGAATGTCTTGTTGCAAAAGTGGGAGTCCTATTGTAAGCAAATTCCGCGTGGCATAGCTTGACATCCCAATCTTTCCCTGGTCTTGCTCACTAAGCCCCTTAACAAGGTGCCTAGAGTTCGATTTGTCACTTCGTTTGACCGTCGGTTTGGGGGTGATGTGAAGTACTAAACAAAGCAACTTAGTACCCATCATCCTCCACAGGGGACCTCCAAAAATGACTCAAAAACTTGCTATCTCGATCCGAGACAATAGTTTTTGGTATTCCATGTAGACGGACAATTTCCCCGAAATATAAACAAGAAACGTTAATAGCATCTTCTCGTTTTATGACAAGGCACAAAGTGTGCCATTTTTGAGAAACGGTCCACCACCACCATGACCGAATCCTTTCCTCTTTGCGTTCTCGGAAGTGCAACGATGAAATCCATACTAACATCCTCCCAAGGCCTCTCCGTGCGGCAAAGGAGTATACAACCCCTTATGAAACGTGCTTTTGGCTCTTTGACAAACTCCGCAACGAGCCAAAACAGCGTGCACTTCCTTGATCATATGAGGCCAAGAAAAATGTTCTTGTAATAATTCCATGGTTTTGGCAACACCAAAATGGCCAGCCAAACCGCCACCATGAGCCTCTCTTATGAGCAAATCACGAACGGGACATTTGGGAACGCAAAGTTTGTTCCCTTTGAACAAGAACCCCTCCATTTGATGATAATGGTCTTTTGGACCATCTTTGGTAGCCTCGAACGGATCTCGTGTCCCCTCATCAAGAACATAAAATTCTTTAATTAGTTCAAACCCAAGTACCTTGGAATCCACCATATTAAGCAATACGTGTCTCCGAGATAAAGCATCAGCTACCACGTTAGCTTTCCCGGCCTTGTACTTGGCAACAAAGTTGAACGATTGTAAGAACTCTACCCATTTAGCATGCCGAGCACTAAGCTTATGTTGTCCATGAATATATTTCGGTGATTCATGATCGGAGTGAAGAACAAAAGCTTGTGGTCGTAAATAGTGACTCCAATGATTAAGAGATCTAACCATGGCGTAAAACTCTTTATCATAAGTGGAATAATTCAACTTAGCCCGATTTAATTTTTCGCTAAAATACGCAATAGGCTTGCCACATTGAATCAAAACAGCCCCAATACCCGTTCCACTTGCATCACACTCAACTTCAAATGGTTTTGCAAAATCCGGTAAAGCTAGGATAGGCGTTTTACACATTCTCTCCTTTACAAGCTCAAACGCCTTTTGAGCTGCGTCACTCCATTCAAATTTTCCATGTTTAGTGCATTCCGTTATAGGAGCTAATAAGGTGCTGAAATTGTTTATAAACCTCCTATAAAACGAAGCTAAACCATGAAAAGACCTCACCTCGGTGATAGTTGTAGGAACCGGCCAAGAAGAAATTGCTTCAACTTTGGATGGATCCACTTTCACCCCTTCATCCGAAATGATGAACCCAAGGAAGCCAATCTCTCGTTGCATGAACGTGCACTTTTCAAGCTTCCCATACAGTTTTGTTCTCTCAAAACTTCGAACACTTGTTGCAAATGATTTAAATGATCATCCTTGTTAGCACCGAAAACAAGAATATCATCCAAATATACAACTACGAACTTTCCCAAAAATGGCCTAAGTACTTCATTCATTAATCTCATGAAAGTACTAGGGGCATTCGTGAGACCAAATGGCATAACCAGCCATTCATACAACCCATACTTCGTCTTGAAAGCCGTCTTCCACTCATCTCCCTCCTTCATGCATATTTGGTGGTATCCACTTCTCAAATCAATTTTCGAAAACAACTTGGATCCACTCAACTCATCTAGCATGTCATCTAATCTAGGGATGGGAAATCTGTACTTTATGGTGATGTTGTTCACAAGCACGGCTATCAATACACATCCTCCATGAACCGTCTTTTTTGGCACAAGCAAAGCTTGAACGGCACACGGACTCTTGCTCTCCCTCACGTAACCCTTGCCCATCAACTCACCGATTTGGCTTTGTAATTCCTCACTCTCTTTGGGATTACATCTATAGGAAGGCTTATTTGGAATTGGTGCTCCAGGAATGAGATCAATTTGATGTTCAATTCCACGTTTTGGGGGTAGGCCATTTGGTAGGTCATTAGGGAACACATCTCCAAACTCCTCCAACAACTCCCTCAAATGCGGATCCTCAACGTTCACTCCCTCATTCACCTCCTTGGCAACCAGAATATACACCAACCGATTTTCCTCCAACTCCCTCTCAAATCGTTTTCTCCCTAAGAACACGCCACTACACATCGGGTTTTCTTTTTGGTGTTGGTTTTGTGTTTCGGATTTTTGAAGGAGGTAATGGTAGTAAGGTTTTGATTTTGCCATTCTTGTTCACCTTATACACATTCTTAAAACCATCATGCATCACCTTGCGATCAAATTGCCACGGTCTACCAAGTAGTATATGGCACGCAATCATAGGGATTACATCACATAGAATTTCATCTTCATAATTTCCAATTGAGAATGTGATTAAAACTCTATTTTTTACCCTTACTTCACTATCATCATCTAGCCATTTCAGGTTTATAAGGAATTGGATGTTTAGTCATAGGTAATGCTAACTTCTCTACAAGTTCGGTTGAAGCTACATTAGTACAACTTCCACCATCTATGATCAAATTGCATAGTTTTTTTTTTTTCACTAGGCATTTCGAATGAAAAATGGTCTCCCTTTGTTCCTCATTTTCGGCCACCACATTTGAGTATAAGGACCTCCTAATCACTAAGGTTTCACCCTCCATTTCAGGATTGCACACGTCCTCCTCATCCTCACTTCCATTTTTATCATGTTCCATCTCTAAAAGAGATTGTCTTTCCAACTCGTCTATTTCTGTTATATCTCTTATGGTCATGATTCTTTTAGTCGGACAATTAGCTTGGTAATGGCCATAGCCTTGACACTTAAAACATTTTACTTTTAAGGTTTTGTCATCTCCGACTTTCTCCTTGTCTTTCCTAGTGAAATCAGGTTTTTTGTTCTTATCAAGATTACTAGTACTAGGATTAACTTTGAAAGTACTAAATGGCTTGGAATAAGACTTACTTGCTACTGGTTTCTTCTTTTGGCTATCCATTTTGAGAGCCACTTTGCAAGCTTCATCGAATGTGAGGTATGGGAACACCTCTACTTTCTCACGCACCTCTTCATTTAGGCCTCCTAAGAACCGGCCTAACTTTTGCTCCTCCATTTCTTCGATTTCACAAACAATGGAAAGTTTCTCAAATTCCTTGATGTACTCCTCCATAGGCATGGCGCCTTGCTTGAGTGTGGACCATCTAACATACTGATTTTGTTTGTAGTTAGTTGGAACAAAACGTTTCCTCAATTGCTTCTTCAATTTTTCCCAAGTAGCAATCTTGGATTTGTTCTCCTTCACCCTTTGCCTCTTCAATCCTTCTAACCAAATGGATGCATATTTGGTTAGCTTCAATACAGCCACCTTGTATTTCTTGTCATTCGGAGTGTCCTTGTAATCAAAAAAACGCTCCAAAGAACGTTCCCATTCGATGTATAATTCGGATCACTAGCTCCATCAAAATCCGGAACTTCGATTTTCAAACCCCTATCATCGGCCCTAGAACTCCTTTCTTCCTCATTGGGTTTCTTCTTAAACAATTCTAAGGTTATCTTTGCCATCATGTCGTGTAATGCTTCGTTTTGCTTAGCTAAAGCTTCTAGCATCGCATCTCGTCTAGCATTATCATTCATTTAATCGTCCATTTCAGAACTCAGCTCTTGATACCACTTGATACGAACACGCTTCTAAAATAGGAATTTCGTTTACGATAGTTGAACAATAAACTAAAAGCCTCCACTTCAAGTTTATAATTCGGTTTATAACTAAGGAAATGAATCTCCACTCTCTTCCTCAATCACGGTTTTAATTAACAAAGAACGAGAATCTCCACTCTCGAATATGTCAATTAGGTTGACTTTCTCGTAGTTTGACCTCCCAAGAAAATCGGTTCAAAGATAGAATAAAAACCTCGGTTTTTAATCTTTAACACAACGTGTTTTAATTTGAAGCACAAAGCTTAAATTTCAATTATCAAAATCTTCTCTTCATTTATGATCACCATTTGATATATATTACAAGCTAATCACTCCCAAAAGATCTAAGTACTTAAAAGATTAAACAAAGCAATAAACAACAAATATCTCTAATCTTCCAACAAAGGTGTAAGAGGAATAGTGTTGTTGTGTGTTTTGTTGACTAAAAGGGAAGGAGGGCCGGTTTTCCACACCAAGTGGATGGCCTCCCTTAGCTTGCAACACAAGCTCCATAAATATCTTCAAGGACCTCCTTTCACACGCCCCAAGTGTAGATCGCATCCCCAAGCATATTTCGTGGATATTACAACTTACGCTACGCAAAATAATTCCGGTTTTACAAAAACCGAAAATTACAAAAAAAACGTTAATTAAACTAACTCGCTTAATTAACTTCCTTTCCTATGTTGCTCAACATGATTAAACTAGTACTAATCCTTAAACCGTGAATTTCTCCCTTGTTGTGATTGAGATTAGTACTTAGTAGAATTTCGGAACTAGCAACTAGTTTCGGATCACTTTGTTGAATGCATTTGAGTTTCATTTGATTCAATTAGCTTTCTTGAATGCATTTGAGTTTCATTTGATTCAATTAGCTTTCTTGAATGCATTTGAGTTTCATTAGATTCAATTAGTTTTGTTTGACTTGATTTGACTTTAATTTGATTCAAATAGCTTTGTTGAATGCATTCGAGTTTCATTTGATTCAATTAGCTTTGTTGAATGCATTTGAGTTTCATTTGATTCAATTAGCTTTCTCGAATGCATTTGAGTTTCATTTGATTCAATTAGCTTTGTTGAATGCATTTGAGTTTCATTTGATTTAATTAGCTTTCATGAATCCATTTGAGTTTCATTTGATTCAATAAGTTTTGTTTGACGTCATTTGACTTTAATTTGATTCAAATAGCTTTGTTGAATGCATTCGAGTTTCATTTGATTCAATTAGCTTTGTTGAATGCATTTGAGTTTCATTTGATTCAATTAGCTTTCTTGAATGCATTTGAGTTTCATTTGATTCAATTAGCTTTGTTGAATGCATTTGAGTTTCATTTGACTTTAATTTGATTCAATTAGCTTTGTTGAATGCATTCGAGTTTCATTTGATTCAATTAGCTTTGTTGAATGCATTTCGAGTTTCATTTGATTAAATTAGCTTTGTTGAATGCATTTGAGTTTCATTTGATTTAATTAGCTTTGTTGAATGCATTTGAGTTTCATTTGATTCAATTAGCTTTCTTGAATGCATTTGAGTTTCATTTGATTCAATAAGTTTTGTTTGACGTCATTTGACTTTAATTTGATTCAATTAGCTTTGTTGAATGCATTCGAGTTTCATTTGATTCAATTAGCTTTGTTGAATGCATTTGAGTTTCATTTGATTCAATTAGCTTTGTTGAATGCATTTGAGTTTCATTTGATTCAATTAGCTTTGTTGAATGCATTTGAGTTTCATTTGATTCAATAAGTTTTGTTTGACTTGATTTGACTTTCATTTGATTCAATTAGCTTTGTTGAATGGATTTGAGTTTAATTTGATTCAATTAGCTTTCTTGAATGCATTTGAGTTTCATTTGATTCAATTAGCTTTGTTGAATGCATTTGAGTTTCATTTGACTTTAATTTGATTCAATTAGCTTTGTTGAATGCATTCGAGTTTCATTTGATTCAATTAGCTTTGTTGAATGCATTTGAGTTTCATTTGATTAAATTAGCTTTGTTGAATGCATTTGAGTTTCATTTGATTCAATTAGCTTTGTTGAATGCATTTGAGTTTCATTTGATTCAATTAGCTTTCTTGAATGCATTTGAGTTGCATTTGATTCAATAAGTTTTGTTTGACGTCATTTGACTTTAATTTGATTCATTTAGCTTTGTTGAATGCATTCGAGTTTCATTTGATTCAAATAGCTTTGTTGAATGCATTTGAGTTTCATTTGATTCAATTAGCTTTCTTGAATGCATTTGAGTTTCATTTGATTCAATTAGCTTTGTTGAATGCATTTGAGTTTCATTTGACTTTAATTTGATTCAATTAGCTTTGTTGAATGCATTCGAGTTTCATTTGATTCAATTAGCTTTGTTGAATGCATTTGAGTTTCATTTGATTCAATTAGCTTTCTTGAATGCATTTGAGTTTCATTTGATTCAATTAGCTTTGTTGAATGCATTTGAGTTTCATTTGACTTTAATTTGATTCAATTAGCTTTGTTGAATGCATTCGAGTTTCATTTGATTCAATTAGCTTTGTTGAATGCATTTGAGTTTCATTTGATTAAATTAGCTTTGTTGAATGCATTTGAGTTTCATTTGATTTAATTAGCTTTGTTGAATACATTTGAGTTTCATTTGATTCAATTAGCTTTCTTGAATGCATTTGAGTTTCATTTGATTCAATTAGTTTTGTTTGACTTGATTTGACTTTAATTTGATTCAATTAGCTTTGTTGAATGCATTCGAGTTTCATTTGATTCAATTAGCTTTGTTGAATGCATTTGAGTTTCATTTGATTCAATTAGCTTTGTTGAATGCATTTGAGTTTCATTTGACTTTAATTTGATTCAATTAGCTTTGTTGAATGCATTTGAGTTTCATTTGATTCAATTAGCTTTGTTGAATGCATTTGAGTTTCATTTGATTTAATTAGCTTTGTTGAATGCATTTGAGTTTCATTTGATTCAATTAGCTTTCATGAATCCATTTGAGTTTCATTTGATTCAATAAGTTTTGTTTGACGTCATTTGACTTTAATTTGATTCAAATAGCTTTGTTGAATGCATTCGAGTTTCATTTGATTCAATTAGCTTTGTTGAATGCATTTGAGTTTCATTTGATTCAATTAGCTTTCTTGAATGCATTTGAGTTTCATTTGATTCAATTAGCTTTGTTGAATGCATTTGAGTTTCATTTGACTTTAATTTGATTCAATTAGCTTTGTTGAATGCATTCGAGTTTCATTTGATTCAATTAGCTTTGTTGAATGCATTTGAGTTTCATTTGATTAAATTAGCTTTGTTGAATGCATTTGAGTTTCATTTGATTTAATTAGCTTTGTTGAATGCATTTGAGTTTCATTTGATTCAATTAGCTTTCTTGAATGCATTTGAGTTTCATTTGATTCAATAAGTTTTGTTTGACGGCATTTGACTTTAATTTGATTCAATTAGCTTTGTTTAATGCATTCGAGTTTCATTTGATTCAATTAGCTTTGTTGAATGCATTTGAGTTTCATTTGATTCAATTAGCTTTACTGAATGCATTTGAGTTTCATATTTGAGTTTCATTTGATTCAATTAGTTTTGTTTGACTTGATTTGACTTTAATTTGATTCAATTAGCTTTGATGAATGCATTCGAGTTTTATTTGATTCAATTAGCTTTGTTGAATGCATTTGAGTTTCATTTGATTCAATTAGCTTTGTTGAATGCATTTGAGTTTCATTTGACTTTAATTTGATTCAATTAGCTTTGTTGAATGCATTCGAGTTTCATTTGATTCAATTAGCTTTGTTGAATGCATTTGAGTTTCATTTGATTAAATTAGCTTTGTTGAATGCATTTGAGTTTCATTTGATTTAATTAGCTTTGTTGAATGCATTTGAGTTTCATTTGATTCAATTAGCTTTCATGAATGCATTTGAGTTTCATTTGATTCAATAAGTTTTGTTTGACGTCATTTGACTTTAATTTGATTCAATTAGCTTTGTTGAATGCATTCGAGTTTCATTTGATTCAATTAGCTTTGTTGAATGCATTTGAGTTTCATTTGATTCAATTAGCTTTCTTGAATGCATTTGAGTTTCATTTGATTCAATTAGCTTTGTTGAATGCATTTGAGTTTCATTTGATTCAATTAGCTTTGTTGAATGCATTTGAGTTTCATTTGATTAAATTAGCTTTGTTAAATGCATTTGAGTTTCATTTGATTCAATTAGCTTTGTTGAATGCATTCGAGTTTCATTTGATTCAATTAGCTTTGTTGAATGCATTTGAGTTTCATTTGATTCAATTAGCTTTCTTGAATGCATTTGAGTTTCATTTGATTCAATTAGCTTTGTTGAATGCATTTGAGTTTCATTTGACTTTAATTTGATTCAATTAGCTTTGTTGAATGCATTCGAGTTTCATTTGATTCAATTAGCTTTGTTGAATGCATTTGAGTTTCATTTGATTAAATTAGCTTTGTTGAATGCATTTGAGTTTCATTTGATTTAATTAGCTTTGTTGAATACATTTGAGTTTCATTTGATTCAATTAGCTTTCTTGAATGCATTTGAGTTTCATTTGATTCAATTAGTTTTGTTTGACTTGATTTGACTTTAATTTGATTCAATTAGCTTTGTTGAATGCATTCGAGTTTCATTTGATTCAATTAGCTTTGTTGAATGCATTTGAGTTTCATTTGATTCAATTAGCTTTGTTGAATGCATTTGAGTTTCATTTGACTTTAATTTGATTCAATTAGCTTTGTTGAATGCATTCGAGTTTCATTTGATTCAATTAGCTTTGTTGAATGCATTTGAGTTTCATTTGATTTAATTAGCTTTGTTGAATGCATTTGAGTTTCATTTGATTCAATTAGCTTTCTTGAATCCATTTGAGTTTCATTTGATTCAATAAGTTTTGTTTGACGTCATTTGACTTTAATTTGATTCAAATAGCTTTGTTGAATGCATTCGAGTTTCATTTGATTCAATTAGCTTTGTTGAATGCATTTGAGTTTCATTTGATTCAATTAGCTTTCTTGAATGCATTTGAGTTTCATTTGATTCAATTAGCTTTGTTGAATGCATTTGAGTTTCATTTGACTTTAATTTGATTCAATTAGCTTTGTTGAATGCATTCGAGTTTCATTTGATTCAATTAGCTTTGTTGAATGCATTTGAGTTTCATTTGATTAAATTAGCTTTGTTGAATGCATTTGAGTTTCATTTGATTTAATTAGCTTTGTTGAATGCATTTGAGTTTCATTTGATTCAATTAGCTTTCTTGAATGCATTTGAGTTTCATTTGATTCAATAAGTTTTGTTTGACGTCATTTGACTTTAATTTGATTCAATTAGCTTTGTTTAATGCATTCGAGTTTCATTTAATTCAATTAGCTTTGTTGAATGCATTTGAGTTTCATTTGATTCAATTAGCTTTACTGAATGCATTTGAGTTTCATATTTGAGTTTCATTTGATTCAATTAGTTTTGTTTGACTTGATTTGACTTTAATTTGATTCAATTAGCTTTGATGAATGCATTCGAGTTTTATTTGATTCAATTAGCTTTGTTGAATGCATTTGAGTTTCATTTGATTCAATTAGCTTTGTTGAATGCATTTGAGTTTCATTTGACTTTAATTTGATTCAATTAGCTTTGTTGAATGCATTCGAGTTTCATTTGATTCAATTAGCTTTGTTGAATGCATTTGAGTTTCATTTGATTAAATTAGCTTTGTTGAATGCATTTGAGTTTCATTTGATTTAATTAGCTTTGTTGAATGCATTTGAGTTTCATTTGATTCAATTAGCTTTCATGAATGCATTTGAGTTTCATTTGATTCAATAAGTTTTGTTTGACGTCATTTGACTTTAATTTGATTCAAATAGCTTTGTTGAATGCATTCGAGTTTCATTTGATTCAATTAGCTTTGTTGAATGCATTTGAGTTTAATTTGATTCAATTAGCTTTCTCGAATGCATTTGAGTTTCATTTGATTCAATTAGCTTTGTTGAATGCATTTGAGTTTCATTTGATTCAATTAGCTTTGTTGAATGCATTTGAGTTTCATTTGATTAAATTAGCTTTGTTGAATGCATTTGAGTTTCATTTGATTCAATTAGCTTTGTTGAATGCATTTGAGTTTCATTTGATTTAATTAGCTTTGTTGAATGCATTTGAGTTTCATTTGATTCAATTAGCTTTCATGAATCCATTTGAGTTTCATTTGATTCAATAAGTTTTGTTTGACGTCATTTGACTTTAATTTGATTCAAATAGCTTTGTTGAATGCATTCGAGTTTCATTTGATTCAATTAGCTTTGTTGAATGCATTTGAGTTTCATTTGATTCAATTAGCTTTGTTGAATGCATTTGAGTTTCATTTGATTCAATTAGCTTTTGTTGAATGCATTTGAGTTTCATTTGACTTTAATTTGATTCAATTAGCTTTGTTGAATGCATTCGAGTTTCATTTGATTCAATTAGCTTTGTTGAATGCATTTGAGTTTCATTTGATTAAATTAGCTTTGTTGAATGCATTTGAGTTTCATTTGATTTAATTAGCTTTGTTGAATGCATTTGAGTTTCATTTGATTCAATTAGCTTTCTTGAATGCATTTGAGTTTCATTTGATTCAATAAGTTTTGTTTGACGTCATTTGACTTTAATTTGATTCAATTAGCTTTGTTTAATGCATTCGAGTTTCATTTGATTCAATTAGCTTTGTTGAATGCATTTGAGTTTCATTTGATTCAATTAGCTTTGTTGAATGCATTTGAGTTTCATATTTGAGTTTCATTTGATTCAATTAGTTTTGTTTGACTTGCATTTGACTTTAATTTGATTCAATTAGCTTTGTTGAATGCATTCGAGTTTTATTTGATTCAATTAGCTTTGTTGAATGCATTTGAGTTTCATTTGATTCAATTAGCTTTGTTGAATGCATTTGAGTTTCATTTGACTTTAATTTGATTCAATTAGCTTTGTTGAATGCATTCGAGTTTCATTTGATTCAATTAGCTTTGTTGAATGCATTTGAGTTTCATTTGATTAAATTAGCTTTGTTGAATGCATTTGAGTTTCATTTGATTTAATTAGCTTTGTTGAATGCATTTGAGTTTCATTTGATTCAATTAGCTTTCTTGAATGCATTTGAGTTTCATTTGATTCAATAAGTTTTGTTTGACGCCATTTGACTTTAATTTGATTCAATTAGCTTTGTTGAATGCATTCGAGTTTCATTTGATTCAATTAGCTTTGTTGAATGCATTTGAGTTTAATTTGATTCAATTAGCTTTCTTGAATGCATTTGAGTTTCATTTGATTCAATTAGCTTTGTTGAATGCATTTGAGTTTCATTTGATTCAATTAGCTTTGTTGAATGCATTTGAGTTTCATTTGATTAAATTAGCTTTGTTAAATGCATTTGAGTTTCATTTGATTTAATTAGCTTTGTTGAATGCATTCGAGTTTCATTTGATTCAATTAGCTTTGTTGAATGCATTTGAGTTTCATTTGATTCAATTAGCTTTCTTGAATGCATTTGAGTTTCATTTGATTCAATTAGCTTTGTTGAATGCATTTGAGTTTCATTTGACTTTAATTTGATTCAATTAGCTTTGTTGAATGCATTCGAGTTTCATTTGATTCAATTAGCTTTGTTGAATGCATTTGAGTTTCATTTGATTAAATTAGCTTTGTTGAATGCATTTGAGTTTCATTTGATTTAATTAGCTTTGTTGAATGCATTTGAGTTTCATTTGATTCAATTAGCTTTCTTGAATGCATTTGAGTTTCATTTGATTCAATTAGTTTTGTTTGACTTCATTTGACTTTAATTTGATTCAATTAGCTTTGTTGAATGCATTCGAGTTTCATTTGATTCAATTAGCTTTGTTGAATGCATTTGAGTTTCATTTGATTCAATTAGCTTTGTTGAATGCATTTGAGTTTCATTTGATTCAATTAGCTTTGTTGAATGCATTTGAGTTTCATTTGATTCAATTAGCTTTGTTGAATGCATTTGAGTTTCATTTGATTCAATTAGCTTTGTTGAATGCATTTGAGTTTCATTTGATTCAATTAGCTTTCTTGAATGCATTTGAGTTTCATTTGATTCAATAAGTTTTGTTTGACGTCATTTGACTTTAATTTGATTCAATTAGCTTTGTTGAATGCATTCGAGTTTCATTTGATTCAATTAGCTTTGTTGAATGCATTTGAGTTTCATTTGATTCAATTAGCTTTCTTGAATGCATTTGAGTTTCATTTGATTCAATTAGCTTTGTTGAATGCATTTGAGTTTCATTTGACTTTCAATTTGATTCAATTAGCTTTGTTGAATGCATTTGAGTTTCATTTGATTCAATTAGCTTTGTTGAATGCATTTGAGTTTCATTTGATTAAATTAGCTTTGTTGAATGCATTTGAGTTTCATTTGATTCAATTAGCTTTGTTGAATGCATTTGAGTTTCATTTGATTCAATTAGCTTTCTTGAATGCATTTGAGTTTCATTTGATTCAATAAGTTTTGTTTGACGTCATTTGACTTTAATTTGATTCAATTAGCTTTGTTGAATGCATTCGAGTTTCATTTGATTCAATTAGCTTTGTTGAATACATTTGAGTTTCATTTGATTCAATTAGCTTTGTTGAATGCATTTGAGTTTCATTTGAGTTTCATTTGATTCAATTAGTTTTGTTTGACTTGATTTGACTTTAATTTGATTCAATTAGCTTTGATGAATGCATTCGAGTTTTATTTGATTCAATTAGCTTTGTTGAATGCATTTGAGTTTCATTTGATTCAATTAGCTTTGTTGAATGCATTTGAGTTTCATTTGACTTTAATTTGATTCAATTAGCTTTGTTGAATGCATTCGAGTTTCATTTGATTCAATTAGCTTTTGTTGAATGCATTTGAGTTTCATTTGATTAAATTAGCTTTGTTGAATGCATTTGAGTTTCATTTGATTTAATTAGCTTTGTTGAATGCATTTGAGTTTCATTTGATTCAATTAGCTTTCATGAATGCATTTGAGTTTCATTTGATTCAATAAGTTTTGTTTGACGTCATTTGACTTTAATTTGATTCAAATAGCTTTGTTGAATGCATTCGAGTTTCATTTGATTCAATTAGCTTTGTTGAATGCATTTGAGTTTAATTTGATTCAATTAGCTTTGTTGAATGCATTTGAGTTTCATTTGATTCAATTAGCTTTGTTGAATGCATTTGAGTTTCATTTGATTAAATTAGCTTTGTTGAATGCATTTGAGTTTCATTTGATTAAATTAGCTTTGTTGAATGCATTTGAGTTTCATTTGATTCAATTAGCTTTCTTGAATGCATTTGAGTTTCATTTGATTCAATTAGTTTTGTTTGACTTGATTTGACTTTAATTTGATTCAATTAGCTTTGTTGAATGCATTCGAGTTTCATTTGATTCAATTAGCTTTGTTGAATGCATTCGAGTTTCATTTGATTCAATTAGCTTTGTTGAATGCATTTGAGTTTCATTTGACTTTAATTTGATTCAATTAGCTTTGTTGAATGCATTCGAGTTTCATTTGATTCAATTAGCTTTGTTGAATGCATTTGAGTTTCATTTGATTAAATTAGCTTTGTTGAATGCATTTGAGTTTCATTTGATTTAATTAGCTTTGTTGAATGAATTTGAGTTTCATTTGATTCAATTAGCTTTCATGAATCCATTTGAGTTTCATTTGATTCAATAAGTTTTGTTTGACGTCATTTGACTTTAATTTGATTCAAATAGCTTTGTTGAATGCATTCGAGTTTAATTTGATTCAATTAGCTATGTTGAATTCATTTGAGTTTCATTTGATTCGATTAGCTTTGTTGAATGCATTTGAGTTTCATTTGATTCAATTAGCTTTGTTGAATGCATTTGAGTTTCATTTGATTCAATTAGCTTTGTTGAATGCATTTGAGTTTCATTTGATTCAATTAGCTTTGTTGAATGCATTTGAGTTTCATTTGACTTTAATTTGATTCAAATAGCTTTGTTGAATGCATTCGAGTTTCATTTGATTCAATTAGCTTTCTTGAATGCATTTGAGTTTCATTTGATTCAATAAGTTTTGTTTGACGTCATTTGACTTTTAATTTGATTCAATTAGCTTTGTTGAATGCATTCGAGTTTCATTTGATTCAATTAGCTTTGTTGAATGCATTTGAGTTTCATTTGATTCAATTAGCTT
>CANSZD010000949.1:0-302089 GCA_947648045.1 Beta corolliflora | reverse complement strand
CGACCATGTTCATGCCCATATCTCGATTAACCCTCAATAGCTTCAACAACCAGCCACATGATCATTATTACTCGAGGACATCTTGTAGAGGTAATATATTTAGATTTTATTTTTCTGATAGAAATAATTCCATAATTTTTTGACTAAAAATATTAGCACATTGAGGAAAAGTGGAGATCATAGGGGATCTCCATGAAAGAACACTTTGTACAACTCTAGAGTCATTGGGGGGTCGCAGGGATCACAGCTACAAGCTTCTAGAACTCCCAAAACGCTAACTTTACAAAAATAACATTGCATATTATTGGATTTGAGGGTCAAACATGCTAATTGAAAACACAAGAAAGAATAGATCTAAGCACTATAGTAAAACAATCATATAATGGGACATAGTCCATATAAACATGGAAACAAACAAAGTTTGAAAAGCCAGCCAAGCTGAGGAGTACCAACACGTGCAAACTTATCTGAAGCCAAGTTCAACTTTCTCATGCTCATAGAGCTCAAGGTCACCACACCTAGAATGTGCAGATTTAGCATTCTCAAACTAACTGAGCTCAAGCTTAAAACCTTTCCTAGATGCATCTCAGGTCTATCAAGTTTGGCCTCTGCTACAACACACTAGACCAATAGATGGGGGGAAATGATAAATCAGAGGATGTAAGAATCAAGTGAACACTTACAGTCGAGAGCTCAACTATGGACTGCTCGGCAGATGTATCCTCCTGAGAATTTCTTCTGGATCCAGCAGAAAGACCAACAAGGGGCCTATTAGAAATTAATCTTTCCTGAACTCCAGTCGCTGGAAGGCCAACAAGTTGGTCATCAGCATGAGATAACTTTTTAGTCTTAGCTGGAGGTCCCAAGAAGGAGGAATATCACGCCGCTGGAATCCAACAAAATGACAGTGGTTCTTCCTGTGCCAGGCATGATAACAAAATTATATGTCATCTTAATGACAAGCCTCATTAGGAATTATATATTAAAACAGAAAGTTATAATTCCCTTCATCTGCAACCCACAATAATTCAGCAAATAAAAACAAAAATTCAAACACAAGCAGCAGGATCCATAATATGTTAAATCAATATATTCAGATAAGCTAACAGAATGTCTAAGTGGAACAAACCAGTAATCATAAACCATTTGCTTCATCCTTGATTCTAGCCGGATAAACAGTGACGACCTCTCAAAATCCTGCTTGTCATGTGCAGGTTCTATAAAATTTGCTTCAAGAACACCTGAGATATATGCACTAATATAAGAAATAGGTACCCAAACCCAGATGATGAACGAGAAGAGAAACCATAGGCAAACTACATGTCCAGCAAAAAGGAAATAAGTCTTATACCAACAACTCCATTCCCACAGAACTACCATCACGTGAGACCTTCCAGAAAGGCTGCAGTCATAGATCCATTAGAGTAAGCAAACAGCAATGAATTAGTATGAATATGTATGTGGTTGATACTTTATACATAAAATTAAAGCACAAAAAACAACCAAGTAAAAATGGAACTCTAAAGGCATGTTTGTTAATCATATACATTCCACATCAAGGTATTACATAAATAGAGTTCTGAAGCCTGCATCAATAAACAGCTCCAATTTTGGGATCAGATAGTATACATAAAGATGAACAGTTTCTTGGAAGTCATACACAGATATAGTATAAGAGGTACTAACAACATACTTCAGCAGAGAGCAGGAAATTCAGAATGCATCAAGAGAGTTTAAAGCTTAACCTTGACGCTAATCCTACTATATATGTTACTACCTCCATTCCAAGATAACTATTATTTACAGTTATGCACACATGTTCAAGGCATAATTCGTTATTGTTCGAAATCTAGCTAATAATATTACATTGGTGTTTAAAAGAGAGGGGTAATCTTAAGTTAATATGTCAAAAAATGAAGTATGAAAAATTTATTAAGCGAAGCAATGATTTCAAAAGGAGGGCATCCATTACAGAATAAGATAAAAAGCAAGCTAAGGAGCAGATGCCTGATGGAATAAGGTCAATGTAAGCTACAACCATAATGTGCAACAAGACTGCAAAAAAAGGCGCATACCATATCAATTTAAAGGGAAACTAAAAAAAAATCGACAGCAGTAAGCATACCCTTATGAGGCGATTTTTTATGGTATACATTGAACCCAGAGACATTAAGATCTGGAGCTTCTTTTATGAACCCAATAGTTGTTTTAACTAAGACCTAGACAAGAAAATAGCACAAGTTATAGTCAGCACAGAAAAAAATATCTGATATCAGAATAAAGAATAAAAAAAAAATTACCAGTTCCCATTAGACCAAGATCTAACGACTAACAATGCCATTTAGTTAAGTTTCATTGATAAGACAGATACTGTTAAATATGTGGATATCTAAGACTAATATGCAGAATTGAAGGATCCCTATGTTGTGGAAAAGGCATTTGTGTCAACTATCAATGAACTAAAATGTCAATATGCCACTGCACAACATATGAAACTTGAAATAATATAAAAAGGCGCTGCGCAATTCGACGCACGACAGAACTTAAACCATATAGAAATTTTATCATGCATGAGTGCATTGCCCTAAATGGGTGCCTCATAAAACTGATTCAATTCTTCACAAATCATAACTAGCCAAAACTAGGCAGATACTTGAGGTCCAATCTGCTAGCACACAAGACAAAAGAATGATATTCAATAACCTGAAAAGGACTCTTCAAAAATAAAGACAGTGACTTGTTAAATGGCTAGTGTGTAGCAGTCTAATAGCTTAATTTGAACTGGATTAGTGAAAATCAGCTGAGAGCATGATGCTGAGTATGATTGAATGACGAGCTGGAAGGTCAAATTAAGAGCAAACGGAAGTATCTAGTTTCAGATGAGGACAGCAATTGAAAAGTTCAATGGCATGCCACACTGCCACAGTTTAAATAGACCTTAGGGGAGTTCGAAGACAGATAAGGTTACGCATGTCAAGATTGTCAACAGTTCAACCACCGGCGAGGGGATTGGTTAATTATATTGCTTGAAGCGACTGTCGTGATTATATACTCCAGTGTTGAATCTTCCCAAAAATTATGTGCACGTCCTTTAGAATCAGAAGTGTAGAATTTAGAGTTCCGTAAGATGTGACCACACATTCCATAATCAAGAATTGCAATTCCAGCAAAGCAGTCTGTAGATGTTCTCTATAGCTCCCCATTGATCAAATCAGAAGGAAACCCCAACAAAAGTTGCACTTTTCCTTTTCACTGTCTTATTGACAAAATGCTGCTTCATAATCAGACTTGGTAAAAGAAAATCCAAATAATGATCAATGAAAAATAGTTAATTAAGAAAGAAAAATTGAGGACGAAGGAAAGTGATTTGAAGACTAAAAATCCTTCTGAGTTATAGAAAAATTGTAATGATGTCAAGCTCACTTATCATGCATCGTTTCCTCTAAGCCGTTTCAGAATTTTTGAAATTAGTGGATTATCCAACTTCCTCACTTTCACCTCACACTTACCTTCATGACCTGAACAATTAGATCAACCAGCCTTAATCAAGCCAACCTTAGTCTAATCTCCTTGACAGTTTTTCACTAAACCCCGTTCAGGAGAAAATAAAAGTAACCTTAGCTAAAACAGGCCCCCCCCTGACATACAAATAAAAGCATATCATACTGACTTTCCATTTTTTACTGCTTGCTTTTGGTAGAAAACTACTTCACAAGAAACGCCCACCTAACTTTGAGAACAGAAGAACTAGGGTAGTTCATATATCAACATAATTAGGAACAGGATAGACAAATAGAGCAGCATCTTATGAAAAGTAGGCAACAATGTAAAAGACCAATTCAGATAGTAACAGTTTATACAACATGTTCATTGCAATCTTAGCAGCAGCACATGCTCAATATAAAATTTTAAAAAATAAAACAACATACAGAGTCCAATTGAATTTCTCTCTTTCTTCGATATATATTGCAGTTGTGAATTAATGTCAAACAAAAATATGTTTGCTAAGTTGAGAATAGTTAGTCTCACTTTCCTTTTGCTGTTGTATCAAAAAAAGTTCTTCACGCTTCCATTTTGAGTTGAAGACAACTACTTGAATATTTTCTTTTACTATTCACTCCATAACATCACCCTTTTCCACTCTCCAACGGTCCACCCCAATATTTTCACTTACTTTTTATTCTCTCTCTATCTGCTTCTAATTTATGATTCTCCTTTTAGTGCCAATTCTAATCTCCATGCCAAAACAGTATGCCAAGAACCAAAGACAATCAAGAGACAGAGAGAGAACATGACAAATTTGCCCACTACAAACATAAGCAAAAACACGAATCCATTTTAGTGGAAGCTAAGCGGTAAATGGTAATTTCATTTTACACTTTAACTTCAATCCCTGCCCCCAAAGCAATTTCTGTTATATTCTAGTGAGCGCTAGCCTAGGAAGCTAAAATTCTTGAAGTCTTTAAACATTTAAAATTTCTCTAACCTCTGTAGATGATGCAGCAAGCTGCGGCTTGTAGGTCACCACTTGTTTGTATTGAAGCTCATCTGCGATATTAAATTGTTCAACAGGTTTCCCCCTCAACAAGATCTTGAAGTTCTTGAACTTTCTTAGGTACAAAACGGAAGAATAGGCCTACAAAAGAGTTCCATTTTTGCATTGTAATAGACCAGAATGAAGAATATATATCAAATCTGGCCGTATGCACTTGGAAAACGAGAAAGAACAAATTAAGCGAAAGGAAAGGTACCCGCAACGAATATCGAAGGCGATATGAGATGTGTGATTGCAAATCAAGAGTTCGTTTATTTACTTTCAACCCACTTACTCGACTAGCTTCATCCCTTAGCTTTATGTCCTACATCCAAAAAAAATCTGTAAATCAGCTGCATAATGAAACATGTAAGTAGTAAACTGAATGCATCAAAACCGTGGAGATATACCCTGAAGCAGAATAGATGGGAACTATTTAATAAGTGCAAATTCTAACATCCTTCAGGTTCATTTTAGGTTACATTTCATATAGTTTAGTTTAGGATTCCTTTTCCGCATGTTTGCGGTTCCTTTTGTGAACAAGCCAACTTATTAATTATTTTGGTGTTTTGAAGTGATTACACCTTTTGGACGCTTATGGAAGAAGATTGCTTGCGTGAGAATCGAGACACATCTATAGGGGACAAGTTTGAGCAGCGGCAAGTGTCTGTGCATGTGTCATAACTATTTACCCAAAACTGTGCATAGATTGAAATCCTGGCATCATTTTGCCTATATATCTCGAAATCTTCATGACGTTCATGCAAGGACGATAAGGTTTCTAAGTAGACTTCAAGAGCTTAATGTCATTATATTACCACCTCGAAGGAAGCTATAAACAGAAGTTATGGTATCTCCTCCCTCCAGCACAAAAGTGCATGCTTGTACAAGGCAGTAATGCGCGCAATTAATATGACTCTTATGTCTTCCACTATCTTAAGGAAAGTAATATAATCTTTAATCACTATTCTTAAGGGGAAGTTTTCATTTCATTATTCATTGTTCCCATATTCAAGGAAAATCATGACAAAAACTTAATAGCACTCCTTTTGTATAGAGAAGGTAGGGTTAGCTTGCTGGATGGTTAAGAAAAGGTCATAGGTTTCCTTTCCTTTCTCATATTTGCTTCACCAAGCACTTGAAATGGATTCAAAACCCTTTCCCCTCTCAAACCAACATGATTTATAATTGAAGGGTTTAGATTCATTTCCTTGCCACTTTTTGTTTCCCTTCCTATCCTCACTCCCTATCCAAACGACCCTAAGTTCCCTCTTCCTTCATAGCACGAAAATCAGAATTACCCCAACGCCTCTTAAGAGGCTCACACCAAGGACGAGGTAGGGGGTTTGATTCTATGCAGACTTACCCATGCAATGGCTGAGAAGCTGCAGACCCTTGATCCCCAGTCCATTGATTATTCATTATCGTTTCCCAGTATATAAAGTGATACAATTTAAAAGACATTTTGACTCTCTTTTCTGAGGGGAAGAGGTTGTAAGCAAAACCTCAGTAACATACCTCATCGTCGTCATCAAAACTCAATTCATATATGCCTTCATCATTCAGCCAAAGGTTGTATACTATAACTTTTGTTCCATGAGGTCCAATATCCTCAAACTGAAAATCACCAGAAAAGTGGATTAGAAAATCTAAAATTTAACAATAAATAGGAATACAACGGAGAGTATCACTAGACTCTCTGTCTCTCAGAATACTTCGGTTCAGAAGCAATATTTCTGAACAATAAGCATAATACATCTGCTTTTCCTAGTCAAACTAACCTGCATCATAAGATCCTCCTTTGTAGCAAAGGGAGACCATTCAAGGATATTATTCAAGTTTGCTGTCCAGTCATCCTGCGAGCTATAGATTATTGGCTCTGCCCAATGGTTAGATATGTCAAAATCAACCTGCAGATAATAAAGGGTAAAGTACAAACTCCCAGAATAAGAACAGAAGAGAAAGTCATAAGGCCCTATGACCAATATTTAGAAGTTTATCAAGATCTAGGTAAAGAAAGTACCATAGGGACAATGACGTCATCTTGCCCTGTCAGCCGTAAAAAAGTGTAAGACAGTAGACCAACACTTTGTGTAGCTCGCCTGAAAGGGTCAATGAAAAGAATCGCAATCAACTTAGAAGTAACAGACACTATTCTGTCTGCTGAGGAAGGAGGAAAAATCAATATGCTTCTCTAGACAAGCTATAAAATATGTTAAGAGTAACAGCTAAGAATTCGAAGCAATTATCCTCGATATAAATACATAATGCACAAAGACTCTTGCAGGACAGGTGTTTCAAATCCTCAGCATTCCTAATGAGTGTAGAATTGACAATAAAAGCATACAAGAAAGAACATGCAATGTCGCATTTGAACGGCTACAGTTGGAAAAAACCATATGTTTCTTCGTAACTACATATTACATACATATGCACACGCAAACAAACACGCAAGCACCCACATGCATAATGAATTGACAAGACTCAGGCATGCAAAAAGAGAAAAAGGAGAAGGACATCAGAGGCCCGTAACAGATAATACCATTTAAAATATCTTCCCTACAAAAAAAATATGTCTCCTCTCCCTCCCAATTTTATGCCATACAGGTGAACAAGAGTTAAAGCTTTACGAGATCTTTAAACTTGTCAAAGACGTAATGCGATCATGTATTTTCTCTATAACTAATAAAATTATACTTTAAGTTAGACACGAAGGAGGTATCGACCATTTCGTTCTTTCTAATCCACAAAAGGAAAAAAAAAACTGTTTATGGATGAAGTAATCGGAATGACAAATGGTTACGATTGCGAAAACCGGAGAACGTAAACGAAGATCAAAACGACAAGTAGCCTGCCTTTACATTCTTCGCTCTATTTCAATCAACTCATTAAAGTAAAAAAATAAACCTTGTAATCCTTCTTTCCAAGCCTGGGATGGCTCGCCCTGAGGTTGAAACGGATTGAAGAGGTGATGGGGGACACGAAAATTTCCAAGGAAAGCCCAAATGAAAACAAAAATACTAATTACTTTTGGAATGGCAATTGGAATGATTTTAACTCCTATTTATTCATCATCTATGTTACCTCAAATGTTTTATGGATATAAATTATTTAACATTACAAACTCTTATTTTTTTAATTCTGGGCCGCGAGAGTTGTTTGTTTCGACTTCTATCTTTCTACCAGTAATAGGTATTGAAATTTACCCGATATTAAATCTCGGCTGTATCACTTCAGCACGACCGCATTGTAAAGGTTTTTGAGCTTACCAAGACCGAGATATGAGGCTGTAAGCCATCCGCATTGCCCACTAAAATGTTTTATGACCTCTAACTGCTATTTCGACTGAATTCGAGAATTAATACCGCGGACCATATATAAAAAGGAGGCTAAGGACAAAAATCTCATGCCCTCAAGCTATCATCAAGTAGTTATATATAAATCAAGAAGAATTTACAACGTGTCAACATGATATATTTACATTATGCTGTGTTCATCATGCAAGACTTCCATTTCACTTCCACATTATGTAAGTAAAGACTATAGATAATGGATAAATATTGACGTATTTGTTGTCAGAAAATGCAATGTATCATATTGAGTTATACAGCCTCATAGCAAACATTTGATTTAAAGAAAGTTGATAACTCGAATTCGGCACTGAAATGAAAAGCGTCATGCCATTCACAGCTATTAAACGAGAAAATCTCTTCATGAAAGAATGCACATCATTGTCGGAGGTTGACAAAATCACAAAGCCGATCTTAATGAAAATCTTGGAGCAATAGTGGGAACAAAGACTGCAAGCAACAACTATTAATTGCATTTAGAAATTATAACATATACCATTAGTACACCAAGAGCTACAAACTTACCCTGAATGAGTCGAACGACTTAAAACAATCACATCAGCACCCAGTCGCATGGTACTTGTCTGAAAACCGTTGCCATCTGAAAGCAACAAATGGTTCAATATCAACAGGCAGAAAGCACAAAGCTTCATCACCAGAAAAATGGAAGAAAGACAAAAACATACACACGGAAAGAGGGAAGGGAGTGAGGTTTTCATTATGGTATCATGCAACAAGTACATTGAAAAAGTTTATTAACCAAATCTCCACATCCAAGCTAAAGAAAATTCATGAAGTTTTCATTGAATAGAAATATTACCAAAATTCATTGAACTATCCATGGAAAGTTTTAGTAAGAATAGAACATTCAATGTTATGAAGAATTAGCCAAGTATTGCACAAAAGAAAAAGAAACAACAATTTTAAACTATCGGTGGTCCTTTCAAAATAATCCCAACCATCGCTTTAACTTAATACAATCCGGACTACCACTCACCCTACCCTACCCTAACCTTCCCAGGAGGATCCCCCATACCAGTAAACATTTAATCTAACACATTTCTTTTTCTTAAGGCCTTTCTATTTTCTCTCTCCTCCCTTCCCTCGTACCCCTACCATATTCATATTCACCACCAGTCCACGGTCCACCACAACCAACCACTCACTCTCTATTCTCTCTCTCTCTCCTCCTATCCTTTCCCACCCCTGCCACGTCCACATTCACCATTACCTCCCCATGACCCAACACAAGCCATCTTCCATGACCCACAGTCCCACTACCCACTTCCTAACATAATTATTAATACCACGACACAACTGATTTAACCATATTAGCAATACCACCCTGGCATCCCCTCTTCTTGGGCAACCACCACACCCCAAATAAACAACCATGAGCCATCATAACAACACTAAATACACTGCAAAGAGCTTGACATTTACTAATAAGATGTTCAACAAATCTTAGCATTTGTTTTCCTTTTTTCTATTTAGTGTTTGTTTGCTCTCTATATATATAGATGCAGGGTTTATTTTCAAACTCAAACTCTAACCAATGAGTTTCTTAATGGATAATCACTTGTTATATGCACAGAGTAAAAATTCAAATTTTCCTCCAAGGGAATAAAAGATGCCTACTTAGAGCATACGTTCAACAACTCTTAAACCCAAAAAGTAATTAAAAAAACTCACATTGTCCAATTGTAGTATTTGATTTCTTCGACGAGTAACCCAAGCTCATACATTTCCTTATGCCCTCTGGATCCATTCCACCACCATCATCTGACGCAACTCAGATATCTTAGCTCATTCAGCTGCATTAATGGCTACATATTGTAGCAGTGTCCAAGTTTGTGAAGTTCACGTGTCACAACAGCATAAGATAGTTTGATAACAATATAATACCTTGGAAAAGTAGTGCAGGAGAATGATCCTTCACATTAAGGATTTTATCAACCTTCACAAATGTAGCGCCATTGTGTATCTACAACCACAAGCAAGCAACAGAAACTAATTAGCAGATAAGCTGAAAGCCTGAAACCACTAAATCAGGAAAAAAAAAAGTTACATGCAGACGACAAACCACTCAACCAACTGATGAATGAAGTAAAGCTCTTTACAAACCTCACAGTCGAGACTTATCATTAACAATGGACAAATTACATGTTTCACTAAATTACCCTTCACTTCTTATTTAAGTGAAGTAGTAGGCCACTATGTTGGCTTATGAATCAAGTATCTATCAGATATAGCCTCTTTGCAACTGTAGGTGAAAGCTTTGCTTGAGGCACTAGAATGGTTGTATGGTATGGTATCTCCAAATTTAAAGTTTATAAAAGAAAGGGAAACATTTAAAAAGAAAAAAAAAAAAATCTCCGTGAACCTTATACACAAGGATCCAAATATCAAGTACAAAGTAGCTGCTAATAGAAGAACCAGGATTGAGCGAGTAGGGGAGGTCAAATTACTGTAAGGAGTGCTTTATAATATGAGACAAAGATTAAAAGAAACAGTAGATTCTATAGCAGTAAGTTCACAGCAAAAATAGCATATGGACTAGATGTAAGCCCACATTTCCAAGACAAAACTCCTAAAGTAAGTCTTACTTAGAAACAAAGAACAAGGTCAAGACGTTTTATTCTGGTCGGAAAACATCTGCATCAATGTGAAACCTCTTTGAAGTTTGAACCACTTTGCAAGTAAGTTTGAGGGCTGAACACAACATTCTCCAATAAATTATCCATTCTAGTACCTATCATAAACATGAGTCACTTAGAGGAAGCTAAGAATATGTATGCATATAACGAACCTAAGTGAAATGATTTTCAAGTTGCAGCGACTTCCATAGAATTTATTCTACATCCGTATGTTCCACATGATTAGTTGGTTACATAGACTTTCTGACATTCGATAATGTTGGTACATGGGATCCATATGTTTTTCCTAATCTCTAAATATAAGGTTGCGTATTTGAGCATATAAATCACCTTGTCCCTATAAACTCTTTTAAATTACACTTTTTATTTTGGAACACCACCAATTTACCAATATAATCCAAAATTGTGATAATCAGTTCATGAGATCAAAGTTACGAAGCCACATAACTCGTTATGTACTATCAAATAAAAAGGAAGCGTACTTGCATTGCAACTACAAGGTGGAGTATCATAAGCAAAAATGTCATGTAGTCATGACAGTAAACCATCTGGTAAAGGTATGACGCTCTGAAATCAGGTAAATCAATATAAACGGTAAAATTACACTATAAAAGGAAGAAGACAAAAAGATGTCGATATCCACCTCATCAACAGCATTGTCCAAGAGCTCAGCAATCGCTGCCAAAACCAGAAAAGAATATTTAAATCAAATTGATAAACTGCTTATGTAACAATAATATCAAAGTTGAATCAGCAAAACTATAATTAGATATACATAGTGAAGATGAAGAGTGGCAACAAGAAGATAACACTGTCAAAAGCATCATAATGAAGAAAATTATACCACAAATATTTCAAACAAGAATCAAAGATCTCTTTCCAACCAGATACTAAGCCATTAATCTATTAAAGCTACACCTGCTGCTTCTTCGTCTCCTCCTCAAAAGAACCTCATCCTTTTCCTCCCCCCAAACTTTAAAAGATCTATTCCAAGTGCAATAATTTCCTCAAGCATCTATGCTTCCTCCCTGCAATATTGCCCACACCTATAAAACCCGGGATAGAGGTAATTAAGTAGGAGATGGTTTATCAACCTCACTTAATTCCTAGAATATAGCAACGTTATTCCAATTTACCTTCACTTGCAATAATATCATATGCACCAGATTCCTACAAGACCTATAAAGTATAAAGTCATCCAAGTCAGCTCCCACAGGATAAGATTAACTTTCACTAACTGATAGTAAGAGGTCCCATACTCTAGAGTTCCAAAAACAATGCTTATATCTTGTATAATTCCATTCATCAGCCACAAGCCCGTAAAAGAAGCTCAACGTACTAGTGAAATCAGCTTCATCTTACCACTCTATACCGTTCTTTCATTGATATATATGGAAATTTGCATAAGCCTACTTTTAGAGGTTATGATGAGAGAGATCTTCCATAACAGTTATTTCACTATACCATGACCCTTGTTGTATGTATGCAACAAATGATGACAATGCATTTGTCTCTTTCGGATATAGTGGATACATCTCAAAGAAGGTTGAGAGGCATCACTTGCACGCCCTTAAAGGCTCCGACTACCAATATGAGCTCCACAACCACAGAGCTCTCAGTATGACGATTCACCTTTTCTTGCCAAATTATAAAATTCAATCAGATCAAAGACACCACCTTTTTAACCATAAATCTACTTGAACTCTTGCCAAAAGGAGGTTGTTCACCACTTCTCATCTCAAATAACTCAATACTGTCATACTTATATAGGTTATCATAAAGTTAGTCGAAACTAAATTAACCTCACTAACGGTTGCATAAGCTGGCCAAAAACAAAAGAAAAAGGCCACAGCTGATCCATTTCCCAAACCGCAGTATGTCGCATTCCAAGTAGCATACATGAGATTCACAAACACCAATATCCAAACAAGTATGGTCTCAGAAGTTATACTTGCACATACATCTTAATCAAGTCATGGAATGCAAATTTCAGATACTAATGCAGCTACAAATATACACAATATCAATCATTCGATACCCGAAAACATAGTAGTTCAGGAACCTTTATTTCACAGTTCACACCACGGAGGTTACAACTTACAACTCCCTGCAATCGATAATGCGGCGGAAACCATACTATTCTAACAAGTACAAATCTCATTAATATCACTACAGAAAATGAAACACTCACCACCAAAGGCCCACTTATGAGAGGTAGCATTGGAGTGAAGAAACTTGGGGTGAACACGTGCATGCTCCAATTCACCTGCAAAAAGTATAATTAAATTTACAACTCAAGCAATAAAATAAAGACAAAGTGGAGAAGACGAAGAAGATTTACCATGAGCAGGAACAAAAGATGATGGACCAATTTCATAAGAACCTGCTTTCCAGAAACTTCGACAATCAAGTTTTTGCTTCGAGAATTCGGGATCCACAGAGTTAACTGTACACGATTGTGGAAGCGCGGGGTTTTTGCTACTCGGCTCAGGTGCGACGATTTCTTCATCGTCACTCAGAATTTCGACGACATTGATTTGATTGTTAGCAGGTGAAGGTACCATTTTTGGTTCCAGGAGATTGAATCTGAGCGTGGAAATTTGTAGTGTTTTGCAGTGTAAATTCAGTTTTTTGAGTTTTTTCTAGGGCTTCAAATTTTATTCCATGAGAGAAGTAGGACGCAGGTGTCGGAGCACGGAGAAATGCGGATGAACAATGACCGGGTTTTTTAGTTTTTGGAAAATACCTAAAATGCTAGTAGTAATAATTTTGTCCAAAATTACACAAAAGGTCTTGTGATGAGCTAATAAATTTATAGCTGATCAAAGTGAGCCCGGTTTGAAGTATTCCGGGATCACAAATTCTAAAAAAAACGGTCTCACTTTAGTCTTAATGTGAGACCTGTCTTAGTCTAAAAGATACTTCCTCCGTTCCATAATAAGTGAAACATAGGGATTGGGCACAAGATTTAATAAACATCACTTTCAAAAGCCAAAAAGTCATAAAATACCCTTTTCATTATCAAAAGGAGGAAAGAGAAAAGAAACCACACACAAGTTTGTGATGGATGCTTTCTTGTCGTTTTGTCACTTTCTTTTTTCCATTTAAGGTATGTTTCACTTATTTTGAAATGTTCTAAAATAGTAAGTGTTTCACTTATTATGGAACGGAGGAAGTATATGTTTTTCAAACACGGACCGCATCTCACAAATTCTCACGGTGATATTTTTGGCTAATTAGCTAATATTTTTGGCGAATTAGTCAAGTATTTTAGCACAATAGTTTAGAGCTGGTAATCTATATGTAGACTTACATTATTTTTTAGTTAACATATCCAATACATTAGTTAGTGTTGTTCTATAATTAGTTAAGCTCTATTGAGCATTATTTAGTTTCCAATATAAACGAAGAAATAAGTTTTTTATAAATCAAAAATATCAAATACAAAAGACAACCTGAAAAAAGAACTTAAAACAACCTAGCATTTGGAGTAATTGTACCAATTTGAGTTTGGTTCTAGGAATTTTTTTTTTCTAGTCTTCTTAAAATTACTTTTCTTCCTTACACTTCTTCCCTTTAATTTGTTTTTGCACGCGAGCGAGTCTAAAATAACCAATGTAGTTGTCTTGATGAGCATTGTTCTTCTATAATTGGTTTTGTAGTTAAGACTTTGGTTATACTTGCGATGTATTCTTGTAGACTTCTTGCAGACATTTCTTTGCATCTTCATTATCTTGACTTTTGAGAATGAGATTGTAGAACTTTCTTGCGGTTTCATATCGCCATGGGGTTATGTAGTTTGTAAGCGCTCCGCAGATTTCTCTATCCATTTCTCTTTTCCACACTTTACTTTTTGCAAATCTAGTCCACCTTTTGCACATGTAACTATGTGGTATTGTTGTGATTGGACAAATAAAATGCGTTATAATCTGGTTTTTATGGTATAACTAATATACTTCACTGCTTAACTAATTTACTTCAACACTTAACTAATTCATCCAGAAACAATTTAAGGCTAGCATAACTAATAGGTTCAAGCGTTTAACTAATTTCCGGTACTGGTTTGATGCACGCGCATGATGTCAGCATGACATCAGCTGGTCTCACTTTAACACTAACGTGAGACCGTCTCTTCAAAAACGAACTCTTTTTCAATTCAAATTTTTGGCCCTATCGGATTTTGGTCTATAAAAGCCGTTTTTCCCGAAAAAAAGTGCGCTTACGCACAAACAATTATCCTAAAATTTGGCCATGCGCAACAAACAACCATTTTTTTTAAGGCGACCCGAACTCGCTCGACCCACCATTTGATCACCTTCATCGGGATAATTTAGGACAATCTCAAATGTCAATTCTTAGATTATGCTATCATCGAATATAGTAGTGTTTAAAACCACAACTATTTGAAAAACATTGGCTTCAGATAATAAATGTGACAAGTGTTTTTATTGAAATTGAATTGTATACTCAAATTATTTGTACTTAGTAATGCTCTTTAAAATTCACATGAGAACACTTCTTATAAGAGAACATGTAAACATTGGAATTATAATCCATTTGAGTGAAAATATAATTCCTTTTTGACATATTATATCATATATATTTTTTCTTAAAAATTTGATCCTTTTGGAAATTTGGCTCTGTAACAAAGGGTTATAATTTAGTCAAAATAGATTATATATTGATTTGAAAAGATTATAACAAAGTAATATCATATTCTAATATAAGAATCGTTCTCATAGGAACCCCCCAAAACTTATGTGTCATATGATATCATTGAATACATACACTAGTCTTTTAATTCATAAATTAATACCACAACTATTTGAAAATATCTAGCTTCATATAATAAATGGGACAAGTGTTTTATTGAGATTGAATCGTATTCTCAAATTATTTTTACTTAGTAATGCTCTTTTAATAATCTAGTTCTTTTTTAAAGTATCAACTTATTTTGTTTATATATTAATTAAATGTTTTTTCACTGCTTTTTAACAAGTACAACAAGCACGCAATCCAAGCAACAAAACGCTATTAGGAACTTCTTTTGCAGTTAGCACCAATCATATATACTCGTTTATCGTCTATAATGAGCAAATTTGTCGACCTAAAGGATTGAGACTACAAAAATGATATCTACCCCACAAAACCTTCCTAGCAAAACTCCAATTCTCCTTTCATAGCATAATAGCTTATGGGATTGCATACGAAAAAAACGCATTAGCTTATAGGATTGCATACAAAAATAACGTAATAGCTTATGCGCCCATCTTCTCCAACATAATAAAATCTTGGAATTTTTTTATTTTTACCACCTTTTAAAATCACAATTTCTAAAATAACCACCTTATAAGTTCAGCTGATTAAATAACCAATAACCAATAACCACCTTATATGACCTAAATCTCTTTAAATACATATCAATTGACAAATTTCGTCCGAGAAATCGTTCATAAAGAAGGGTTTAAATCTTATATACATTATTGTGAATAAAGGTGGAGATTATAGAATCGTTCTTATACCCTTTTTGAGGATGAGTTCCTTGACGGAATCTGTCAATTGGTAGGTATTTAAAAAGATTTAGGTCATTTAAGGTGGTTAATTAAAAAAATGAACATATAAGGTGGCTATTTTGAATAACTTGATTTTATAAGGTGGTTAAAGTAAAAAAAATCCTAAAATCTTTTGAAATCTTACTTGTTTGATTATTGTACTGAAAGAAACTTCAATACTCCCTCTACATTTTTTTTAGTTTACCTGTTTTGACTGTGCATGTTTGTCAATGCACTTCTTTGACCTTAAATATCTTTTATTACATATTATTAAAAATTATAATGATTGAATATTAATAAAGTATCCTTTAAAACGAATCAAACAAGACCCGTCATGACTATACTTTTTCATATATATTGAGGATAATTTGGAATATCTTTCTCTAAATGTTAATAGTGTTAAGATTCCAAGTGAGCAAACAAAAAAATTACAGAAGGATTATTTGATAGAACTAGGTTCAAACAAAAATACCTAGAACAATTATTAGGTGGACGATGAGCAACCAAAATAACATTATTTTGTCTGTCAAAAAAAATAACATTATTTTGAATGGCAATTTACTGGTTAATTAGATTAATCGAATCCTCAAAGGTTTTCCCATCACTGTTCATGTTTTAATTATCTTTCCTACTAAATTTTAGAATGCCGACACGTTACAAACTTTCATTCCATCATGTCACTAGACATTTATGATTCCAATTTACAACATTGAAGACAAACACATATGGGATTATACTTCAACATGACTTTTCTTTGTTAAATATTCCACATGATATGATCCCAAAAAATTCGGAAAATAGGATGAAGTCAAACTAATGCATTAATTCAATGACAAAGTATCCTGGAGTACGGAGAGAGAAATCTTCGCAAGACTGTAATTTTACCAAACTTGTTGTACACTAAGAAGACACTAATTTAATAAGATGATAGACAACAAAGTAACCAAGCTTGCTTGGTGGAGGTGGTGGAGAACTCGCCTTGTGACTCAAAGTCACAAGTTCGAACCACACTATCTACTTGTGCTTGGGAGTAGGGATTCCCTTATATCCCCCTATTCTCAAGCGTTGACATGTGTAGCTGGACTGACTGACCTGCGAGAGGTATTTGTGCAGTAGGGTTTTTCTTCTTACCAAGGGGTTTCCCAATAGGGGTTCCAAAAAAAAAAGATAGGCAACAAAGTTTATATCCCATAATGTATACGCATGACTACATTTTTGTTTTGCTAATTCCTCATTTTTTGCTCTACAAGTGAGATATGAGCAAATAATGCTCTTGGGTGTATTGTAAAATTAAACAATTTCACAAGGCCACTATGCTTAAAAAACCTCCCTATTGGGTCAACTTTGCATAAACGCCACATTATGCTTATTGATGTATGGAGCTTTGCTAAGTTCATAGCAGCTAGCTACAAACTTTGTCAAAATAAGTAGTATAGTATATCAATAAAGTAGTATAATAGAGTGAAATGTAGCATATTGAAATAAAAAAAACATATCATTGTCTTAATATTGCTAATAAATACTAGTTATACGTGAGTTTTTTATACAATTTTTTATTTATTACTTCCTTTGTTTTATTAGTTGTTACACTCATTGTTTATACGTCATCCAAATGTATTACATTAATCAATAATATCTTTAATTACGCATAGCAAAAAATTATAGAAGTTCATATCATGAAAATGTGTATTAAGATGAATTAAAGAAGTTCCCAATTGTGACTTGACTATGTTATTTCTTGTACATAAGGAATAACAAATCGAACAAGATTACTTAGTGTTTATTTGGTCGCAATGGGAGTTATTTTCCCATAGAAATTTACAAATTGTGGGAATTTCATTTCCATATGAAATTCCTAGGAATTAGTCTAAATTGTCTTGTGACATAAGGGAAGTTGTAATTCATAGGATTTTAGGTAGAAATTGTGAGTGACCAAGGAGAGGGTAGGTAAATTAATTCCTACTTTTGGGGGAATTTCAACCTCCCCTATTCTTGCATTTTTAGTATCAATTAAACAACGCCATATTATAAATTTTCATGAATTTCCATTTCTCACACAATATAAGGTCAACCAAACAATACCTTAGTGGATAGTAGTTACCACGCAAACGTAGCATGTTTTTTTTAAACGGATGCAAACATAGTGTTTGGATCCTCTAGAGTTCTAAGAAAACTCTAGAAGGTAGAGTTTGAGGAATATCAATTATCAACCATTGAATCAAAAATCAATGGCTCATATATTATATTTCCAAAACCCCCTATTTTTTCTCATCAAAATCCACCCTCTTATTTTTCCGTTCCTACCAATATGAACCCTTGATTTTAAAATGTATGGTTCATATACAACTCTACTCTGTAGAGTTTTATTAAAACTCCAGAGGATCCGAACTCTTCAAAGGTAACATCTAAAAAACGGAGGAAGTAATTTGTAGTACTACCGGACATTTCTCTTTGATGTCCGCCGATTGTCACAGAGTGAGTCACATAGAAAAGAAAAGTTTCCAACCCTAACACTCCAATCCGTTGAATTTGAGCTAACCCTCGATTACAAGGTAATTCCATACTTTCTACAGATATTACTGAACTCTACATTCATATTCATCCATTCTAATTTTCGTTTCTATCTAGAAAGTTCAATTTCCAGCATCAATTCAATTTAAGTTACATTTCGCAAATAAGAGTGAGAGGAAAGAAATTGAAGAATATTTTTGACGATTCCAAAAAATTGAAGGTACTTTTGTTTCCAAGTCATCTTATTTAACTTTGGGTATTTGAGTAGTAATAAGATTCCTAGTACTAGTAGAATGAATCTTTAAATTAATTCCAATTATGAGAAATAAGGTCAAGCAATGTTTGAGTTCATTTTGTTTTTCTTTTGATCCAGAGTTCAATATTAAAATACTTATCGAGATTTCATCTAAGTTTACCCATCACTATTTCTAATTAATCAATTAGGATCTTCCACCCCATAATAATATCTAATCCTAACTTTGAGAATTACATAGGATTATCCGGATCCTTATTAGGACATTTCAATTTGGTAATTTGGAACTTAATATTGGGATGGAGGATTAACTTATTCAAGTTATGTATACAATGAACATAACTTCACTGTTGCGCTTTATATCCTGGGGCTTAAACTTATATAGAATTTGGAAGTGATCAACATAGGCCCGGCTCGAAAATGGACGGGCTTTGGGCACGATTTTTCGGTATTATAGTAATGATTGATAAATGCTGCTTGAAACTTTGGTATTATACTAGAATTCTGATGTATTTGCAATCTTATCATCTTTTAATTGAAGAACTACAGGTTCATAGAATGTGTAGGATAGGTCTGTGCCTTTATTGGATTCGCTTTCAATTAAACTCTTTGAAAATTTACCATATTTTATGCAGCTTTATTCCAATGGCAACAGACATGGACACAGAAGAGCAGCTAATGATTGGTGAAAGTTCTTTACAGCCAATGCAAATTGATCCGAAAAGAGCTCGATTTCCTTTTTGTATTGTATGGACGCCTCTCCCTGTTCTTTCATGGTTGATTCCCTTTATTGGCCATATTGGCATATGTCGAGAGGATGGCGTAATTTTGGACTTTGCAGGCCCCAATTTTGTATGCGTTGATAACTTTGCCTTTGGTGCTGTGACTCGATACTTACAAATAGATGCAAAGGTATGTTCTTCCATCAGATTCTCTCTCTCTCTCTCTCTCTCTCTCTCTCTCTCTCTCTCTTTGTGCACGTTTGTGCGCGTATGGTTTCCTAGAGAATCCAACATAAAGCAGGAACTACTAACTAGTTACAATAAGGAAATATTTGTGAGCTAAAATACTAATCCAAAAAAAAAGCCTGTTATGATTTCTGGTGCCTATTTTGGTTGCTGAGAAGATTAAGAAGAGGAAGCACACCCTTGGTTTCATATTATTAGCATAATATCCTGAGAAGGCAAACATAATCTTTCTCTTGGTGTTTGCTAGCTTACTGCATAATCTTTATACGTCAAGTTTGTCAGCTAATGGCTGTGCCATATGGCATATTCGTATATGTCTCATTGTCTTTATAAATTATAAGACTATCAGTCCTAGAAATCATGCACCTAAGATACATGGTGATTTACCTACCCCGCCAATGGGAGGCCATACTTCATGGATTATGTTAGCTTGGGGAGTATGGTGAGTGAATAATGATGGAACATCATGTGCATCATCTCCTGAACTTGCAATCATATGTACTGACTCACGAATCTCTACATGCTTTACTTTGATGATTGTATACCCCATGAACTGTTTTTTCAGCTATGCCGTGCACTTTCATTCTTGGTTTCCTGTCGAACTGGAGACCAGCTGAATCAAAATGGATCAGAAGGGGATATTTATACTTGGGATGATGCTCTTCGGAAAAGCACGCTAGAATTCCAACACCACTCCTACAGTCTTTTGACTTGCAACTGTCACTCCTTTGTGGCGAACAATCTAAACCGCCTGGGCTTCAGTGGTGGCAGGTGGAATGTGGTCAGTCTTGCTGTACTGATACTCTTCAAGGGTCGGTGGGTGGACAAAGGTTCCATTCTAAAGTCTTATCTACCCTTTCTAATTGTATTTCCTTTGGGTCTTGCTTTTGGAGGTTGGACTTTCCTGCAATTTTGGGGTATGTTCGTGATTCTCTTGGTTAGTTGGTTTCTTCTAGGTTCTTATTGTCTCAAGGGTTTAATCCAGTTGTGAAAAGTAAACTTTGTAATGTTTTATCTGAAGAAATTTTATAATGAAATGCGCGTGAACGAGCATGGAAGTGAAGATAATTTTTTACCACATGTGGGAATTTTTCTTACTTTTGCACTATGCTAATTATTCTTCTGCGACAAAAAATTTATCAGATGGCAAGCCAACAGACAAGATACCCAACAAGATTTCTCCAATCAATGCTGAATTGTCAAGAAGTTCAGAAGCTAAACTAGCTTACTTTTATATTCAGAATTTGCAGCTATGTTTTGCAGGATTTTTCAACTTCTACTATTAATTTTGATTTTTGGTTAACCATTTTTAAACTCTCTAAGGAAGTTTAACTTCTACTGACTCAAATATATGAATTATTCAACGCAGTCAAATACTAAAAATAGCTTTGATGTTATGGATAAACTTTTCTTGAAGTTGAGCTTGAGGTTCCCTTATTCTTTCTTCCATTTTGGTCTGCTTGCTAAGTTTTAGATCAAAAATACATTCAAGGATTCAAACTCTTATTTATATTACTAGTGATGTTAATTGAATTATATGTACCATTAGAGCTATCAAAATTTGACCCGACTGATCCAATCAGAGAAATTGGACACTCAAACCTGGCTTGCACTAGACTCGAACTCAACTTGTAATCGAATTGACCTGATAATGGACTAATGGTTGATTAGAAGTCGGCCCACACGCGACTCGAATTCAACAATTTTTTTGATTTGAAGAGTACGAAGGTTTATTTCTCGTACGTACTACATAAGGTCGGGAAAGTCTCATATAAGGTGGAGTTACCACCAAAACTCAAAATTCATCTGGTGTTCCATGTAAGCATGTTCAAGCCCTACCATGGAGATAAGGAGGATCCAAAAATGGGTGAGTCGCAGCGAGCGCCGACGGCGGTCGTAGCATTATTTGATCGGGACATCAACAAAATTGAGGCCATGCGTCAAATCCGATGGAGGGGAGTGCCGAGTTATCATGAGTATCTTATCCGTTGGAAGGGGCTCCCTGATAGCGAAGCGTCATAGGAAAAAGAAGACGATTTGTGGCGATTTCGGGACAAGATTGCGAAATTTGAAGGACGTTCTTGACCAGGTCGCCAAGAGCTTTAGTGGGGCAGAATGTCATGACTTCGCTAAAACCCCAACAGTGTCGTTGGCCAGCAGCGATGGCCTTGCTGCCATAGGGAGTTTGGTGGCTCAAACGGGCTTCATTTGAGCTCAAAATTGAGGGTCCGTCATATTTTGGGCCAATGAAAATAATGGTCGGGCTAGATTTGGATTTGAGGCCCAGAAATATCTGATGGTGCATGACCATTTTCGGTCGTGCATCGGAAGGTTCTAGAGAAGCCTTGTATTCTCCTTCTTGTACATATACTTGTAAATTGTGTAGAATATTCTAGGACAACCTTGTGTAGAAGTCTCCATTTGAGGAGGTTATGGAATACTCTAGAATTAGGGAAGTGGAGGACGGAGACCTATATATAGGCATCCCCATTCATTTGTACAAAGCATCCTAGAGAGCTCATCACTTGTAATCCTCTTGTAAGCAAAATAAAACATTCTTTCATAAGCGTCCTACGTGTGCCTTAGTTCCCGCACTTAGCCAATTTTCGTAGCCCATATAACCTAACAAGCATATCAAGTGTCTTGACTAGTTTTCCAACGGAGTGTGACGCTAGTAGGCAGTGTGCAACGATAAAGAAATAAGTCTGCACGTTGGGGTTTTAGTGATGAGTCGTGACCAGGAGGATTGAATAGGAATTGGGGATGCTTAGAAGGCGTTTGGTTCACAAAATATAGGTATGAGGTTAAGTATCAATTGGACCCATACCAAGTGTTGGGTTAGTGAAATTCTAATTTTAAAACCAATACCTTAAATCCATTAAGTATGGGGTTTATAAACCCAAAGGGAGAGGTGAATTTGGCTTATACCAACCCCTATGTATCAATTATTTTGTTTTAAAAGGAAAGAAACATATTGCTTGGAAAAAAGTTGTCATCTTCTCCATAGTGTGTATCTAGTCAAACTTTGAACTCCAGATAATTGTCTTCAACAATTATTATGTTTCTACTTCAATCTTCACTTTTCTAGTGCAATTTTATTGGACATAAATGCAATTGTTGATCAAGAAATAAATGAGAGTGAATGATCTCTTATTTTATTCTACTACAATCTTTCGACACAAACTTCGAACTCCACATACTTGTCATCTTTTATATTTTTGCATAAATATATCATGCTCTGCGTAAATATACTTTTAAAATAATTATTGCAGGTTATTGACCTTCAAACGTACTCAAAAGAAGTTTAAAGAAAAAAAGCAATAAAATTATATCACGGTATTACATATGATTTGTTAAAAAATGTAAGTGGAAATTAAAATAATCTCAATTTCATTCTAGATTCCAGAAAGATTTAAACCAAACACTGGTTATAGAGATCATATTCATTCCATAATTGAACCTAACACATGGTATTAGCCATTAGGAATCAAGTTACAACCCTATACCATTTGATTCCTGATTCTAAAGCCATACTAACCTATGAACCAAACACTCCCTTAATGGTTTAAATATCTTGACATTGTATTAATAGACAAATGGAATTAGTTGACCAACAATTGCAATGATTGAATAGGAATTGGGGACGCTTAATGTTTTAAACTAGTAATTTATCCCGGGCGATGCCTCGGGACAGTTACAATAAACAAATATGTTATTATTCTTAAATTCCATATTTTATTTTGCCACTTTTTGCATTTTTTGTCCATTAAGAAATTAAAAAATTTACATCATGACATGATAAGTAAAAAAATATGAAAGGTTTAAGTTTGAAAATAATAGCTTAAAAGGAATTGTGGTAAGAGAATATGACATCAATAGTCTCTTGTTAGTTACGTAATAGTGTTTGAGATGTATATACTTATTTAAGTCTTTTTAGTCAAGTATCTACTATAAGACTTTATCATATTTTATTTCAAACATTACACAATAAAGTCAGAGTGTATTGATGGTTAAGCTCTTACTTTTCATTTCAAAGGTCACGTGTTCGAGACCTTACAATTACACAATTTTTTTTTCGGTTTTTTCACCAAATACCCTCGACAAATTAAAAAATTCACAATATACCCTCAATGTTCCAAAAATTCACCATATACCCCTGACTTTTCAAAACTGTTCACCAGATACCCTTTTTCTAACTTCCGTTAACTCACCGTTAGCTTTATTTACCATTTTGCCATTATTAACCCTAAACCCTAACCCTAATCTAACTCTAATTCTAACCCTAATCCTAAACCCTTAATTACCCTCACCCTAACACTACCTTTAACCCTAACCTCTCGCCAACCCCCACCCCCCCCCTACCCCACCCCCACCCCTCCCCCCCCCCCTCCCTTCCACCGGCGCAGACCCTCCCCTCCCCTCTACCGCCGCAGCCCCCACCCATCCCTCGCCGGCCCAGCCCCCCTCCCCTCCGGCCCCTCCCCCAACAACGCGGCCGAGAAAATTTCGAACTTCAACCTTCGAAAATTTCGAACCTCAACCTCGCGAAAATTCCGGCGAGTCGAAGTAACCCCACCCCTTCGAAAATTTCCGCGTCTCTCTCTCTCTCTCGTCCTCGCACGCCTCAAGCTTCGAGATCTCGCGTCTCCCCCTTCAAATTTCGAACCTCGAAGCTTCGGATCTCGCTCGAGTTCGGCCGCGAAAACTTAGCGTGGGCTTGTGGTTCGTCGGGGCTTGTGGTTTGTCGGCTAACCGAATTCGGTCGCGAAAAGTCGGTGCTTCGTGTGTGCTTGTGGTGGCTAGAACAGGCCAGCGTGGGCCGAGTTGTTTGTCGGGGCGGGCAGGGGACCGGGAATTCGACGGGGAGGGGGAGGGGTGGTGGACTGGACCGGGAATTCGACGGGGAGGGGGGAGGGGATGGGGAGGGAGGAAGGGGAGGGGGAGGGGGTGGGGTGGTGGCTGGGAATTCGACGGGGAGGGGAGGGGATGGGGGAGCGGTGGTGGGGTGGATTGGGAATTCGACGGGGAGGGGGAGGGGTGGTGGGCTGGGTTGGGCTGGAGGGGATTGGGAGGGTTAGGGTTTAGGGTAAGGGTAAGGGTTTAGGATTAGGGTTAGAATTAGAGTTAGGTTAGGGTTAGTGTTAGATTAGAATTAGGGTTTAGGATTAATAATGGCAAAATGGTAAATAAAGCTAACATTGGGTTAACGGAAATTAGAAAAAGGGCATCTGGTGAACAGTTTTGAAAATTCAGGGGTATATGGTGAATTTTTGGAACATTGAGGGTATATTGTGAATTTTTTAATTTGTCGGGGGTATTTGGTTAAAAAACCATTTTTTTATTGAGGGGTACACATGAACATAAAGCATTTGCATTATAAGTTTGAGGAGAGTGTCACGTGGCACATAGACTTCCTTAGGCACGACTTTTAATATATTTGTATAGATATTTTGATTTTGTATTAACGAGATATAAATCGAATTAGTTAACCAGCAATTGCAAGGCCTGTAGGGGCAATTACTTAAAGTTGGCCGAAACTCAGCATTAGAAACCACACAAGATATCAATAATATTTTATTGGAAACAACGTCACAAAGCAAATCTATGCTAATATATTAAAAGGTGTTCCTCAACAAGGAACTATGCCATATATTTATCCCTTAAAAGTTTTGACTTACGTATCTCCACATCTGATAAAAAAATATAGAAAATGCATTACAATAAAAAAAAATTAGAAAATGCATGGTATAAGATTTGATCCCATGACCTCAAGCTTGTATACTAAAATCTTAACTACTAAAACAAGTACTAATGTTTGGTGTTATAATTTCAATGTAAAATACTAATAAATGAAAATTATGATTACCTGGGGCATAGTCCAAGCCTAAAAACTAGTTTCCTACTAAATGGTAATCGCAATACGAAATTTTACCATATACCTTTATCAGAAGAAATAACAATCTTATTAAGAATCTTCTTAACGAAACTTGAGAATCAATTGACAATCTCGAGTTAATTGCCAAGACTCTCACGGAAAATTTCAAACATAGATTTACTAGTAACCTCAACTGCTCATTTGACCCGAATAGGGACTTTGATCTACTTCATCCTATAATTACTGAGGAAGACAACGCTCTTTTTATAGATTCCATAATTGATGAAGAGATAAAAAGGGTCACGTTTGACCTTGCCTTGGATAAATCCCCAATGCAAGTCGGGATGGTTTTTCGCCGTACTTCTATCAAAAATACTGAAATCTTGTCGAGAATTTGGTTATAAGAGCTGTTAAAGTTTTTTTCCACTTAAGGCACATCTTATCTGAAATTAACCATACCTTTATCACGCTTATCCAATTGATTCTCATATAGAGTTATTCATTTTAATTGATTCTTCTAAGTTAAAGAAATAGAGAGTAAATACTTTGCATATATATCTAGGGGTGTGCACCGGTCCAGGACCGGACCGGACCGAAATTTGTTCGATCCGGTCCGGTTTTGGACCTATTGGACCGGAATCTAAATCTTTTTTTATTTAGATTTATACATATTAATAAAATTAGATACATTAAAATTTAATAATTCTAACAACAATAATCATAAAGTTAATAAAGAGTAGGTTTTTAGCTTTCGAACTTTATAACTTTGAATTTTTTTTAACCTTTAAACTACTTTTTGACTAAAAAACAGAAATTCCGGTCCACCCGTCCGGACCGAAAACTAGGAATTGTGATTTTCGGCGGATCAGGGACCGGACCGGAATCCTCGGTCCGGTCCGACCCTACCCTTTGCACACCCCTAAATGTATCAATTTAAATACTTTTCATAATCGAATGATTTATAACATATATATCATGAATTGCAAGTGATCATAGACCTATATTTTAATCGATATAAAAATAACCAGAATCAGATTGACCCAATCCAAATTTCACTTGGTACCGATAATAACACTAATCAGTAACACTTGGTATGGAAATCACTTGATCCATTAACGACCGGACCTGAATTTAAACCATTATCGAGGATAATTCACCCCAACATGGCTGACTCGTACCGATTCGGGTTGAGTCAAACCCCAATCTAGCCAATGATCCAGTTTGACACCTCTAATCCGTCCCATACTCGACCCAACCCGAAACAAAACGGAGATCGACCGAGCAACAACTTGGTTGAGGCCAACCTGGCCCGAGAGGCCGAGAAGGACCAGATACAAAGAAAGCACAACCCAATATCGACCTGACTGGAACGACACCCAACATGAGATCGACCCGATCCGATTTGGGATGGATTTGAACGAAACCCAATCCAATAATGACCAAACACGAATACGAACGACTACGACCCATCTAACGTGTCTCCCTTACGTCTCCCCTATACAGTTGTCGTCGTACCCATCTTACTACTCGAGCACTATCTAGAGTGGCAGCTAAAACTAAACAATATAAATAGAACTATACAAGTATATACTATATAGTAACAAACATTTAACGAAGCCCTTGTTTATTAGTATTCTTCTTTGATTTGTAGCACACCTGCTTACCGCTCCAACAAAATTTTGCTGCACGAGAAAGAGAAAGAGAAAGAGAAACAGATAGAGATGGGTGAAGAAGGACAAGTAATCAGCTGTCACACCGATCAAGCATGGGAAGAACAGCTTACAAAGGCCAATGAATCCAAAAAACTCGTAATTCTTTGTTTATCTCCATTATTTTTCCCTTCTTTTGATATAAATAAATCTCGATGTTGTTAAATTTTTATTATTTATAATTCTGTTTCTTTTTGGAATATTATAGGAGCATAATTTCTCTCACATCTGATCCCATTTTCTAGATCACGAGCATATGTTTTTAGGTTTTGGACGTAATCATGAAAATTTGTGTCGTTTTATTTAACATTTGATAATGGAGATTTGTTTGTTTATGTTTGTACTTGGAAGTTGGATCATAATTCATAATATGCAGATTTTTGTAAACTCACGAAATTTGATTTTTTATATTACATAATAGGATTCTAATTTTTGTCATTTTGTCACTTAGGGTTTGCTGTTTAGTCAGATATCACTTTTGATTAAGTTAATGATACGAGGTTGTTGTTGTCAAAGGGGGCAATTAGTCAAAAACCATTCATTGAATGTTTTTGTTTTTAATAATTATCATATTGGCTTTGTCTTTACTGGCTATCATAATTGGAGCTACTAACATAATTAAAGCATGATTATATTAAGCTTTTAGTCTTTTTTTCATTAAAATGGTTTGGATTTGAGTTTGTTTTTCTAGCTTTATTTAATTGTTTGAATTTTTTTAGAGGATTGTTTATTGAAGTACTCCATGTTCATTGTGTTAGTTCTTTCTTTGTTCTAATAGTCTAACTTTTATGTATGTTGGATTTTTTGTTTTTATAGTTTCTCGTCATTTTGTGATAGAAAACTATTGAGTATCCCGGGCGACGCTGCTATTACTTTGTAATTTTTTGTTTAAGTGAGGAAAAATTGACGTGATAAGTAATGTAATTTTTATAAAAAAAACCCTTAAAGTTTGGATCAAAGATTAATTAACTTTTTTCTAGGAAAATTGGGGGTTTAAGAGCTTTTATTTTTTTAGGCTCTTGTTATTACCATTAAAGTGTTAATATAATAAGATATAAATACAAGATCTTATTGTATTTTATTTTGAAATAGTAAACATGGATGTAGTGTTGGATTTGTGGTTAAACTCTTACTTTTCATTTCAAAGGTCATGTGTTCGATACCTTGTAACTACATAATGTTATTTTTTAAATTGAGTGGTTTGACATGGAAATAGAGCATTTTCTTTAGCACCTTAGAGGAGGTGCCACGTGCCACATAAACTTTATTATGTACGCCTTTTAATATATTAGTATATATAGATGTCATAAATCCAATAAGTTAGGGGCGGAAAAGCTCATAAGAAAAAAATATTTAAATGGTTACAATGAAAAATGGTATTAACCATAAGATTTAATTTATACACTATCTATAAGAAATCTTGGAATAAAGTTGATGGGAAATGTTTAGATAGAGTAAAAACTACATTTGAATGGAGGGGATATGTAATGATTAATGAAGATACTTCGAATATTAAACATAAACATTATTGCTTTACAAAGCCCTAGGTCTATATGGGGGAGGGGAGCATTCTGATTTCAAGCACTTAACCTTGTTTAATGGAGACGAGGTACGTGTGACTCAGAGTTGGAAATGGTAGAAGCTGTGGAAAAAGATGTCAATATTCCCTAATGGAGTTCTCTTATTGAGAAGGGTATATATGTCACTCACTTTCTAGTGAGATGATCAAAGGAAAGATGTTTTCCATTTGATCGTTTTCATTTTGAGTTGGACTTTGAATACAGAGCTAACTTGAGGCTATAATATTATGTATTTCCCTTCAATTAACTATTCTATATGGAACTAGATGAAATGCTAACTATCAATGCTGTATGTGTAGCTTAGCTTGGGAAAGCTAGACTCTATTACTAATGAGATCAAATTTTGAGGGTGTGAACACCATCTCAACCCACAGGACCATCACATTCTTTTTTTTTCATGTGTGGCTTAGACCAGCTCATCTGAATGCATCTTAATACTTGTTCTGCTCTCATCCATAGAATAACAGCGTAGCAAGTAAGAAATTTTACTTGTGAGCTGATCTCATCTGCTCTATTTGCACAGGGTTCCTCTTTCTGTAGGTTTAGGTTGTTTCTCTTTGCATATCTTCCTTGCCTTCCCTTATTAGTCCCTTATGAAATCAAACAAGCTATTGATGTTGTGTGCTAATCATTTCTGACATAGATGGTTGTTGATTTCACTGCTTCATGGTGTGGACCTTGCCGCGCCATTGCTCCCTTTCTGGCTGAGCTTGCTAGAAGGTTGCCTGGAGTCATATTTGTTAAGGTGGATGTGGATGAACTCAAGGTTAGAATGAAGAAACTTTTATTTTCTTGTAATGTCTGCTTTAATTTATTCGGTTCCATTAAATTCTGATTTTTATGCGATCAACAGCAAGTTGCGAGTGATTGGGCTATCGAGGCAATGCCAACATTCATGTTGCTGCACGAAGGCAAGATTGTTGGTAAGGTAGTCGGAGCAAAGAAGGATGAGCTGCAACAGGCTATTGAAAAGCATGTTGCTACTGCCTAACGACCTAAGTGGCTCATAGTTTTCTAAGCTGCTTAAAGTAGGAGTTAATGAACTTGATCGTAAAGTAGTACTTCAGTTCTATTATGCTGTTTTTGCCTTTTTATTTGGAAGTAGTGTAGTAGTACCATGGTATTGTTTCTGCTGATATTTATGTTGCTGTTAAATTAGATTTGGTTGGACATTTCGAGACTACTATAGTTTCTTAAGATCTCATTATCTTACTGTTTTTAGATTTTGCTCGATTACTTCCATGTTCATTCGACCAGCTCGATTTATATTGGTTAAGGTTCTCTGTTTCCTGAAGTATTTAGCTTGAATTACCATGGAGCATAAGATATAATGAGTTCATCTGAAATGGTATTTCCTATCAAGTTATCACTCAACATCCTCACTCGTTACTAGTCACGATTTTTTTGCTAGAATTCACAACGCAAATTGAAAATCTTATTTTGAAAGTGGCTTGTTTTTCACAACATTCCCACTCCTTACAAGATTTTCTTCTTTTCCTTCTTCTTTTTTTTTGCCCCCTCCTCTTCGCCTTCTCTATTTTATTCCCCCCCCCCCCCCCCCCCCCCCCCCCTCATTCCATCCCGCCCGCTTGGCCGCCAGCTCCTAACAATGATAATCATTACTATATAATTTTTTTTTATTTTATTTATATTCTTCTTTTTTTCGCTTTGTTTTATTTGGTCTTGTTTTTTTTTTTCAAAAAAAAAAGGCCCTAAATCATGATTATGGTTTCTTCTTCCATTTGAATAGTTTTTCTTTCAAAAATGGTATTTCTGATTATCTAAGTTTTGAATTTCTCAAATTGTATTATAGGCCTAATATTTTAAAAATATTTCATAGCTGGTAAATTATGTCACTTTTTGCACAAATACCGTTGTGATATCTACATTAGTAACTATTCTCATAATCCTCTGTTACTGATATCTCAATTATAATGATGCATACTGCAAATAATTCATATTTAATTTTCTAGTTTACCATAGATAATTGGAAAGAAAAATAATATTTTACTTTATATATAAAGGTTACAGGTAATTTCCAATTTGAGTTCAGTTACTAACAGAAAATAGAGTAGTTTTCTTGTTGGTGCAAGAAAAAGTAGCTCATATACCTTGTGCCAATTTGAAGAGTTATTTCCTTCAATTGGCTAAGAAGCAGAATTTAAACATACATCTCATTAACATCTTTACAGAACTTCTGAAAACATATGAATAGACCTATACGACACTCCACATTCCCTCTGTAACTTATGAAGTGAAGAGGGGTTAATCTACTCAATAATTCCTAATGATCCCCAAGGGGGAAAACAGACACACCAAAATCCTTTTCTGCTACTAAAAATTATGCCCAGATGAAAAAGAAATCTCAACATAATTCACACTGTATCTTTTCCTAACTCCTGTTTAAATCCCAGGGGTTAGTACCACTTAATCATCGTGGGGATCGTAACACAATCACTCTTCCTCAAATTTGCTAGAACTTAAACAAAACTAATTTACAATTACAGATTAAATTGACAAAAACTATTCTATAGTATTACCACTCAAACAACTTTCAAATATCTACCCTAAGTAGCTATGCTTTAAACCTATCTAATAAACTTACACTTTCGAGAATGATTTTCCTTCTTTTCTCATGTGTTCTGTGGAAATTATCCTGCATAGTGAGTAATCAGTAGTGTATACTTGTTTGGTTAGTAGTAGTAGTAGTTGTAGACTTTGTGGATGCACATATTGCTTGAACTGATAACCGCTTCAACACATTTGGACACGGGTCTTTTCCAAAATTGCTGTTTGTTACAGTCACTGCACAGCTTTGCTTCCCTATGCATCTCTGCGAGGGAAAATGAAGAGCGAATATCAAAATACATGACTAGAGTAGCCTCCAAGAGATAAAACCCTAAAGGGCCCTTTTGGTAGATGATATTAAATGGTCGTAATGGTGATGAATTCATATGTTATTTTGTATAGAAAGTACCGTTTCAATATACATGGTAATGCTAAACTTGTGATTTTCTCGTGAAGTTCCATTACCATTCTTTACCACTTTCGAGGTGGTACTGAGTGAATATGGAAATTTGTGAAGAACATCACATGTGTGGGGATGGTATACCATATATCCATTACCCGGGCAATGAGTAGGGGATTATCCTTATAATTACATTACCATTACTGCCTTTTAGCGTTGTCTACCAAACGGGTCGTAAATAAAAAAAGTCATTGTTCATTACTGCATTCTAGTGTTGTCTACCAAACGGGTCATAAATAAAAAAAGTCAGTGTTTCGGTACCTTTTCTAAGACTGCATTTGAGGTAGAAGCATGGCAAGAACTCTTCGCAAAACTTCCACAAGTTCCAAAAGGAGTTCCAAAGCTAGCAAAGGCGATGGAAGAAATGTATTGGTCGGGAGCACAATGCAAATGAATTTTGGGTATGTAAAATTCTTGTGTACTATCATAGCTTTCAATCTGAAAGCTTTTAATGGTTCGATGGGTCTCAGAGACCTGTGCACAGATTGTGTTCGTAGTTCTTTTCATAAGGGTAATTTTGGTTGGATTTCCACCTGTTTCCTCAAAGAGAACAATCAGATTCCTTGTAGGTTTTAACCAGGATCGAGGAACGTGGTACCTGCAAAATCAAATTATGGAACTATGATTGATAACCACATAACATATCATGATCAATCGTGTTCTTAAAGATCTTGATTTGATTATAGCCACCATAAATAAGGGAAGGGAAGAAAAGGGGATCTTGCTTTGTGTTAGTTCAGAATTACCATCTTTGGGAGGGCTTGCCACATCCGACTTGACACTTAGGTGGTGCAAATCTACCAGTATAGCCGCATCCCTTACATTCACCACTAGCATAAGTCGTCCAATATCTTCCAATGCTTTCCCCATTAATCCACACTTGTCCCTTTCCCATGCTTTGCATGTCCAAAGCTAATGGTTCTTTTCCTTCAGGTGCATCAAGTAAGCCTGCAATTTTCCAGTTGGAAGAGATTAGAGCTAAATCATTAATAGGAATTAAAGCTCTGGACAGAAAACATATAAAATGGGAAAGGATTTTCCTTAGAAAGTAACATAATTATAAATTAATGGGAGAAGAGAAAGAGGAAGGTAAGGAATAAGGAGGATCCTGCGGAATTCATTCCTTTAGAAAAGATAATATGTTCTGCCCTTTCACATACCAAAGGAAAACGGGAAATCTATGTTTCCATGAAACCTTTTTTTCTCCCAACCAAACACTCTTCTACAGAAGAAGAAATTTTCTCATACCTTGTGCCACATCAGTGGCTGCTGGTCTTGCACAGCTATTTTACTGTCCATCCACTCTACCGTGGATATACCGTTTGGAGAGGCAAGATTCATAGACTCCCCCTTCAGACCGACCTGAAAGACGACAACTGGCATCACTAAAATGTTCACTGGAACATAATGGGGAGTATCGCTTTAGAATTTGATCACCTGATAGGTCCATCTCTCCCAGGATAAGTCCAGCTTTCCCTGATCAAGGCCATGTAATACAACGGGGCCTAATATTCCAGTGTTCCAAGACTCGAAATGTCCTCCCACATTCTTCAGCAATTAAACACAAATTTTGAGTATGAGAATTGGAAATGACAGGTACGACTTTTGTTTCTTAACTGAGTGGAGAGACACAAAACTAGAAGTATGCATACCGGTAAACCAACTGCTATGCTCAGTAGTGCAATTTTGTTTGCACCAGGTTGTAGATTTACTGTTTTACTGAAGGTAAATCTTCTATTCTTTCTACCTCCAAAGGAGGATCCTGCAAGTGATTGTTAATGATTGTATCAGAGACGGAAAGAACCTATTACTGAAGAGTCGTCTCCTTGGAAAAAGTTGCAGTATGCCGTACCTATAAGCTGTCCATTCACAAAAACATGAACAGCGTGTCCTGTAGATTCCACTATGAGTGTCGGGCGATCCCCACCGTGAAAGAAAGACTCAGATGGATTAATATCAACACTGCAAGAATTGGAATTTTTTTTGGAACATATCACTCAAGACTTTATAATTTGAATTTTCAGTGATGATTGGAGACTACATTAAGCCTGTGAAAATGGGGCATGAAACAACGTTATTACCTAGTTTTGTACCAGAGATAGTCAGTACTATCCCTGGTCATATTTATCTGTTCTAGGAGACCAAGAGCTGTTATTGTTGAACCATAATCTAGAGCTGATACATCTTCATTATAACTTTCCCATGATAGTATATTTGTGCTGCTCGGCACCATTTCCATGTGTGATGTTTGTTCTCCCACCTGTAATACATCATGTGCAACAAGATATTATTACAATCTCACTCAAGTTGTCACCTTGAAGAAAGTTGACTAATGAATGAAAAAACTCATGCTTATTTAATTCCTCCAGTATACATACTTTTGCAGTGTTGAAAACTACATTTTTGCAGTCTGGAAGAATGCTGATCGACCAGGGAGGCAAGCTATAGTGCTTATTATTGAAGAGAACTTTAGCACCAGATTCTGTATCATAGTTGGAAAGAAAGGCTGAACAGCCTCCTTGTTCTGGAATAAATACGTGAGCCTGAAATTTATTTAACAGAGGTTTATATCAGTATAAGCAGTAAAGAAGAAGAAAAACAAATGATATGTAGAAGTTTGTTTGCTGTAAGTCGAGGTGAAACCTGTTGACGATCTCCTAACTGAGTAACAATAGGATCAGCAGAAACCAATGCTGATTCACATAGCTTAATTGCCTTGTGAAGTTCCTTTAAGTGACCATATTTTGGCTGCCTGATCAAACCTATATGCAAAAAGGAAGTTACAGTTATAAAAAGAAATTCAAGGTAGGATTTCCAAAAGTCTGACATAGAGTTCATTGAGGCAATACACCCCCCTTACTACATTATTTGGGAGTTGGGCTACTTACCTAACTGTTCTGTGGTGAATAAGAAGATTTATTGATTTTACTCCCTTACTAACAACAAAGCAACCTACAACTAGTAAGGTAGTAATGTCGATACACAGTGTGCTCTCCAGCAAATAGTTAGCTATTGAGTTTCATAATTTGGGGAGTATTCATAAAAAAAATGCAAAGCCGTTCAGTTCTTACCATATTCATCAAGAGGAGCATCATAGTCATAACTTGTAGTGATAAATGGACCTCCAGCAGTTCGTCCGAAGTTTGTCCCACCATGGTACTGTTTGACATGATAAAAGTTGGAGATATGTAAGTTTCACTGAGAATAGGCAAAAATGGACCTAAGAAAACTTGCTCTGCAAAAGAAGTGCACCATGTAGTAATTCACAAAGGAGCCTCCAGTCTGTATGAACCTTGCGACGGAAAAAGCCAAATCTTGTACTGGTCTTTGGTGATTGGGTCCTCCAAACTCGGTAAACCTGCTCAGGGTGACACACCAAGAGAATGACCTCATTTTCTTTAGCATAACCTTTCCAATTTAGAAGAGAATTATATAGAGAACCATACCAGCCACTCCAAGCCTCGGTCCAAAGCTTAGGCTTATATGCTTTATTGGGTGTAAAATTATCACAGTAGAAACCATTGCAAGTGTTTATCTGCCACAGCAAGACAGAAAAGTATGAGAATGTAAAGCAGTTGATCAATGTTAATCTACAAGAAATTATACTTGTACTGTTGTACATATAGCTTAGCTTGTTTTAAGTTCGTAAATTTTATCACGACAGAAATGCATTGAGAAATGCCAATTAGAAGCAGTAATTATACTTAGTTGTACATAACATATATGCTTCGCAATGATAATGCATATAGCCAAATCAAGAGTTGGTAATTCTGATTGTAAGAGAGCCCTCACCAGAGGATCTGGAGTATCGCCGTCCTTGCACATAGTCCATGGAACCCCCGTCTGCAGACTAGTAACCATTTTGGCAGCCCAAGTCATGTAATTATTCCCTTCTCGTCCAAGTCTCATTCTTAGTCTTCCATATTCATTCTCAACCTAGCAGAAGAGAATCACATCATAGTTTAGTCTAAAATATAACCATACTTAAGCCAAATTTAGCCAGTTCAACACACTAATTGTTACCTGTGCGAGAATAATTGGACCGCCCTGAGACTCGAACAGGTTATGACTCTTCAGCAAATTCACAATCTTCTCAGTAAACCTTTGCATTTCCCTCTACATAATCCCATTTTCAATCAATAAAGTTCAACTCTAATCAACAGATATACAACTTAGACTAAAATTCGATTCGTAAATGACAAATAACATAGTTCAAAGGAAGTGTAAAATTAAGATTCCCAGACCTTGAAAGGTTCATTATCAGTTCTGAAGCTGATTCCTGGAACATACTTCAGCCACACAGGAAATCCACTACACAAGTTACAAAACCTTCATTAGAATATCCACCCAAAAATTTTTCACTTAAATTTCTACTCTAAAAACAATTATAATGAAAAAACAGTTAAACAAAATGACAGTGTTAATTACCCAAAATTCCACTCTGCACAAACATAAGGTCCAATTCTAAGATGAGCATATAATCCAGCTTTCTGAATAATCTTTAAGAATTTGACAATATCATATCTTCCTTCAAAATTGTACTGAAAAAATCAACCAAAAAAATCCCAATTCAATCCAAATATGTAAATAAATAAAATAAAACCCACTAAGATAATAATAAGAAGTAATAATAATAATAAACACACAAATAAATAAAAATAATACTTATAATAAATGAGAACAGAAATGAAGTACATTGCCAGGGGAAGGTTCATGAACATTCCAAAACACATAGGTATCAATAGCATCCAACCCTCCATCTTTTGCCTTCATTATCAGATCTTCCCACATCTAAATCAAAACAAAAAAAAATATTAAAACTTACATAATCAACTTTTAATATAATAAACTCAAATATTAAAAAAAAAGTTAGAAATGGTAGTAGAGAAAATGTACATCAGGAGTACTTCTTGGATAATGTATAGAACCAGACATCAAGATTCTTCTTTGGCCATCAATTAAAAGTGCTTTTCTATCATAACTAACACTACATTGCATGAATTTGCAATTCAGAAACAACATTAACACCCAAAATAACATCAAAGATTTCATCTTTGTAACAAATTAAAATTTACAACCCCAGAAATTTGCACTTTCTCTGTGTTTTTTTAGGAGAGAGAAAATAGAGTTTATGCATGCGGTATAGTTTGGCTGGGACTGTGAAGAACAAGTGAACAAGAAGAAGAAGAGCCCAGTTGTTGTATTCTGAATTCTCTCTCTCTCCTTAAATTCTTTCTTCTTGGGAGTAGCAAACACTAAGTTGTATATGAACACACTTTCACGTTTTATACAGCTTTGCATTTTTACATTGATTCATTCACTCATGTTAATGCGTGGCATTTCATCACTGAAAATAAATATTGAAAAAAAAAAAGAAAAAAGGAGAGAGAAGGAAGCAGGAAATTCTGACAGAAAAGTTAAAAAAGAGCATTAAAATCGGTCCACTTTGCTATCAAAAATTGCGGAGTAAAAGAAAGAATATAATTTAATTATGTTTAAAAGTACGGATTATAATTTGTTTAGTCAAAGCAAGATTTAGACCTGAACTTTTTAGTTTTTTAGACGACGGGATCTGATTTTGGTATATTACTCTTTCATGTTCCCAAATATTAGTCTGATCTTTGGTTCATAGATCTTAATACTACTAATATAACTCGTTTATAGTGGAGTTCGTTCATCATATGGTACACCGAAGATTAATTTATGCTCGTTTACTTATTTGAAACTCTTTTTTTTAGTACATTTTGTGTATTTAGATGATTTCAAATGAAGAATGAAGAAAAGATAATGCGATTGTACTACGTTCACGACTGCTCTATTTTTCCTACTTTGCAAGGTTTGACATTCATGCTTGTCAATGCAGAACTTAGATAATTGATATATTTAATTGCACATAAGTAAATTATAAGAACCTGATAATTGAAAGTTATATGCTGAGACGAATCTGAATTACTATGTTTTGTTCCTTATATATAATTTCAAAAACAATAGTGTCAATTATGCTTGTTGGAAGTAAAGATGGAAAAACGGGCAAAAATAGGGGCGCCCGGTTGGACCGGGCGGGCGTCTCGTAGTTCGCTGTTTCTGCTCGATCGGGCGGGGTTCGCCCGGTCGGCCGTCCTGTGAAGCTTCAGCTTTCTTCTTCTCGGGCCCGATCGGGCGAATGCCCAAAGTCGCGGTTTTCCGAATTTTAGTTTATTCCTTGGATGCTTTGAGTAACCCCCTTTTAATTACGTGGTTAAGGATGGTTTTCATCCTTATGATGGTAATTTATGTAATCCATTATTCCTCTTGATTATGGGAGTTTCATTTCTTCATCTTCATGAGTTTTAAAGTGGATTTATTTTATCATTGGATTCCTTGGAGTCTTTTGATTGCTTTTGAGATGTTTCTTCTTCTTCTTCTGTACTCCTATAAGTATGATTCATTTTTCTGATTTTGATAGAGACATTCACCCTCTCTCTCTCTCTTCTTTTTTTCTTCATCTCTTTTGGGCATAAGTTCTAGAAACTCCATCTCACACCCAAGAGTGTCATTGTGAGTTGAGAGTTGTGTAAACCTTAGGGAACGAATCGGTGAATACAATTGTGCACCCCGGTTGCACGGAATCTCGTTTTCAAGGCAGTGGTTTGTTTACCACGACACAACAAGTTCCTATTGTTTATTCAAATCTTATTCTTCATTCTAGCCTTGAAAACCTTTAAATACAACAATTTGAAAACGATATATTATGTCGATTGTTTTGGCTAATCCAATGTTGAACAAGACTCTTCCCGACATCTCTAAGTTGGAGCCTCTTGATGGCAAGAACTATAAGAGATGGTCACAAAAATTGTTGATCTTTTTTTAGCAACTTGAAATTGATTATGTCCTCTATGAGGATGTGATTGAAGCAATTGAAGCAAGCAAGGCGGTAGCCCCGGATGCCTCCCTTTCGGCGGAGGATCTCAAGAAAGCGGCCGATGCATTAACCAAGAAGGAGAAAGACAACAAGCTTGTTCGAGCTCATATCCTCCATCATGTGAGTGAAATCTTATTTGATCTCCTTATCACTAATCGATCAAGCAAGTCCATTTGGGACACTTTGCAAAAGAAGTATGGTGCCGATGATGCCGGTAAGAAGAAATATGTTGTTGGTAAGTGGATTAACTTCCAGATGACGGATGACAAATCCGTCATGGATCAATTGTTCATGACTATGAGAACATTGTCACCGATATCCTTGGTGAAGGGATGAAAATGTGTGAGACTCTTCAAGCCAATGTGCTTTTGGAGAAATTTCCACCTTCATGGAATGACTACCGAAACTCTTTGAAGCACAAGAAGAAGGACATGAACCTTCAAGAGCTTATTGGTCACATGAGGACCGAGGAGGCTAACCGCCTCAAAGATAAGTTTGATTCTCTCTCTTTGAATTCTTCTAAAGCTAACTTGGTTGAATCTAGTTCCTATGGCTATAAACAGGTTCAAAGGTAAGAAGAAGAATAATGAAAACAAAGGAAATTTCACTTTTAACAACAAGATTCAAAAGACCAAAGGAGCATGCTATGTGTGTGGAAAGATAGGACACAAGGCCTATCAATGTGTCCACCGCAAGAACAACTCCAATGGTGCCTCCCAAGCCAATCTTGCTGAAAAGGATGATGTGATAGCCGCGGTGGTAGTCGAAGCCAACTTGGTGGAGAACAAGGTAGAGTGGATCTTGGACACGGGAGCATCAAGGCATATTTGTTCTAACAAGGCTCTCATGACGGACTTTGAAGATGCTACCGATGGAGACCATGTTTACATGGGATATAGTAGCACCGCGGGAGTTCTTGGCAAAGGGAAGGTCCACCTTAAACTCACTTCCGGAAAAACTTTGTTTTTGAATAATGTCTTGTATGTTCCCTCCCTTAGGAGGAATCTTGTTTCGGGTGTCCTTCTCAACAAAGCCGGTTTAAAGCTTGTCTTTGAGGCGGACAAGATTGTTATCACTAAGAATGAAGACTTTGTTGGGAAAGGTTACCTTAATGGAGGATTGTTTGTGATGAATGTTTTGAATAATAATGAAAGTATTTCTTTTGCTTATATTGTTGAGTCTATGGATGTTTGGCACAATCGTTTAGGACATTTAAATGTTTATTACATGAAAAAACTAAAGGACATGGACTTAATTTCTTTTGATCAAATTGACAAAGCCTCTAAATGTCCTATTTGTGTTGAGGCCAAACATACTAAGAAACTTTTCAAGCAAGTTGTATCAAGAAGTACTAAATTGCTAGAGTTGATTCACTCGGATTTAGCGGACTTTAAAAATTGCACTACTAGTAAAGGAGGGAAAAATTATTACATAACTTTTGTTGATGATTTTTCAAGGTTCACTAAAGTTTATCTTTTGAAAACTAAGGATGAGGCCGAAAGTGCATTTTAAAAGTATATAAAGCCGAGGTTGAAAATCAACTTGATCTTAAGATTAAAAGGGTTAGGACCGATAGAGGTGGTGAATATGAAAAATGGACTTTAAAAGAATTTTGTGAAGCCAATGGTATCATCCATGAGCTAAGCTCCCCTTACACTCCACAACAAAATGGTATTGCCGAAAGGAAAAATAGATCTTTAAAAGAAACTATGAATGCAATGCTTTTAAATTCCGGATTATCCGATAACATGTGGGGAGAGGCGGTTCTTGTAATACTCCGTATTTTTGTGAGTTATTTTTCATATAAATAAGAAAATATAAAGAATAAAGTTAAAAATATTTTTATAATTATATTATATTTCGATTTTGTTTTGCTTTCCAAATAAATAAAATAACAAATAAGAATTTGAGTTGGAAACAAATCCTATTAAACCTAGGTTTCTCATGCTATAAATAAGAGGAAAAAACAAAAAAGGAATTAAAACCCTAACTTTTACATTATCAGCCGTTTTATTTACCCCAAGAACTTTCTCTCTCCTCCTTCTCTTCTCCTCCTACGTTCTTTCTTCTTTCCTCAGTCCTCCTCTGTTCTTCTGTCGACCTTCGACTGTTGCATAGAGGCTGTGGCCGCGCGCATCATCTACGCTCTGTGTGTGTGAGTCGAGGGTGTGCGGTGCGAGGGTCGCGCTGTGCGTCGAGGGTTGTGCGAAGTCGAGTGTGTTCGAGGATCTCGTGCCAGAGGTTGTGCGGGACGTGCGTGCGAAGTCGTCGAAGGTCTGAGGGCGAGACTTCGAGGGGGTGCGTGTGGAGGTACGAGGCTCGAGTTGGACGAGGGTGCGACGAAGGCCGGACTGTGCGTGTGCGACGAGGGTTGTGCGTCGAGGCTACGAGAGCCTTGTGCGTCACTGCCGGAATCACGTCGCCGATGATTATCGCCGGCGAGTCTATTGGTATAAAAAAATAAAAAAAATAATATATATAACATGATTTTCCATTTTAGTTTTAATATTATATAATCTGTTTTCTATTATATTAAGTTGTAGGTTAATTAAATTGTAATTATAGTAAATTATTAATTGATTTAAGTTGTAAATCTGATTTAAGGTTTTGTAAGTAAGTAAGGTGCAAAGTTAAGAAATCAGATTATTGGTTATAGTTAGAATGTTATAATGGCCTTGTTATTCAAATTTGATTTTAGTAGTATTGGACATAAGGATTTTTAAAATAGAGTTGGTAAAGGTATTATGTTATTAAGTTAACTAAAATCAGCTTTGCTCACTGTTATTGGCTCTTAAAAGACGCTAAGTTCAATAGAGTTATGAAGGAAAAGAAAGTTAATAAACAACGAGTTTAGTTATTTTTATACTCCGAAATACTAAGTCGATATAGATAGTCACGTGTTATATGTTAATAATATCAAGGACGTAGCACTGAAGTACTTCCTTACTCGTTTAGGTCCCAATTTCATAAGCGGAACGTTTGATTAGGCAGCGAAAATTCTTCGTTACAAGGTACGTACGCGTACCAGTTCAGTTGCAATTACTAGTATCATGTTAGGTTGTGATTTAATCTATTGGAACCTAGAACCATGATAGGAAACAATTGTGATTGCTGAGATTGTTTGGTAACATGATTGTGATTGGAAATCGATATGTAGCATGGTAATGCGAAATTCTATCGTATCATAAGCATGATTATTGAATTTGAATTCTTTGATCTATGGTGTAACAAGGATGTTACAAGAAGTAAAGATTTGAGTACTGTATCTAAGAAGGAATGTTAAATGATTACATGTTTAATGTGGTATGAATGTACAATACTAAGAAAGGATTTTGGCAATAAACTTGTAGTTGGACTCCCTACAAGTGATGAACAATGGGGGAGTGTGGGACTTGTTCTACACTCCTACGCAGTCTCTTGTGACGACAATAGTGTCCTTATAAATTTTGATAACTCAAGTAGGCGGAAGGTTCCGTACGATCTTGGGGGTATGCATACTAAGGTGATGGATGTGGAACGGAACGAAACCGTATTTACATTTCATCTAATAGACCAAGTTGTCTATTAAGGATTAAGTAGCCCGTATGATTCTAGAAAGATGACGGTGCCCGTTCGATGCCAAATAAATTGTAAAAACGGAATTTAATGTTTTTGTAGAATCATGTTTAGGAATTGTTATTATTATTCTGATTATGTTTAGTGTATTATGTAACTGATTATGTACGTACTCAGCATAGCTGATTGTTTGTCATTTGTGTTGTTTGTTGACCTGTGATGAACCATTGATGTTTCAATGGGGAACAGATTAGGTATGCTGGTGATGCTGCATGAGTTCGGGCATACGGGGGATACTTTTGATTATAAACTTTTAAATTATTTTGGTTGAACATCCTAGAGATTGTTTATGATTTACATAGTTAATGGTTTTAAATAAAAGGGGTCAGTAGTGATTCCCGAGTTGTAGTTAAGTTATCATTTTATTTCCGCTGCAATTTAGTTTTCATAATAAAGAGTAAGTTAGTGTTTTAAATTCAATAAGCCTTGCGTTTCACCGCGGCGGTAACACTCCCAAAGTCGATGCAACGTAGTTTAGACGTGTATGGAATTTGGGGGTGTTACAGTTCTATCCGCTTGTTATGTACTCAATAGAGTGCCCCATAAGAAATTGGATAAAACACCTTATGAACTTTGGAAAGGTTATAAACCTAACATGAGTATTTTGAAAGGGTGGGGGTGCTTAGCTAAGGTTGCTTTACCAGATTTTAAGAAAACCACCATTGGGTCTAAAACTTTTGATTGTGTGTTTATTGGTTATGCTCATAATAGTGCCGCATATAGGTTCATGCTTTTGAGTGATTATTCTATTTGTGAATCTAGAGATGCAGTTTTCTTTGAGAATACTTTCCCTTTGAAATCATCATCATCATCTTCTATGCATATGAATGAGTCAAGTATTGATGTGTCCTTAGATGTTTCTATGCCTAGTTCTAGTAATCTTCCTCCTCCTCCTTTGGTAGTAGAAGGAGTAAAACATAGGAAAAGTAAGAGGGTTAGAGTAGAGACTACCTTTGGACCAGATTTCTTGACCACTTTTCTTGTTGAGAATTTTGATGTGAATTGTTTGAGTGAAAATGTTGTTTCTTTACTTCTCTTAGAAGAAGACCCAAAGACTTATAGTGAAGCTATGAAATCCATAGATGTTAGTTTTTGGAAAGAGGCCATTAAAAGTGAATTAGATTCAATCATGTCTAATCATACTTGGGACTTATGTGATTTACCTAAAGGGTCTAAACCCATAAGTTGTAAATGGATCTTTACTAAGAAGAAGAAACCCGATGGCTTTATTGATAAGTTTAAGGCTAGACTTGTTATTAGAGGTTTCACTCAAAAAGAGGGTATAGACTTCTTTGATACCTACTCACCCGTGACTAAGATTGCCACCATTAGGACTTTGGTTGCTTTAGCGGCGATTCATGACTTAGTGGTTCATCAAATGGATGTTAAAACGGCTTTTCTTAATGGTGATCTTGATGAAGAGATTTATATGACTCAACCGGAAGGTTTTGTGGTTAAGGGTCAAGAACACAAGGTGTGTAGGCTTAGGAAGTCTTTGTATGGTTTGAAACAAGCTCCTAAGCAATGGTATGAAAAATTTGATAGTACTCTTAGGAGTGATGGTTTTGTGACTAATTCTTCGGACTCTTGTGTATATTGTAAAGTTTTGGATTCCTCTTGTGTTATTATTTGTCTTTACGTTGATGACATGCTTATTATTGGTACTAACCTTGAGGTTGTAAATTACACTAAAGATTTTCTCTCTACTAAGTTTGAAATGAAGGATTTAGGTGAAGCCGATGTGATCCTTGGTATCCGGTTGACCAAGCTCAAGGATGGTTTCTCAATGAATCAATCTCACTATGTGGAGAAAATCTTGAAGAAGTTCAATTGCTATGATGTGGAGCCATGTAAGACTCCATATGATGCAAGTGTAAGGCTAATTAATGAAGAACAAGGGTCCTAGTGTGTCACAAGAGCAATATGCTAAGGTAATAGGGAGTGTAATATTTTTGATGAATTGCACACGTCCCGACATTGCTTATGCGGTAAGTAGATTAAGTCGTTATACCCATAATCCTAGTAGTGAACATTGGAATGCACTTTATCGGTTACTAAGGTATTTTATGGGCACCATGGAAATTGGTTTGCATTTTAATCGATTTCCTAATGTCTTGGAAGGTTTTTGTGATGCTAATTGGGTATCCGATAATGATGAAGTAGTCTCGACTAGTGGTTATGTGTTTATGTTGGGTGGAGGTGCTATATCATGGAAGTCCTCAAAACAACCATGTTTAGCTCGCTCCACCATGGAATCTGATTTCATTGCTCTTGAGTTGGCAGGTCAAGAAGCGGATTGGCTAAGGAGTCTTCTTGTCGACATCCCATTGTGGGGGGAAAGATCTTCCCCGGTTTCTCTGCATTGTGATTCTCAAGCTGCAATTGGTGTAGCTAACAATAGCAATTATAATGGTAAGAAGAGGCACATACGCCTTAGACATAGTTCGGTGAGACAATTACTCAAGAATGGAGTCATTGCTTTGAACTATGTAAGGCCCGAAAGAAATTTGGCGGATCCTTTGACTAAGGGGTTGGCAAGGAACCAAGTCCTTGATTCGTCGAGGGGGATGGGGCTTAAGCCCATGAAGAATATATAATTAGCATTACTTATATCTCATCCCTATGGCATTTGGTGTTGTAATGCTTGTAGTAGGATGAATTCGTTGAGAATTCTTAATGGATTTATACTTACGTGGTAGGTGCTCTAGCTAAGCATTTGAGAAATCCACCATTGTAATTTTGCGGAGGTTGAGTTTGTTTAAACTCTTAATGAATCCTAAGAGATGTTTTGTGCTATTGAGAAGCACAAGGGATTCACCTATATGGTTGTGAAGACTCGCCATCTTCTATGGAAACTTGAGTTTGTTTCCTAAAGCTTCCATGAAAACTAAGGTAAACGCATGGTTTAAAACGCGTTCACTTTGCGGAGTTTACTAGATTTTTGGAGTGATGTATGTGTTGTGGGGGGCGTGGCTTAAATCTTAGAGTTTCAAGGTTAGTCCACTCTTTGATCAAAAGTTTAAGGGTTTCAAGGTTTGTCCACCCTTGGGCTTGTAAGTCATTGTACCACTTCACTAAACATTTGGTTTCAATTTACTTAAATGTAACACCGGATGTTATGTATTGATCTCCTCTTATGCCCAGAAATTTCCTTTCTCTCATTTGGTTTCTTTTCTCATCTTTAGTGGGGGATTGTTGGAAGTAAAGATGAAAAAACGGGCAAAAATAGGGGCGTCTAGTTGGACCGGGCGGCGGTCACCCGATCGGGCGGGCGTCTCGTAGTTCGTTGTTTCTGCCCGATCGGGCGAGGTTCGCCCGGTCGGCCGTCCTGTGAAGCTTCAACTTTCTTCTTCTTGGGCCCGATCGGGCGGATGCCCAAAGTCGCGATTTTTACGGATTATAATTCCTTTCTTGGATGCTTTGAGTAACCCCCTTTTAATTACGTGGTTAAGGATGGTTTTCATCCTTATGATGGTAATTTATGTTCTCCATTATTCCTCTTGATTATGGGAGTTTCATTTCTTCATCTTCATGAGTTTTAAAGTGGATTTATTTTATCATTGGATTCCTTGGAGTCTTTTGATTGCTTTTGAGATGTTTCTTCTTCTTATTCTCTACTTCTATAAGTATGATTCATTTTTCTGATTTTGATAGAGACATTCACCCTCTCTCTCTCTTCTTTTCTTCATCTCTTTTGGGCATAAGTTCTAGAAACTCCATCTCACACCCAAGAGTGCCATTGTGTGTTGAGAGTTGTGTAAACCTTAGGGAACGAATCGGTGAATACAATTGTGCACCCCGGTTGCACCGAATCTCGTTTTCAAGGCAAAGGTTTTGTTTACCACGACACAACAAGTTCCTATTGTTTGTTCAAATATTGTTCTTCATTCTAGCCTTGAAAACCTTTAAATACAACAATGCTAAAGTACAATGTGTTGAAAAGAAAAAAAATTCTTAGGTGTAAACTGTTACACTATAAATTATGGTGTAACAATCCGCAAATCACCGTTTTTTTTGTAAAAGGAACTCCAATGACATAAAATAAATGTCAAAATGACATGAGATTCATGTCATTATTTGTGTAGTTCATGTCATTCTTATTGGAGTCTATGTCATTATGCATATTGCACAATAAGTTATGTTGTAACATGTTATATCCAAGACGTACTCTAAAAAGAAATAAAGACAGTAACTAGTAATGAGTGTTGTATGCGCAAGGCTTTTAAAAATAGGCTCTAAAAAAATATCATGCATAATATTATAAAAAATAATTCATAAGATGATTAGATTAGAATTACTTTTAAACAAATAAAAGCTCCTTAATCATAGAGATTATGATAATGTGTAAAACAGATACATGGATTATGCTTTTAGGTGAAATATCATGTGTTGTATATCACCTTGCAACGTTTTATATGGTCTCTGATGTGGTTTCCTACTTTCCTAAAGACCTAAATAACAGCCATATGCTTTTTATTTATAAGCAATTGAAAATATTAATTAGGTTGTTAAAAATGTTATGGAGTCTACCCGTCAAAAAATTAAAAATGTTAGTCTGAAGTAGTTTCATATAATGATATAAAGATCAATTTTCTATGGGTCAATTATTGCTAGGAACCGAGTAACTGAGATCTAATTGGTTTATATATTATATTTCTGCGAACATATAGATCTTCCAAGATTTTTCGTTATGTGTATTTTTGAAATTTTGCACATATTTATATATGTTCGATTACTGCTATTAAATGTTGTGGTTACCTTGAAATTTCCTTAGATAAGCAAGTGATGCTATTACAAGTTTACAACTGGGTTGCATCAGTTATCTGTACAATTTTTGCTGGCAACTTGGTTTAATTAAACAATGATTAGGCTGGCGAAAGAGCCGTAATCAAGTTAATCACATATTGGCCATTTAATTAAACAGTTTAATTGCATTGTCAAACAAATCACTGAAATGAATTACGCTGTGCGTGTACTTTTTTTAATAATAAATAAATATATAGGGTGAGTATGGTCAGCTCTACGCTTAAATTCGTTTATAGGATTAAGTTTCCATGAAATATCAGAATAAATTTTTATCTTCATATAACTGATGGTTTGATGCCATATTGCCAGCTAAATGTAATTCTTCCATGCAATTTCATCAAATCACCCTGTGAGTCTATGACCAATTTGCTCCGTCGGATTAGTGTTAAGTGGCCTTTCGAATTATACTGTTTTCTAGTTTTTGTTTTTTTGTTTTTCTTCCTACTACGTTAGGGTGATTAATAATAGATATAGGTGCAAATGATGCGAGTTAAGTTTAAAATTGGGTTAGCTCGACTTGACCTACTAGTAATCCGAGTGGAGCAGTTGAATTTGACTGAGTTGATCTTGAGTAGCTCGCAATTTGTTTCGTTTCAGTAGCACCCCTATTGTAGAAGATATGTTGGATTCAAAATTTTTGCTTTTGGTAGTATTTGATAATTGTATATTCGAGTTTTTCATGAGTTTTTGGAGTTGAGTTTCAAGTTGCTTAACTCACTCACTAACATCTCGAGTCGAGCTTGGTTTTAATTTAAGCTCACACGAGCTAGCCAAGTTTTGACCGAGTTTTGACAAAGTCAATATTGAAAAACTCGCAAATTGTCTTATCTCATTTACATCCCTAGTGATAATAACCAGGAGTAATAGTCACAATTGATAGCACTGGACCACAAATACAAAAACAATGCAGGAGAGCGAGGAACCTATTAAATTTAGCAATTATGTTAACACCCTTAGCTTCGAATTTTTTGGAAACAAGTTATAATTGCATTTTTCATATATATAACTTGTATTCCCTTGGAGAAAACACCCTTTGAAGCTTTGCACTTTACTCTCTCCAAATTTCAATTTATCCATGATATTTTTTAATTCAAAGTTTTCGTGCACTCTGTTGACGATTAGTATCTTTGATTACAATATGAATAAAAATCATTAAACAAAATTGTTAATTAAAAAATACACAATGTGATGAATCAACAACATTCTACATGATAATGTTTAGATATTTTAGAAGTAAATAATATTAAGATGATGGTATGTATTGATACTTCAAACAAGACCCAGGTGATTATATTTATTTGTATAGTAAAATCACTTAAGACGGACAAAATTCAACAAAACTTTTGAGCTTTTTTAGAATTAAAATAAAATTATTATTGTAAAGTCATATGAAATCTGAAACAAAAGTCAAAAATAAAGAATACATATAAAATTATTACATTAAATACGATTCTACTACGACAAAACCACAATCAAAGGTGATGTTTTGACACTTCTATAAGCGCTCATCCATACTATTTAGTACAAGGCTGTCTATCGATAAGTTGTTTAGTTCAATTAATTGCAAGCGAAAATCTTACATCTACCGTGATATCATGGAAATTTTCAATGACTAAATTTATTATTATAAAATAAGACCCGAAAATAAAATATCAAACTCTCAAACGAGATACATCAAATCTTTAATAAATAATCGATAGATTACCCAATATATGAGTTAAAATCTCTCAATCCAAAAAGTAAATGAGACTAAAAATTATAATTAAGGAGCATTAACCTTTTTTTTAATGTAAATGTAAGCCCAATGCAGCTTTAAAAGGATTAAATGAGAGGAGTGTCACCTGTTGTTTAGTCAACGAGATATTTGATTAAAGGATAAACAGTTCAGAGAAAGGGAAAAAAAAAAAGCACCTCAAAGAAGGGAAAAGATGGAAGGAAAAAAATAAAGAAAGAAAAGAAAGGGAAAAGAACAGAAAAGAAGAGAGAAAGCAGAGAAGATTAAGAAAAAGTGAAGGATGTTTTATTAGCCAGTTTGCTAATGCCTAATTAAAATACTTTGGCCCATTATCGTCACTTAAACTCTGGTAGTCTCATACTGTCATACATGATACATGTGATGTGATGTGATGCTACGTTTCCCGCGCGCGCGGAATATTTCGAAAAGTTTACATCAACAAAGCACGAGTAAGGTTATAGTTTTTCAAATAGCTACGAAAATTTTAACCTAGTCGAGTCGACCCTTTATTAAAATTGAAAAATAGAGTACGCTATTTGATTTTTATTAGTTTATCCGTTTTGACTTTTAATACTATTCACATACGTGACTTTGATTATCTCTGGTGATTTGTACTTAAGGAAAAATATAGTCATATGAGATTTTGTTATATTTGTCTCAATGTGCATTATCCAAGCATCAACTTTTTGTAATTTTTGCTTATTGATTATTAGAGACATTAAGGTTCAAATTAGTGTCTCGATAAATGTGCTCCAAAGAAATGGGTAAACTAATAAAAACCGGAGGGAGGACAAGGTTAGAGTTTAGAGTATGATTAGAAGTTAATTGAAGTAACTTTTGTGGAAGATTGGATAATACATTTATCATATCAGTTTATGTATATTTGATAACATATCAGTTATCAAATTATCCATATTTTATATCAGTTAAAGAACTGATAACAAATATGTATAAATGGATATAATATATTCTTAAACTGATAGCAAATACATTTCATATGAAAAGCTGACATGTTTTATGTACGAATTGATTAACATTTGCATAAACTGATAATAAGTATCTATATAATGAAAATAATTGTGCACAAACTAATAACAAGTACATGTAAATTGAACTCTTGATAGGAACTTGGTTTGATAACTAAAATAAACCAAACCAATTGTTTTGTGATCCGAAATTTGGTTGTACGATATTATCTCATATAACCTTGACATATAACCATTTTTTTCCAAATAACCCCCACATTGTCACCCCTATCGCGGATAACCCTAAATTTGTAATTTGTCATTAAACATGACGGAATTACACTTGATTTGACTTTGGATGGGTTTGGCGCCATTTAAGAAGGTGGTTGATGGATATTCAAAAGGATGTTGATTAGTTTTGATGCACAATTCAAGGGTTTTATTTTTGGCAGCAGACCACTAATGTCTAATAGGGAGTCAAACCACATTCTTCAAATTTAATGTCATCGACCACCTTCTTAAATGACGACAAACCCATCCAAAGTCTAATCAAGTTAACGTCGTTTGTAATTCCGTCATGTTTAGGGTTATCTGCGATAGGGGTGACAATGTGGGGGTTATTTGGGAAAAATAGCTATATGTTAGGGTTATCTGAGATAATATCCCAAATAAAAACTAAAAGTTAGTTATTAGCATCAATAATCACTATCAACTACTAAGATAACTAACATACTGCTTAGCATCTCATAATATTAAAATGACCAAAATAATAACGAGTTTTGGTGTGCTTTTGTAAGAAAGAAACTCATGTCAATGGTAATGAAATTATATCCCATATATGTGGTTCTTTTTCGGGAGAGTGAGGGATAGCCTAGTGGTTAGAGTTTCCCTCCTGGTTCCAAGAGGTCTTGGGATCGATTCTCACCCTAGGCAAGTTGAGATCCCCTTTATTCCCCCAAACTAGTCAAGGTTTCTCCTTACCTTATTTTTTTTTAAAAATGAAAAAATATGTGGTTCTTTTTCCCTTATAAAAGTTCATTACCACTTAATACTACCTTTTTGAAGTAATGTTAACGAAATCTTATGAAGAAAATAGGTTTTAAGAGTGGATATAAGCATTACCACAAATATTTGATATAAAAATTTCACTTTAAAAAGTACACTAATATCAAAAGCTTATACCATCATTTATTACTGCTCATTGTGTATTGATTAGTAGGATACACAACCACTAATTTTATTGAAAAGCCCAAACTAAATTGTATTTCCTCCATATTGAAATATTTGTTTTTTTATTAGGAAAGATAATTGGTCCGAAGACCAACCCCTGCTAGGCTACTAGCCTGGAGGGCACATCAGCTCAGAGGCTGGGTACAAGGATAAACAACCCAGAAGAAAATTGCCCAACATATTGTTGGGATGAGGATTCGAACCCTGGGCAATGCCCTGGAATTCGGGGTGGTACTCCACTGAGCTAGCACCTCTTGAAATAAATGAAAAACACCTTTCTCTTTTATGTGAGAGTTTTTTTTGAAAGAAGCTTTTTATTTATTTTAGAACGGAGGAAGTATATATTAATAGCACTTACCCTCGACATAGACGCATAGTACACACCATGGCGGTAAAATACAAGTCTCATCGAAGAAGCTGGCTACCTGTGCATTTGTCCAATCTTCCATAAAGATTAAATTTAAGTGCAAAGTCGAAAATAGGAACATGCACCCAAGTGCATGTAGGGTATGGTGAACCCTCTGCTAAACGACGTAGTTTTAATATTTTAAGAGTATAATTTTTTTTAAAAATGTTGTTATTTGTTTCCTTAAATCTTGCAACTTGTTTTATCTTTTTTTTTTTTAAAAATGTTGTTGGCGAGATATCTTTTTTCAAATTTGAATTTAAAAGGTATGTTATTTTAAATTTAATGTACACTAGATGTTCATTTATAATATGTTCTTTTCATTACGACCTATAATCTTTTATAATTGAAGATTAACATGTTCTTTAATTTTAAATTTTGAGTTCTTTTTATCTTGAAAAGTTGTTGGAAAAAGTTCATATTCTTTTATATGAATGGTATGTTCTTTAAGATGCAGAATGAGCATTGTGCACCCTAGTACATAATCCATACTTTGCAAATTAACTACTTGCGTAAAGAAAAATTGATTAAAATGTACGGATATGTGAGGAAGAAGCCCCTCTAAATGGGCCTCCACATGCTTCTGTAGCGCTATGTTAAGAACTGTCAAAGAGGATTTCACATGCATTTGTTAAAAGGAGGGCCCTTTCCCCTTGGTTGCTTAATGTTTATGGTTTATGGTGTGTGTAAATCTTGGTCCCTCCCGAAATATATCCTTACATGTCCGCTTTTAGTGTTCACTTTTTGCAATTTTTTTTTATAGTTTTACAATTTTTATTTATTTGTCATTTTTCTTTTCTTTTTTCACATACAAATTCTTACATGCTACAACCGACACATTATATATTATTAGTTCATAGCACGACGTATATTATTAGTTAGGCAAAACTCAAAAGCTAACAAGTGTCCCTGAGGCGTTAGATAAGATAACTAAAAATGAAAATATTAAATGAATCAAAATATTAATTATACCGATTGACGCGTGATTTTGGAATTCATTCCAAGATTTATACCATTTCTGGAAATATAATTAGTGCTTATCCAACGCCACGGGGCGTTCGTTAGCAAGATCCGATTAGTTAACGTAAACAAAGTTATTGATAATACATACTCTCTCCGTTTCAAAAAACTTACTCATTTGTACTTTCCACGTTTACTAATATGAAACTTTAAACATTAATATCTATTTTTAGTACATATTACCTCTGTCTTTTTAGATGTAACATTTGATTATTTTAAGCTACTCACCAAAAACACAAATATTGCATCTTAAAAAAAGATGAAGTACAAAGCACAAATAATGGTCAAAGTTGTAGCTCACCATTGGAGATGCTCTAAGTGTAACCATGTTTGTGGAACGGATGGAGTATATGATATTATAGGATTACTGATAAAAAATACAAGGTACTAATAAGATTACAGCTGATGCATATATGAGGTAACCAATAAATGAAAATGAGATTAATGATAAGATATAAGGTTATAACATCAAATGCAAAGCTGTTTTTTCATATTACCGCTGCTAATTTGCTTTGCTGCTAGCCTAATAGTCTCATGTTCTCAGTTGTTAACGCCGGGATGAACGGGGAGATTAGGGAAAAATAAGAAGGCATCAATTTTCCTAAGACCCTACGACTTTAATCAATTTATTAGCCGTTGGGCACCCACTCCACCAACAAGCGGTAATTAAGGAATTGTTTTAGGCCTTTTCCTTCCTTTTTTTTGGTGGGAGATAAAATGTTTTTGACGGTCATGCCTGAACTCATGAGCATATTTATGAAGTTATGAACCCTCTTACGCTCACCACCGACAAAAATGCCAAGTACTCATTCCTTCTGTTCCATTTTTTAAAACCTCTCAATAAACTAATTTATTTAATTATTGTCATTGAAAGATTAGTGCAGTATAATTTATTCCTTTGAAATATCAATACATTAATTATATATTTTTCTAAAATATTATGCATGATTCTATAAGATGATTATTTACGGAAAAGAAATAGAATAACAAACAAATAGTATGAAAACTGTTGAGGTTGAGGAACAAGATATATATACTTCCTCTGTTTCAAAATATTTGACACACTTTTTTTTTTGGGTACGTTTACCAACGTATAACTTTAACTATTAAAATCTATAATTTTCAACCTGTAAAATCAAAAAATGTTAATATTATGAAAGTATGTATCGAGACGAATCTAATAAGATCTCATATGACTATATTTTTCCTTACATAAAAATCACAAAACACGATCAAATGAGGTGTGTGAATAGTGTAAAAAGTCAAACCGTGTTATCTATTTTGAAACGGAGGTATATCTATATATATTGACTTGTTTGGGAAAGTTATTATATTATACAGTACTTCAGTAGTTAGTCCCCTAAATTCTTTCTAACAGTTAATATGACGTAAATGAAGTACTAATTCTCGGCCCAAATTTTTAAATAAATGAATATTCTAACTATTGGTGTTGTGAACTAGTGAAGTTGCGTTGAAAGTTGAAACTGTCTTAATCCACACCTAACAATTCTTTCTAGAACCAGATCCAAGGCGATGTGATCAATGTCCAAACCCAGCCAAATTAGACAGCTTCTTAAACTACCCAAGCAAAAGTAAATGCACACATTTCTGATTAAAAAAACAAAAAATAGAAAAACAACTCTAGTCACATTTCCTTGCTTACTCTATTATCATATCTTCAAATAGATTCGACTTTATAGAGCATCTTGCTCGATGTCTATTAAGATATAAAGCAAATTAGTACTTTTTGCTTAAATTACATATGCTCCCTATGGTCCAAAATATTAGCCCACATAAACTTTTTTATGACATCCAATATGATTGCCACTTTCTCAAAAATTATATGGTTTATGTTTAGTTTTTCCAAACTAGGCTGGTTGACTATCAAAGAGATTGTGTGAGATTGATTCAACTATATATTACATATAGTCATTCTTTTACTAAATATGTGTCATTTTTTGAGTACTAGGTGTTGACCTTTAATTTAAAGATGATAAAGTCACAAAGATTAAACTTATCGGATTCTAACATAGGTTTGTAATCATGAGAAATTGTAGCTACTTCAGGAAGGACGATTTAGCGTATCATATGAGTTGGACCTTGAAATTCACTGAAGAATTTGTTGTGGTAGTCCTTAGAATTAAAGTGTTCTTAGGAAATTATATTATGAAAGTAAGCAGTAAATTGGAACATATGGTTTATTCTTTGACTTAAGGAACACAATAGTTCCTTAAGTCAAGGAACACCGACCTATAAGAAAATATATTTATAGCACGAGGCCGACATTGAAAGAAACAAGTTAGGGAAGCTGAAGTATGGTTTCAATGTCTCAAGTAATGTTTAGTTTGGGGTTTTAAAGAAAGGGTAAGAGACTCAAGTAAGTCGATTCCTTTAATTTCTTGTTATTTGTTACAACAATTTAATCATTCCTTTTACCCCAAAATCCTCTACTTTTCCATACTCTATCACCCCCAACGATTCACTTACCCTTTCCCTCCTCTACTTAGCTTCATGGTCACCTTAACCCGTTGTTGACCACCACTCAAGGCACCCCAACCACCACTCTAACAACTGAACCACCAGAGCAGCCACCGAACCACCGCCCAACAACCCCACCACCACCTAGCCACCCCATGCAACCGCCTATCCACCACAAAACCAACATCCACCACCCCATGAAACCAACATCCACCACCACCCAACCACCCCATAACACCCATCGACCACAAAACAAACACCTCACCATCACGAAATACCCCACAAAACACTCAGCCACCACAAAACCAATAACCACCACCATCCACCCACCCCACAAAACCACCACCAAACCACCACAGCCACGAAACTACCACACCACGCAAACCCAAAAACGAAAAAAAAAACAAGAGTAATAATGAAATTACCTTTTCTTATCCTTATCATGGCTCGAGATGGTCAAATTCGGCCATGAGAAGTCTTATGGTCGGATTTAGTCATTTAACCTTTAAAACCACAAATTTGAGCGTTGACGGTGGTGAAGGAAAAGAGAGAATGAAGGTGGCAAGAAGGCACCAGCGGCGACATCAAATGGGAGGCGTTGATGGTTAGCGAAGGGGAGGGGCGGTGAGGCGGTGGCTAGGGATGTCAGTGGGTAATGGACCCTACCCGGATCCGTGGATCCAGATCTGTTTTTAGCGGATCTGGATCCTCAAATTTTGGACCCTACGGATCCGGGTAGGATATGGATCCTAGTTTTTGAAAACGGATCTGGACCGGGTCCTAAATTATTACCCCAGATCCGGATCCATTACCCGTTTTTAAAAGTTATTTTAAAATATATAATCAAAAGGGTAAAAATTAATGTTAAACTCTTAATGTTATTTATGCTTGGATTTGTTATATTAAGGTTGAATGCTTGCTTACTTCAACATCGACAAATGAAGATGTTAAATGGCGTTGTTTTGTTCTTTAAAATCTCTAATTATTGCGAAAATTAGGGTCGTTTGAAGAAAATAGGTTAGGATCCGTTTAGGACCCGGATCCGTAGGATCTATTGGATCTGGATCTGGATCCTCAATTTTATTACCCAGCGGATCCGGGTAGGATCTGAATCTTTGCCTAAAAAACGGATATGGATATGGATCCTAGAGGACCCTGTCCAGATCCTACCCATTGCCATCTCTAGGGTGGCGACATTGAGGTGGTGGTGGTGGTCATTGGGAGAGAGAAGAATAAATATTTGGTGGAGTAATGGCGAGAGGAGAAAAAGATCTACTTTAACCAAACAACACTTTTATAAGGGTTTAACTTTCTATTCTTCTTGTTTCTCTTTCTTAAAATCTTTCCCTTTCCCCTTCATAAACCAAACGCCCCTGAATATTAACTCAAGGATCTTTATACATTGTATTTTGATATTGAATACAAATAAAGGTTTTATCATTGTAAATAACATCAAATAAAAATCTTATCTCAGAAGTTTGTTAGGAAACTTAGTCTTAAATATTTACAAAAATAAAATATCGAATGTTAATTGTCTTTTAGAATAAAATAAGATTATCTTTTATATTAAGTTTGAAGTTTTATCTTAATTAATAACTTATTTAAGGAAAACAAAATCATGCATATTAAATTAATCTTAGGAATATACGTTTAAGTTAACTAGTTTGTTAAGTAAATTAGGTTTAAATAAATCCTTGAGATGAACTTGTTAGAAAATTTGATCTTTTATTGTTAGTCGTTCTACTTTATAGGGGTCGGATCCAGTGACTAGTAGGAGTATTTTGTATTACTTGAGTCTATAGATAGAGCGTTCTAGTCATCATTTGAAATACGTCTGAGTAAAGCAAATACTAGAGTTTAAAGTCGTAATTTATTGAGATTATATTTTATTGAATCAGTTTCATTTTTCAATTCTCATTACGTGTTATTGTTCCTTTTCCTTGTTTCTTTAATTTCATAAAAAGTATCAATAATTCCTTATACAATGACTCACTTGTAATGTTCCAATTGAAACAATACAAGGGGTTGTAATAATATAGTTACCTATAAGTGAATGACGTATTAATTTTTCTATATTTGTATTCAAATAGTTTCTTCCATGCACTATTCCCGCTTGAAATGCATATTCGATCTAAAAGCAAGCCTTATGAGATGGGAAGTCCACCACTTGAAATTCTTCTTTCTTCTAAGTATGAGAATAATAGACCTTGACCTTCATTTTTTGTCGTCAATTTTTTTTATAATTCAATTTACCTAAAATGTGGTACTTGAAGTTTTAAATGTGTGTTCAAATGGAGTCAATAATCCTTTCTTGCATTATATGATTAGGATCCATGCATGCATGGCAACAAAAATAGCTTAACAAAGGGGTATGCTACAATTTCACCCACAATCTCGGGGATTTGATTAATATCAGCATGATTAAACATATGTTAGTGGCTTAGTGCCATGACCATCAAATAAAAGTTTTAGAATAAGCCTCCATTACTAATGTTTCCAATCTTAATTTATACTACTAATAGATTCCCGACTTTCCTCAGCAAATTTGTTTGCCATTTCTGCATGTAGTGGACTTACATGCCACAATAATCAAACAATGGCTTTTAGCACTTGTGGGTTTAATCGTCCCAAAAAAGTTAATGCATGCATTTTGGCATGTTATTCATACAATATAATGATATATATATGCAGTCAGCATCAGACGGATACTTTCGTGCGCCCATAATAAACCACGTATATATGTAGCCAAATCCCATATACTTCATGAATTATTCACTTAGTAAATGCACAACAACCATGTATATTATTGATCCATTAATGTTAATATATTATAGTGGTGGAATGGTCCATATATATCTTCTTGTTTATGGTTGTCCTTTTCCTTCTTTTCGTTTTAAATGTCTTTTCATTCTTCAGAATTATAAGTGGTACCATAAATCATCCGTACCATACAGTTGAAGAAATATATGAGTTGTGTCCACTTTATAAGGCTAAGGGGCTACTCCCCTTTATTGCCATATGGTGTTAAGGTGGAACCTCACGGCCTTCAGAAAGTGGATTTCGCACTCTCCTCGTGGCGGGCGCGATTGAGCCCATTCGACACAGACGTGCTGGGATTGGGTTTGGATTGATATGGTTCACGATTATGGACAACTTACATTTGAGAGGGAGTGTTGAGCCCATGAACAATCCAAGTATGAGTAGAGTGTTGTCCCACAATGAACGAATTTGGAATTAGGGGATGTGTATCCCACATTGAATAAATATATGAGTTGTGTCCACTTTATAAGGCTAGCCCTTATTTGCCATATGATTTTAAGGTGGAACCTCCTTGGTCTTGTAAAGTAGATTTGCACTCCTCCGTAGCGGACGCGACTCAGGCCTATTTGACAATTATATAGTTGAAAATTTGATTATGCATTCTCAATAATATGTTTGAAAAACAATATGATATGAGATATTGTTAATCTAATGTATAGTTTTTAAAAAATTAAATTTCTTATTATAGTATAACTTTTATTAATACATAATTAAAGAAATTGATCTGCTAATCAAATATATATATGTAATTGGCCATTGTGTGAAGACCAATGAAAACAACTATAGGGAATAAAGCGTGTAAAAATTTCCATATTGTACTAATGTATTAACATATTCTATAATTCCATTCTAAAATATAATAACTTTTTTTAATCCAAAGCTTAGCAGTGATAACAACGCATTAATGAAAAGTTCAACATGTGAAATATAATGAATATGTTATATTTTAGTTAAATTATAAAAATTAAATTCAACAATGTTTAAATGTAAATTTAATTTACAGGTGCACTTTTGTTTTAAATATAACTTTTAACTATATAATGTATTGTACGTTAAGATTTTCGAATTTTTATCATCACCAAAAGTACTATAATTGTATTATTCTATTAAGTTTAGAGGTTGCTATTGTGCAAGGAACCATATTCGGCTTAAAAACAATGATCTTGGGGTGGATGGTGAGCCCAATTTGTACAACTTATGTCATATTTTCGTAAATCAGGTGAGGATCGGAATTCAGACTATGACCTGCACTAGCTAGCTAGGAGGACCCAAGTCGAGTGAGGTTGTGATTGGATTGGCAAGTTGTGCTTATGGGCTCGGGCTAACCCATCCAACACTCAAGTGATATGTTTGATAAATTATTCTTGTCTTACATAGGCCCTGTTCTTTTTTACTTATTTTCAGTTCAGTTCAGTTTAATTCAGTTCTCTGCAGTTAAAATCAGTTCATTTCAATTCATATTATCTCAGTTCAAAAGAATGGAGCCTTACCCTTAAAAGAGTCAAGAAGATCAATAAGATATTTAACAACCTGGCAAAATAGAGACTGTACATACATCTTTGATCTTTATACTTCAAATTTCAAAGATGTGTTAGTTTATAATGGTGATATCTGATATGTATGTTGTATGCATGCTTGAAATTGTTGGAAGGGGGCACTAGGAAGGAAGGAGGAAGCAATTGAAGTGTAACGAGGAATATCACCAGCTAACAAAAACGATCATCGACACGTGACACATGTCTAGAGGTCACGTGATTGGCCAAAAAACCTAGTGACACGTGACACCAGCTAGATGACCATGGGAGTAAGTTGGTTATTTTTACTTTTTACCTCCATCCCTCTTCTCTTTTTTTCTTTTTTTGGTGAAGTCCATCTTTTTTTTTACTGTTTAGGTTGTTAACCCTTTCATGGGATCCTCGCTTTACCCCTAGCCTATTCTCCACTACTTTTTATTTTTGTGCTTTATGTTTGCACAATAATTTTGTTCCTCAATTCATAAACGTGTTTAGTGTTAAGTAGTAGCTTATATCTTCAAACTTTTTAGACTATTCAATAATTTAGTATGTGTAATACATACAACGTTAGATATTAGGTAATATAAAACTTGTAAAAAGTAGTAATTGATATATAGTGCTTGCATCTTTTTTTATTTAAATGGTTGTTATGACTTATGGAAATCAACAAGATCACTAATAGATAAAGTTGAGTAATGCTATTCAAAAAGTTTGAGACCAACATATATATGCAAACACTACTAGAATTAGAAGCCTCCTTTTTCTCGATGCTTTTAGCTCATTTTTTTCCACCAAAAAGCATAAGTATTGTCCTTAACACTGTCAAAAAAATCATCGAAAATTTTAGATATGGTGAAAGTTTGCACATCCTAAATGAAACTTCCCCTTTCAATACGTGGACTACTATTCAATTGTTGATTTCTTTGATTATGGGAAATCAGAACTAGCTTCTAATATATGTTTCAGCTTGTACAATTGTAGTTATCTTTATAGATGTTCCAAATGATATCAAGTAATCAAGATTTTTCAAAATGAAGGAAAAGTTAAAGTAATTACTTTAGCATGTATAAACATAATAAAGAGAGCAAAAAAGCCGAAGGATACCCAAACGAATACATGCGCAAATAGATGAATAAGGAAGCTCAAAAGTTTGGGTCTGTTGTCTCTAAAGTTCCTTATATTTTGATTTATATGAGATTAACTCGAAACCAAAGCCATATTGCGCTAGAACAAATGAGCAATTGTCGTCTAACAATAACTTATCCTTAATTACCCTTTGGTACAAATTATTGAATAAGCCATCTTCCTTTCAAGGTTGATTTAATTAACAGAGCACCTCGGTTATAGAATTCAATACCCCGCTAGAATCAGAATTCCCGCTGCCCACTCTAAAAAATTGGAGACATGGGCCACATACATGTTGCACATAAGTCGTCAAGTCAAGTCACTCGATCAATAAAAGAACAATCAACATAAAGATGACATAACGCGGAAAAAAAACAAAAGTAACTCAAAGTATATGATTCCTTATTTAAAAGTGAAATTGAGGATTAGAATTAGATTATATCTTAGAGTGACATTTGTCTTAAGTAATTAGAGATGAATTGGGGGCGGAGGGGGTTTGAATTGCGTTCATACTTCATCATGATCACTAACTCCATTTACTAGCTAATAGTGAATTTCATAATAACTGCTCCAACAAACTTTCCTGATGAGTTTCACAAGTAGAAACTAGAATATAGTTACTGCAAAAGTTTGTAGCATGATTACTATAAAACATTAACCGTTTGTTGAGTAATTTCAAATAACAAAAGGCAGGGAATTTAACTTTTGATCATCATGGGTGTTGGGGACTAAATCTATTTTAATTAAGTATCAGGAAAGAAGCCTATTCCATCTCTCTCTCAAAAGAAAGAAGGCTATTCGATCTATCTAGTAGTACGTACGTACTCCTACGCTAAAACTCTTAAGTAAATCACGGCCTTGGGCCTTGCCTTTATCATTGCTTTGTCCACAAGCTTATCTTCACTAGCTTCGCATGCTTTTTACGCAGCATCTTTGTACAATTTGTATTCATTACGCAAAAATTTTTTGTTGCATTGTCCCACGCAATGTACAATAATTTGTAACATACATCAGGACTCGGGAGTTCCCTGCGCTTGCAGCTTGGTGTATTTTTGTGGAGAGATTTAAGGAGACCTAAATACCTAATATATTTAGTTTCCTAAGTTAGTTGTTGGGTATCAAGTTAAGCTTGACCTAGTGGTAAGAAAAGAACCTTCCAATCTCAAGGTTGGGGGTTGAATCTCCACTAGAGGCACTTTGGGAGACGGGTTCTCCTTACCATCCCCCCCACTCTCAAAATGTCTACCCGCAAACCCAGGTCGGGTTAACCTGCGAGAGGTTTCGGTCTAGTTGGGCCCTTCAACTTACCATAGGGTTCCCAGTGGGGGCCCAAAAAAAAGTTAGTTGCTAGGTTTCCTATCTTTTATGATATATATATTGTGTGATAGCTTAATGAGAAGGCATGGGATTTATCCTAATTATTCTTTCTACATACATGGTGTCAGCGCCACTAGCCATGGCCGGCGAGGACCAGCCACCCCCGCCGCCAGCTTCTTCCACCACTATTAATATCAACTCCCCTTTTTATCTCGGTCCAGGCGACATACCAGGGGACTTCATCACCCCGACTCGCCTGCGCCACGACAACTATGACCATTGGTCAGCGGATGTTCAGATGAACCTCGAGGCTAGGCGAAAATTCGGGTTTACTCTAACTATTCTTTCTACAATTATGTTATGAAAATAACGTAATGAGAGACAATATATATATATATATACTTCACTTTGACATTTATACTATTCACATAATTCACTTTGACTAAACTTTTTTATTAAACAATATTAATTTTGTAGGATATTAACTTTTTCTCAATGTGTAAAAAAAATCTTTCATAAAATCAACTTAACTTTTTCCTTATGGGCCAAAAATGTCTTATATCACAATAATGCAATATTATCATTAATTAGTGACAATACATACGATCAACCATTAAGTCAACTTCATAATTCTAACTTATATCCAAGGTTTAAAAGAAGGATAAAATAACAGAGGAGAGTGATGAACATCATGTTATATGTTTGATGTTATTGAAAAGCTCAACATGCATGACATTATTTCCCATCCTAGTCCTGTTGGCATCTTCTTTAATACTACTATTTAGTGATGAACTAACAAAATCATATAATTCAATGATTCATAACGTACTTAGGATAACACCTGAAGGGGACCATAATGCATGGTATATTAGATCCGTTAATGACTATGCTAATTGAATCATCAAAATTTACCGAAGACAATATCATTAGCAACTTTGTTATATTAACTTTAATCTTTGCATGCTTTGCTGGCAATTAATATGGTTGCTGTGTTTTCTTTTTCATGGCAATATGGTTGCTGTGTTTATAAGGCTACATATACTTGGTACTAAATTAACGGTCCATTCAATCATTTCCAACGAATTAATTATCTTTTTTGTCTAGTAGGAGACTAGGAGTTATACCCAAAATATTCGGGCATGTTAGAATCATAATTATAACTTATAAAAAGCAAATGCTTCTTGTTTAACGGCTTCTTTTACTTGCCTTGTGTCCGTTCCAATCGAATCGTTTGTCTCTAGGAAAAAAAAGTCGATTTCCATCATATTTAGGCATGATGCAACCATGAGATCAGAATTAGTTGTTAGGTCCCTAAGAGTCTTAATGACACTCTCATACTCATAAACTATTTTTACATCATGCTTTTTTATATAATTTTACGATTTAATTAATTGCTTTAAGTAAGTTTGGGTGCTCAAGTACTCGAAGATTGAAGAGTAGCTAGAATTTTCTTTAGTATATTTGTAAAAGTAGCTAAAAGTTTAAGTGCTATTGCTATTGGTAAATCTAGATTCTAGAATATAATTATTTTAGCTACTAGATCTAATAGTATGAATAATTAAAACAAATATATTTGCTTGTAATAATTTTATTAAAAGAAAAAAATTTGAAAATAACTTTACATGGAAAACAGACTTAATCAAATAAAGTTATTTCTTAGCCTCCTCCTCTCCCCTCTCTCCTCTTCCTCCAAAAAAAACCCTAATTTTTTCTTCTAGTTTGGGGCTACCACCATCCTTTCGATGGTGGTAAGCCCCCAATTCTTCTTTTTTCTTCTAGTTTTTATTGTTTTTGTTATTAATAATATTCCATTCTCTCTCTTTTTGAGAGTTTTCTACCCAATTTTTGGGTTCTTTCTCTCCTCTTATGGGAGTTTGGAGTTTAGTTTTAGTCTCTTCCCACGTGGAAGTTTAAAAATTGGTATGAGAGATTGTTCCTATTGGTTGAAGTTCAAGACCATCAACATCGAAGTATTGGAAATTCGGATGCGGTCAACCTGGTTAAATCAAGAATTTTCTTCCCCAAACTATGTCAGAATGATAGACTTTCCCATCAATAGCTGCGTGATTCAAGAAATACAAGAGGGGCACAGTATTGCTCGATCTGGTTCATTGTAGTTTCTTCAAGACGAATTTGATTTGATCTTGTGTGATTATATCTTGTTTTTCTTTAATACTTATTGTAGATGCCGTTTGGCCTTTATTTAATGAAATTTCTCTTTCAAAAAAAAAAAAATAAAGTTATTTCTTTGCTAAAACTCTAATTTCAAAAAGATAGATTTTTAGAAGATATCATATAAATTGTTAAAACATAATTTCGCTGATAAAAGACTTAATACCATTCTAAAAGATGATATCATATCTTGTAGGGGCAAGACCGATAAATGTTTTTCAGAATTATTTGTATTTTTGGAATTAATTAATTGTTCTTTTTTATTTGAATTGCTTTTGTTTTTTTTGGAAATTGCTATTTTCAACCTCACAATATTAGTTAAGGGATTTGGTTATGAAACCCTTATCTTATATAACGTGATAATCAAGGTTATTTTAGAATTGCAGTTTTCCTACTTGACATTTGAGCTTTTGCAAAGAAAATCGTAAAATCTGTAACACAAAAAACATCACAATATTATTGACATTGCCGAGGAAGTTGCTTAGGAATTCTTGAGACCTCTATATGCTTATTTAAAAAGCATTTCTTGAGGAAACTTTTTTTTTTATTTTTTATTGTAGATAGTATTTGTTTCGTATTCGATCAACTTGACAACACTTATAGCTAGTAGCTACGTACATGTTGGAGGGCACTACTTGGGTTAGTAGTTGTTTTATGTACCATGAGTAAGGTATTGGGAAATTCACTATTAGTAAAAGTTCAGTGGATGCATATCTCGTAGAGATATTGAACCACATTACTACTGTTTTGTCTCGTTCTTGCTTGTTGTTTTATTGCATTTTGTTGTAGTGTGTTTCAACTTAATTTCGTTAGTTTCAGCCACCATTTTAATGTTTTGATTTTTGTCATAAAATTATATCACGTAACCCCTCCCATTCTTAAGTAATATCCTACAAATTAACATTGGGTCCTGTTCTTTTGAGTTTAATTTCAGCATCTTACAGTTGAACTCAATTCAATGCAATCTTATTAATGGCCTGTTTGGGAACTAGAATTTCATTTGAAATTCTGGATTTGGCCCAAATCAGGTGTTTGGGGATCCAAATTAAAACATTTGCATTTGGATTTGGGCCAATTCTATGCCCTATACTAAACCAACTTAAAACTTGTCATTTCAAATACCACCTTAAAACTTGCCATTTCAAATACCAAAATAAATCCCGCATACTCATCCACCCATTTCTCTCTCCTCAATCTCACGTGTTTTTGCATCAACCTATTTCTCTCTCCTCAATCTCCATTGTTGACGATTTACAGCTCGATTCCAGAGCTCGATTCATTTGCTCCTCGTCACCTACCTTCTCTTCTCGATCTTCCCTTTTTCTCTTTTCGGCGTAGTCCGTACATCTCCTCTTTCACACATCCATAGAAACAATAAAAAGAAAAAGAAAATGGGAATATGATAAGTTTAGGTTTAATGATTTGTGCTTAATCATTTCATTCTCTCTCAAACGTTAATATACAACCTAATGCTAAGTATGATAGGCCCGTTTAGGCTAATTACACACATACAATAATATACATTAAGTATAACAAACTAATATGGCCCAATACCCCCCCTCAAGTTGGAGCATGAAGATTCGAAATGCCCAACTTGTCTAGAAGATTAAGGAATTGACGCTTGCCAAGAGCCTTAGTGAAGATGTCGGCGAGCTGCGCATGTGTGAGAACATGATGAGTAGTGATGAGACCATCCCGAATCGCATCACGAACATAGTGACAATCAACCTCAATGTGCTTCGTACGCTCATGAAACACAGGATTCTGAGCAATATGAAGAGCAGACATGCTATCACAATAGAGAGACATAGCACGAGGCTGATGAACCCCTAAACACTAAAGTAGCGCCTTGAGCCATTTCAACTCAGATGTGATATCGGCCATCGAACGATACTCGGCTTCCGCGGAAGAGCGAGACACAGTATGTTGTTTCTTAGTCTTCCAAGAGATAGGGGAAAGACCAAGGAACACAATCCAGCCAGTCAATGAGCGACGAGTAAGAGGGCAACTAGCCCAATCTGAGTCACACCATTCAGAGAGCGATAAGTCACACGCAGCCGAGAGAAGAATGCCCTGACCCGGGGAACCCTTGAGATACCGTACTACACGTAAAGCGGCCTCCCAGTGCTCTTACCGAGGAGCCTGCATAAACTGCGCAAGGATGTGCACACAATAGGCCAAATCCGGACGAGTAAAGGATAAGTAAATGAGACGACCAACAAGACGACGATAAGTTTCTGGATCAGACAGAGGAGGACCAGAGGCAAGGGCAAGAGTGTGATTCTGCTCGATGGGGAAGGTAGCAGGCTTAGCACCCAAGAGACCAGATTCTGAAATAATGTCCAAGGTATACTTGCGGTGACATAAGAACAATCCCTCAGGAGAACGGGCAACTTCAATGCCAAGAAAGTACTTGAGAACACCCAAATCCTTCATATGAAAACAATCACCTAAGTATTTCTTGAAAGCAAAGATAGCAGCGGAGTCATTGCCAGAAATAATAAGATTATCAACATACACTAGCCCAGACAACTGGACCCCAGCATGAGAAAGAGTGAACAGGGAGTAATCAGAGTAGCACTGAACAAAGCCATAACGCAACAGAGAAGTGGCAAGTTTAGCAAACCAACACCGGGGAGCTTGGCGAAGGCCGTAAAGGGACTTCCGCAAGCGACAAACTTTGTGAGAATGAGAAGAATGAAAGCCAGGAGGAGGCTTCATATACACAGCCTCCTCCAAATCACCGTGGAGAAAGGCATTATGAACATCCATCTGATGCAACTCCCAATTCTTGGCGGCAGCAACGGCAAGAAAAGCACGAACAGTGACCATTTTGGCCACGGGGGCAAAGGTCTCGTTATAGTCGATACCCTCCACCTGGTGATTACCAAAAACAACCAATCGAGCTTTAAGGCGCTCAACAGAACCATCAGAATGATATTTTTCCTTATACACCCACTTGCAACCAAGAGCTTTGTGACCAGACGGAAGATCCTCCATATCCCAGGTGCCATTATCCTCCAGAGCACCAATCTCTTTCTGCATAGCCTCACGCCAACCCGGATCCCGCATAGCCTCAGCGAAAGTGCGGGGTTCAACACCTGAAGTAACTGCTGCAAGAAAAAGACGATGCCGCACAGAGAATTTATCACAATTCACAAAGTGTGCTAAAGGGTAAGGCGTACCTGAGGAACCTGAAGAAGAGGGAGCAGACGATGATGAACTCGACTTCCGTACAGTAGCAGTGACAAAATCCCTTAACAAAACCGAGGGACGCTTCTCACGCATCCCCCGACCAAGATCCTCAACACCATCAGAAGAGTCCATAGAAGAGGAGGCCCCATTATCACACGGAGAAGAATGGCCCAGGCCAGCGGTAGACGCGCCCAACACATGTTGGGCCACGGAATCAAGCCCAGCAGCAGCAGCAATGCTGGAAGAAGGCGGGGAGAGCTCGGCCATTGCGGGCTGGTCCGCGGTAGCAGGTCCAGCAGCAACGCTGGGAGAATTTGGGCCAGGCGCGACTGCCACGCCAGCATAAGAAGCAGGCCCTAAAGGCGGCCCAACATTAGGACTCTTAGGAGTGGCCAAATCCAAGTCATCATCAGCCACATTGTGGACTGAAGAAAAATCAGAAGGAGTGTCCAAGGCAGAATCGCAAGAGGGAGCTGCACCCATATCAAGAGGAAATTCATTTTCATGAAACTGAACATCGCGAGAGACAAAGTATTCTCCAGTGTCGAGATCATACATTTTCCAACCTTTCTTGCCATTCGGATAACCAATGAACAGACATCTACGACTCCGAGAAGCAAACTTATCACCCTTAGCACGTTGATTATGAGCAAAACATAAACATCCAAACACTCGTAGAGCATCAAAAGAGGGAGGGTGACCCGTAAGAGCCTCATAAGGGGTGAGACCATTCAACACACTCGATGGAGTGCGATTAATCAAATAAACAGCAGCCATAACACATTCACCCCCAAAAACTAACAGGAAGATGAGCCTGAAACATAAGAGCTCGACTCACATTCAAAATATGACGATGTTTACGCTCAGCTCTCCCATTTTGTTGAGGAGTACCCACACAAGATGTTTGAAATAAAATGCCATGAGTATCCAAATAAGCGGATAAACGCTTAAACTCGGTCCCATTATCGGTGCGTATGATCTTAACAACGAGGCGACGTGGCGATGAATCATAGCAAAGAAAGACATAAAAGTACGTTCAACCTCCTTTTTATTCCGTAATAAATACACCCACACAGCTCGGGAAAAATCATCCACCAATGTCAGAAAATAAATGGCATCACAAGAAGAGGGTGTGTTATAAGGACCCCAAAGATCACAATGAACAATTTCAAAAATACGAGATGCTTTATTATCACTAACGGGAAAACAATCGCGAGTTTGTTTAGCTTGAGGGCACACAATGCAAGCTTTATTCAATTTCTTCCTAGAAGTACTAGAACTAATAGCAGGAACTAACTTGACAACCCGATCAGACGGATGACCCAAGCGTCGATGCCACAACTCGAACTCAGATAACCCCGGGACTGTCACTGCCTGAACTGTGGGAATGCTACGGAAAAAATAAAGTCCATCATGCCGCTCACCTGCTCCAATCAGGATCGCATCCCCGAACGTTGGTCCTGTATAGCACACAAAGAAGAAGTGAAATTTACGTGACAATTAGACTCATCAATCATTTGCGACACCGAAATTAAATTGCAATTAAGACGGGGAACATATAAAACATGATGAAGAGTAAGGCCCCGGTGAGAGTCACACGACCCTTCATAGTAGCTACGGCACTAGAACCGTCAGGGTAATCCAACCGGACACTCATCAATCGAAGTGACGGAAGTAAGACACGCAAGATTGCAAGTAACATGATGCGATGCCCCGGTATCCAGAATCCAGGAAGTAGAAAAACACGTACCATTCATGCGATCACCTTTGGAGGTTTCGGTATTAATTAAGTGCATCAAGGCTTGCACTTGAGCCGGGCTTAAATCAACAAGAGGAGGACCCACATCGGTGCGGGCGGGGACTAGCTGCTGTCGGTGAGCACAAAGGGGCCTTGACGACCCCCCCTCGACCGCAGACGGAGTAGAAGCGAAGAATCGAAGACACGCGCGCCAAAGTGGAGAGCGAAGACCACGGCAGATTTGGGATCACTCCCAAATTTTGCCTCCCACCCATCCGGTTTCCCATGAAGTTTAAAGCAAGTGGACACTTCGTGTCCTTTACGATGACAAGTGGGCAGACGAGACGAGCACGGTCGGCCGCGATCCAGACGAGGTCGGTCACGCCCGGCACCGCAAAGGTATGAACAAACTTCGCGAACCTCTTTCCCCCGAGCAATAGCCTGCGATCTTTCCTCTTGCACAAGAGTTTGATAAACTCGATCCATAGTTGCTGGAGGGGATTGAGACAGGAGATTACTACGAGCAGTGGCATATAAATCATCATCCAAACCAATTAAAAATTGGTGGATTTTCTCCTCGTCACGGTCAGCAGCGTATTTGGCAGTCACCCCACACGTGCACTGATTACACACGCAGCCATGGAGGGGTTTAAGACGATCGGGTTCGTCATAAAGACTCATCAAACGAGTGTAATATTCTTCAAGGGACATCGCACGTTGATGTTTGCAATCAACAATGGAGGCCCTGATTTGTTGTAGACGGGGACCATTGGCGATGCAAAAACGCTTTTCCAAATAATCCCAAAGATGACGCGCTTCATCATGAAACGGAATGGATGCAACAAGTTTTGGATCCATGCTCCGCAAAATCCACGAAACAAGCATGGAATTAACAGTTTCCCAGTCAAGTAATTTCTTCTTTTCCGGCGGTTTGGTGATAGTGCCATCCACAAAAACAAATTTCCGACGAGTCTTGAGAGATAAAGTAATGGCTCTCGCCCAAGCCACATAATTATCACCGGTAAGTAATACATGAGTAATTAAGTTACCCGGTTGGTCACCGGATCCAAGATAGAAGGGAGAAGAAGGATGAAGTTTTTCGTCCTCCATGGGCAGCGAACCACGCGGGTGGTGCTACACAAACAGACGACTGCCGGCGGGAGAAAAAAAACGAGGCTATATGGTTGGCTCCGATACCATGATAAGTTTAGGTTTAATGATTTGTGCTTAATCATTTCATTCTCTCTCAAACGTTAATATACAACCTAATGCTAAGTATGATAGGCCCGTTTAGGCTAATTACACACATACAATAATATACATTAAGTATAACAAACTAATATGGCCCAATAGAATAGTAGAAGAAGCACATAATGTAAAGATAGTAGGTTCAGGTGAGCAAGTAATAGTATTAGCTCATGGATTCGGGATAGACCAATAATTGTAAGGTTGTTTTATATAATAATACGGAAGGTGGAACCACTAATCTTGATTACTTTGATTTTGAGAGGTACTCTACTTTGACTTTAAAATTCCAAATTTGAAATTCTTAAGTTTCCCAAACACTGGACTTGGAATTGAATTTCCGAAATTGAAATTCTGAATTTGAATTGAACCATTTGAACTGAAAACACGTGGATGCCCATATTTCATTTCAAATGGTTCAATTCAAATTCTGAATTTCAATTTCGGGAATTCAATTCCAAGTCCAGTGTTTGGGAAACTTAAGAATTTCAAATTTGGAATTTCAAAGTCAAAGTAGAGTACCTCTCAAAATCAAAGTTATCAAGATTAGTGGTTCCAGCTCGGCAGCTCCCATATTATTATATAAAACAACCTTACAATTATTGGTCTGTCCCAAATCCATGAGCTAATACTATTACTTGCTCACCTAAACCTACTATCTTTACATTATGTGCTTCTTCTACTATTCCCATTTTCTTTTTCTTTTTGTTGTTTCTATGGATGTGTGAAAGAGGAGATGTACGGACTACATCGAAAAGAAAAAAAGGGAAGATCGAGAAGAGAAGGTAGGTGATGAGGAGCAAATGAATCGAGCTCTGGAATCGAGCTGTAAATCGTCAACAATGGAGATTGAGTAGAGAGAAACAGGTTGATGCAAAAAGAACGTGAAGTATGTGAGATTGAGGAGAGAGAAATGGGTGGATGAGTATGCGGGCTTTATTTTGGTATTTGAAATGACAAGTTTTAAGGTGATATTTGAAATGACAAGTTTCAAATTGGTCTAGTATAGGGCATAGAATTGGCCCAAATCCAAATGCAAATGTTTTAGATCCCCAAACACATGATTTGGGCCAAATCTAGAATTTCAAATGAAATTCTTGTTCCCAAATAGGCCATTATAGGATTCCTATTAAATTTGATTCCGCTCCATTAAACTCAGTTCAAGTACATTAAGTTTAGCACTTTTACTCTCGCAGTTCAGTTCAGGTCAGTTTAACTCAGTTCAGTTCAATCAAAATACGTTTAGTTCAACAAAAATCAGTTCAATTCAATTAAAATCAGTAAAGTATATACAGGAAAATTGGGGGCGACAGAACACAAGTACACAAACACAACCAAAACATTAAAGTTGCTGAAGTTATGCATAACAGGAGATGCTGACGGCGAAGCTGTGACTTGTAAGTCGTTCCATCAATTTTTATCGTACTGCACCCAACCTTCTCATATATTGAGATATAATGTTCAACAATTTACTGCGTAGAAGGCTTTCACAAGTGATTGTTTTATTCATGCACGCTACATGTTCGATAAAATGTTTAGCTGAGTTCAATCATCTTCTTATGTTATTGTCCATATTTGATTATACTCTCAGATGTTTTTAGCTATGTTGTGATAATCATATTTCCCAAAATCACATTATTTAATTTCAACATTCTACTGCTGCAGTAAGACAGTAATTACATGAGAGCAATATTGTAACTTACACTATCAATATCGAAGGAAGCTGGGTTACACTTTTTATTTTCTCAAATTAGAATATGAAATGAATTTGAATATATGATCATATTTCATGTTTCTGTTACAAAGTTGCTTGAAACATTCTCTATTATATTGGCAATGTAATTCATGTATTCATTTTTGAAAAATCTTACTAACACTGGATGTGTCAATCTTAAACAACCCACATCATTTTATTTAATCTGTGTTTTTACATGCCATTAGCTCTTTATATGATGCTTAAGTTTGCAGCTTATATGTTTGAGTTGTTTATCTTCAACTGACATTGTTGAGGGCCTTCATAGTTTGAAGAAGTAATAAACGAGGTAAAGACACAATGCTTCAGCAACCTAAGTTCCACTGGTTTTCGCGCACTATCTTTGTTCAGCGTTGCCAGCAGTTGCTTCGTGAATTTGACTGTAAGCTTTATCACCATCGCATCTCAAACAATGACAAATATGTTGATGACTCTGGTGATAGAGAAAATAGTGAATGCCACTTCCAACTATATAAAAGCAGGGGTCAACATCTTCTGACTAGTGCTCGGGTTCTTGATTCCATTGTGAAGAACTCTAACATCAAAGCCACTGACACAGTTTTAGAAATCGGTCCTGGTACTGGAAATCTCACTCTCAGGCTTCTAGAAGCGGCCAGTAAGGTTGTAGCTATTGAAATTGATTGGAGAATGGCGGAAGCACTTCAAAAGCGAGTTGCAGAATCTGGGTTTGAAGATCGGTTAAATGTAAGATTGGAGAACTACACTCTTATTTCTTTCTTAGCTGTCCCACTTTGATTTTCACATTTGCAAATTCACAACTTCGACAACTGACAACTGATAAGTAATATCACTAAATATTGATTAGTAAAATTTATTGAAAATTTGATATTTTGGAAATATACAAAAACAAATCCTATACCATATTACAAATAACCTTCTTTTATATAGAAGTATATTAGTGACAAAATACAGTCAAGATTGGGAACAAGAATAGTGCTGAATCTAGGTTGAAGACTGGTTAATATAAGACTGGAAAAATATGTCAATTATCGTCCAATTTCTTATTGGGAATTCCTTGGTTATCATTAGTATAATTAGCTCATACAGATGTTTTTGCAGCTAATACGCGAAGATGCACTGAAGACTGAGCTTCCCCATTTTGATCTGGTAGTGGCAAATATCCCTTATGGTATCTCTTCACCTCTGATTGCTAAATTGGTGTTTGGAACTCACTCATTCAGGAGCGCAACGCTTCTTCTTCAGAAAGAGTTTGCACGCCGCTTATTAGCTAATCCAGGTGATTCAGAGTTTAATCGTTTAGCTGTGAATGTGAAGCTGGTCGCCGATGTGGAACATATCATGGATGTAAGCAAAAGGGATTTTTTTCCTGTTCCAAAAGTTGACTCGTCCGTTGTTCTAATCAAACCAAAGGCGGATATCCCAAAAGTTGATCTGAATGAATGGTGTGCTTTTACCAGGACTTGCTTCAATAAGAAGAACAAGACATTAGGAGCAACATTCAAGCAAAAAAAGAAGTTGGTTGAGCTTAAGAGAATTTCTAGTTTGATGGGCGTGAACAAAGAAACTCGGATACTGAACCTTTTTTCTGATACCAGTGATGAATATGAAGATGGAAAGGCTAATTCTAGTTTACTGTCTTCAGAAATGGAAATGTCGTTCAAAGAAAAGGTAATTGAAATTCTTAGATCAAGTGGGTTTGAAGATAAGAGGCCTCTGAAGCTATCTGTTGAAGAACTATTGCATTTGCTGTCATTGCTCAATGAAAACAAGATATATTTTCATGACAAAGAAGATGTAGGCAATACAGAGCTGGATACTTCTTTCGAACTGTAGACTCGTTTTACCAAGACAAAATTTTCAGCCAAGTATTGTTGCTTGAGTTGCATGCTAATAGACACCGAAACTTCGCTGGTTGCATCATTGGGAAATGCGTTCCAGGTTTGAAGCATCATAAATCATACTCCATGACCATGACTCCATGAGAGTAGTTCATGGCCGGGAAGATGAGTAATGTTGGCCAAAATTTTCTTAATACTCCTGAAGCATATTGTCTTAATGAGCAAAGACTCGAACATAAATCATGAGATCAAGCATGTCCTTGGTGATTGGAAATGGAGAACAGGGTGCTATTGGAAAAGACTATGCAGCTGACTCAATCCAATGGCTGGTTGCCTGGTTCTCAAATGATATAATCCTGAAGATTATAAACTTCATACCATCAGAAATTGCACCCAAGTGACCCAACTATTGAAATAGTTTCCATTTTGTCATACTTATATACATATACAACTATAAGTCTATAAGATGAAGATCTCTTGAAGTGGGCGGGAATATGGGAATCCCATGTAAAAGCAAAGAATCAAACCCGTGTCATAGGGGTGAAAGAAAGGCGCCTGACGGTCCAACGAAATGTGCCAACCCCGATTCTTTTCCCTGGACGTACTTATCTACACTTCGTTACTCACCCTTTCTGAACTTTTTATAACATCAGGAGGATTTGGTCTAACATTTGGTTTTCCCAAGTTGGGCTGTGGTCGCATTAACTGGTTTGGGCGGGCCTTGGCAAAAACGCTTAGGCGTTGGGGAGATGAAATGTACAAGCACTAACTCAACAAAGGTTCCAATTCTCTCATATTTATGGGCTGGTACCTGTCTGCCTGTATATTCAAGGCTAAGTTTCTTTTCTAAAATTTCCCTTTTTGCCCTTTTGGGCGAGTTAATTGGGCTGGGGGAATAGAATTCCTATGCAAATACTTCTATTTCTCTTGTTCTTTGTGATTTCTTTTTGTTTGGTGTAGAGTTCTTTGTGTATGTTTTTTTTGGTGCTAAGAGTTCTTTATGTATGTGACTGTTTGACAATCTAATTTATAAAGCCTGTTAAATTTGGTTATAAGTTACGTTCAGCAAAAATAAGTTAAGTTTAACGAAAATAAGTTACGCTTGAGGAAAACATAATTTAAGTTTAGTAAAAATAAGTTAAGTTTCAACAAAAATAAGTTAAGCAAGAATAAGGTCAACAATCAATTAAGCAAAAATAATTTTAATTATGCAAAGATGAGTTATATTCAAGAAAATAAGTTGAAGATAACAAACTCTAAGTTTCAACAAGTTAAGATAGATTTATTCTAGATCAATAAGTACTAATGAGTTTACATAAGTTCAATTAAGATTTTGCAAGTTCTAATAAATTTAGATCTCTTTAGATAAATCATTAAGTCAAATAGAATGGACCAGTAATGTGGGATCTACACCACCGTGCTATCAATGCTTTCGATCTTTATTCTATATGGGAAGTGGGGGGACACCAAACCCCCATACATAAAAAATATATCAACTTTACTATAATAATAATAATAATAATAATAATAATAATAATAATAATAATAATAATAATAATAATAATAATAATAATAATAATAATAATAATAATAATAATAATAATAATAATAATAATAATAATAATAATAATAAATTCAAAACCACAAACAAACTGGTTACTTTATATCATTAACTTTTATAATCACCATTATCAACTTTCAATTTTTTTAAAGAAAAAGTTTCTAATTTAATGGCACAAATTCCCCTTTATGATAAACTATTACACACAACTTTACAGTTTTTTTTTAAAAGCAACACACCCTAAACAAACTATCGGTTTTTTTTCTCTTCTTCCTTCCATAATCTCTTCCTCTTCTTTCTTCTAATAACGATTACCTACGGTATTTTTATGGAGAACTTTATATTCTTTCACACACATCACGTGCATATAAGGTTAATATATAATAACTCATTACAGTGGGCAATAAAAGTTCACAATTTCACACCATGAGAATAACAAAATGACATGTGTCACGTGCCCTGTAAACTAAATAATCTTAAGCACTTGAATTATAAAAGTTGCTTATGTTAAAGCTAATTCGTACTAGAAAAATATAGAGTGCTTTTAGAAAACGTAATGCAATCTCACGTCATAGTAATTTGTTGGATTCCAAACCTCCGGAAAACAAATTGTTCCCCAAATCCATCAAAGATTAGGGTAAGGGAGGACCACTTGAATATTGGGATGAATTTGACAATTATATATGGTGAACATTGCAACCATTAAAGCACTGACCATAACAAATCCAAGTAATCCATAAAAATAATCAACCTTCGTTCTTTTTACTTTTCTTAGGATGAATCATGGATCGTTGGATCATATATAGTCCATAATAGTACGATCAATGTACTGTGATTCCAGGCCTCTTTCATGGGCCCCTCAGATCCACTAAGATAGAACACGTGTGGAAGCTTCTTCTTTTTCTCTGCCTGCGTTTTTTTATTTTTCGTTAGTGCGCGACGAAGAAAATTTTGTCCTTTAACATTGCCCAACACCAAAATCGCAAAATGCACCCACTTGAAAAACTCGCAAAACTAGAGCTCATCAACTTCAGCCCGGCCCGGTTTTTGGGCGGGCTTGGGCAGTTTTTTTGGCGGGCTTTGGACAAGCCAAAAAAGACGTTTTAGTCTAAAATTTAGGCCCGAAAAAACCCGCTCGGCCCGGCCCGAAAATAACGGGCTTTGGGCACAATTTTTTGGCCCGGATTTGGGCCCAGCCCGGTCAATGGGCAAATTTTTTTTGGCTCGGCCCGGCCCATGATCACCTCTACGCAAAACCATATGGCAATTAGGGGAATAGTCCCTATTTTTTATAAAGTGAACTCGTGTATCTTTTTTTTATCAACGTGGGACACTCATATGTGTTCTGCTCTATACATCATAACTTCAATATTTTCCAACCCTCATGAATCATGACATATGGCACAGAAAAAATTTAAAACAAACTTAAAAGTAGGGTTGGCAAAAGTTGATCCAACCCGACAACTCGATCCGAACCTAACCTGAAATAAGCGGGTTAGGGTTTGGATTTTTGACCCATTTAAGTAAATGGGTTGACACGATTAACCCATTTAATTAAAACTGCTTAGATTCAGGTTGACATTTCCGACCTAAAAATGACTTGTTTCGACCTTATTTTTTAAATTATTTCAATAAGGAGAGAAACCTAGGTTAGCCCCTAGAAAAGGACCAACCTAAAGCATCCTTATAGATGATAGAAAGAAAGAAAAGGCCAGAAAGTTCAAACCATCGATGAAGAGAACGACACGAATGACCTTTTTGAGCCAGGAAGTCTGCGGCCTGATTAGCTTCCCGGTAGTAGTGAGAGAATTAGACATCCCTACAACGAAGTAAATCAACACCTGCATCACTAACCAAAGAGTTAATATCCCGAGGAACTTTCCAACTATTTATGAGAGAATTAATAACTACTATATTGTCACCTGCTACACACACATTCTTAATCCCAAGATCCACAACAGCACGAACACCTTCTCTCATACCCCAGGCTTCTGCCTTAAGATGGAGACAATATTATGCAGCGACGAAGCCCCCATAATCAAAATTTTTCCTTCTTATTAACTTAGGGCATGTTCTCCCAAGCTTATTTTCAGTTCAGTTCAGTTCAATTCAGTTCAATTCAATTCAATTCAGTTCAATTCAGTTCAGTTCCTAAATGATAATCATTACTATTAATTAGTTATAATTTAATCCGAGTCGCCCGCTCGCTCCGGTTGTTTTATGCCGAAGAGAACATGCCCTTAAACATATAGAAATTTCTCTAAAAAATACAGTGATAAATCTAAAAATTGGTCTTAAAAAAAAGTAAAATATCGCTAAAATAGGTCATAATTATTTCAAGAAACTCTAAACATGCATATTTTCAATAGTGAACTTGCTCATTTAGCTTTTTAAGAAACTAATTATTTTTCAATATAATCTCTATTATATAAGGGAAGAGGGGAGCTATGGTGTCCACCTTTGAAGAGACTGTTTTACCCCCCTTCCCTTTCTAAATTACAAAACTAATTTCAACCATATCGGGGCTTAAAAAAACTGCCGAAAATACAATTATAACAATCAATCACTCAAAAGAGGAAACTTTACAAAAACTAAAAAATTCAATTACAAACTATAACCCATTAGCAATTACATAATCCGTTCTCAAGAACCATTTGCAATTACATACTCAAAAAATTACCAATATATTACAACGTCAATACAAATTACAAATTAAACTAAGAAAAACATACGATTTCAACGGGGAGATCACACATTTGTCCATTGACGATTTGCGAACTTCGAAAAAAGGTGCATAATTCTATTTAATCTTGCAATTTATTTCAAATTAGTTGAAAAAAAAATAGCAAATTTTATGTTCGAATGCATGTTCAACTGTAGTATCGATAATTACATGTTTTAGAAAAAAAAATACAATAAAAATGATACATGAATAATTTAAGTTTGTATTGTATGGTATAAATTTCAAAATAATTATTATTAAAAAATCAGTACATCTTTGTAACAAAAAAGGCATTATAAAATATAAATCAATTTCGAATACAATAACAATGACACAAAAATCAAACTAAAAAATAAATTACATTAATTTGCCAAAACAAATAGTGAAATTGTAAACAGATGAAAACAATTGATTTTCTTTTAGTAGTCCGTGGAATGAAATATAAAAACCGGATCTGAATTTTGAAAAAATAGTATTTCATAATTAAAAAGAAGTGTATAAAATAACTTTTCGATAGCAATTTTTTGAAAAATAAATGTAATCTTATAAACCATTAGTATAAAATTGACATTTCTTATGAATAATTAAAAAGCCAGACGCAAAAGGTCTTCAATAAATTATGCTTAAATCTAATTACTTTGCATATAAAATTTGCCAAAGCAGTAGAAGAAGTCTTGAAAAAACAAAGGGAAAGAAAAAGGAAAGGTGGATGATTCAAGAACCGACTAGGATTGTAACTGGATTTTTGCAAATTCCAAATTATGAACTTCAACCACGAATTTTTAAAAAAACCATCTTCACAAATAAAAGTTCAAACATAATGTAACCGGATCTTTGAGAAATATAGTTGACAATTAAATTTTTTGGGACGAAATCAGGAACATAAAACGTAAAAAATTACCTTCAAATTTGAGGCCCCACATTTAATTCGTCAACCAAATAAACCTCAACTTTTACCCCATTCCGACGAACGTTCTTAACATTACCACCCAGATCGAAATGAAAACCCAAAAAGACCCACAAGAACAGAGACCAAAATTACCCTAAAAATCAATGGAGCGTTGATGGGGTTAATTTTGACATCAAGATTAGCTTATTAATGTGGTGTTTGCTGTGAAAATAACCATTAGATCTGATTAAATCTTAATCTTTTTAAGTGAATATGAAAGATAGTGAGAATAAGGAGATGAGTGGTTCTTATTTTTTGAGGGAAGGGAAGATATAAGGTTGTAGGTGGGTTAGATGAAAAAATACATGAGATTCATCATATGGGTATGTGGGGTGGATAGTTATATGGGTAGGTGGGATTGATAGTCATATGGGTATGTGGAAAAAATTATATGGGTTTGTTACTTGCATACAGGTGGCTTTGGGCTACAATTTTTTTTGACTATTAACAAACAACTAACGTTAATCAGTTACTCAGTTAGTTATTATAAGTTAAACAATAATATTACATAAAATCATGAAGTGTTTTAAATACTATTTGTAAGTATTTCAATCTTTTTATGCACAAAGTGGAGGTGAAATTAGATGCGAACTTCCGTTTTTGGTTTGTTTTACTACTGAGTAACAATTATGCCCAAAATATTGTCGCACGCATCGCGTGCATAAAAAGCTAGTGATAATTATGTTAAATGGCTTAAACGGGTAACCCGTTTATTAAATGGGTCGGGTCAGGGTTGAGTTTTTCAACCTGTTTATTAAATGGGCCGGGTCATTGAGGGATTTTTGACCCATTTATTATTGACCCGATCACGAACCCAACCTGATTGCCAGCCCTACTCAAGAGTAATTCATAAGCTTTATTCTATAGGCTGCACTAGAGGTGCTTATTGAGCGAGTCAGTCACGAGCTGACTTCTGCTCGACTTGACTCGTTAACGTATCGAGTTGAGTTTGAGTTGAGCTATTTCTTATCGAGCTTGAAATTCTATAGCTCGACTCGACTCGTTAAGTTTTCGAGTCGAGTTTGAATTGCTCGCGAGCAGATATAATTGATTAGTTCCCCAAAATTATTCCCAATAAAGTTTCCTCTATTTTTACTAATCTACAATTATATATGTTTAATGTTAAGTTCTTAATTTTGATTATTTCAAGTAACTTACAAATAATCAGTTTAATATTTTATCCTAAAAGTAGGTGACATTTGAAATACTGTAAAATATATAATGATTAAAATTTATCGAGTAGCTCACAAGCTTATCGAGTCGAGTTTAGGCTAACTCAACTCGCCTCGCTAATGTATTGAGTTGAATTTGATATTGAGTCGAGCGTTGACCGAATTTTGACCAAGTCGAGTTTGAATTGCTCATGAGATACTCAACTCAATTAGCACCCTAGAACACATATATCAATAGTTTTTTTTAAGGTCTGTATGCAGTGGCGGATTTACAGGGGGTACAGTGGGTACAGCTGTACCCCCATTCCCAAAAAAAAAACTGAAGGAAATAAAAGCAAAAATGGGAAAAAAAAATTACGCTGCCCAATACTACTCACGCGTGAATGCGTGATGCGTCCCTTTCTTTCTCTCTCCTATGGGCTTCTCTGTCAGTACTCACCAGTACTCATAACGTTACTTTTCTTTTTTACTCCCTTTCCCTCATACTTTTTCTTCTCTCTTTCTTTATTTCCTCTCACTACTCACTACTGGTTTAAGCGTTGGCAAAGTTTGCCGGAGCCTTTATCGCTTGATTTCGCCACTTTGCCGGAGCCCGGAGGCCAGAACGGCAGAACGCCTTACGCGGGTCGCCACTCGCTAGAAGAAGGCAGAAGCCCAGAACTGAGAAACCTACGGCTACTGCCTACTGGTTGAGGTATTTTTTTTTTATTATTATTTCTGCTAATTTATAAATTATTTACTGGTTGAGGTAAATGTTGTGCAATTGTGAAATATGGAATTGAGATGACTTGAATTGAAATTAGAGATTAGAAATTCTTTTTTTGAATGATTGTTTAGTCACTTATATTGAGAGAGATCTTTTTTTGCAAGTTAGTGATGATGATGTAATTAACCGCTTCTAATCTATGAAAGGTCGTCGGATGCACTTGTAAATTTTATTTATTTAAAACTTATGTATTTTCGTCGTTTTAAATTAGTTGTAATTTGAATCATTAATTGATATTGGCATTGTATTTTGATTTGAATTTTTAGTCGTAAATCAACTCAAGTATTGTATTTTGTTTTATTTGATTTTTTCTCATCCGTACCCCCATCCCGTAATTCCTGGATACGCCACTGTCTGTATGTCACTAATTGAGTCATTAATTGGAAAGATAACCAAATCAATAATTATATATATATATATATATATTAAAGCCTTATAATAATAATTTACAAACACAATTAATGTAAATTTTAAAAAAAATAGATGAGTTTAATTGTGGATGGTGACTTCGAGAGAGCATCCCCACTTGCATCAGATAGCTCAAATTAGTGCAGTTTGCGGCATTGTCAAAGGGCACAAGATTCTGGATATCTTCCAATCCCCTCAAAAAAAAAAAAAAGTTGGTTGACGAATTGACGATAGAGCTTAAAACTTGTGTGGGCTCATCGAGCAGCTACGAAGCAGTATAAGCACTAAAAATCATAACAGCTAGCTAGTCATGAACTCATGATTGTACTACTATAATACTAAAAATCAAAGGGAGTGAGGTGTGACTGAGATGGGAAGTTTTTGCTTCATCTTCACAGTTGGGAAGTATATTATTTCGTCTTTCTCAGCTACCCATCTGTCACGCATGTAACATTAATCAGCTTTTTTTTGTTAAAAAAAGATCGAATAAATATCAAGTAATTCAAAAAAAAAAAGTACTATTTTTTTAAATAAAAAAAAAAGACATATGAGATTGAAAATCATGCCAACACTATTAGGCTAGCATGTACTACTTTAGTAAAAATAGTAGTTAGGTCGCCTTTTATTTAATATATTTCACCCAACATACGTTATGAACTTATGTTGCCTATTATTGATTTCTCTTATAAGGAAATAGGAGACTTAGGCTCCGTTTGGTTGGGCGTAAAACATTTTCAGTGTAAAATGATTTTCATGGAAAACAATTTACAATGGAAAACACAATTTCAAAATTAGTTTTCCGTTGTTTGGTTCCATGTAAGAAAAATGATGAAATAAAAGGGAAAGTAAGCAGGTAGTGAGAGGCAGGGTACATAGAGAGATAAGAAAAAGGAAGGAAAACAGTTTTCCCTTCATTTTGAAGGGAAAATGATTTTCCATCATTGGGAGAGCAATTTAATCCAAAGGAAAATGGTTTTACACTCCTTTGCAAACCAAACAATGTAAAATTAAAAATAGAGAAAAACAGTTTTCCAGGAAAATGTTTTACGCCCTACCAAACGGAGCCTTAATGTAAAACAGAACGAATTTTTATTTTCACATAATTATGTATAAGATGAATAATTACCCATAGGTAGTAACAAAATGATGGAGAAATATAGAGATTTCCAGCCTTGCAAATTCAAGACCAGGACATAGTCTTTGTCCACCCCCAAAAGGAGCGAATGTGTAAGTACTTGCAACAATTCCTTTGTTCTGCAAAAAATAAAAGAGCCGAAAAAGTTAGCTTATTAATAAGGTAGGTGCTTGGAACTTGATTGTATCAGAAATAAGATGATGATGATTGATGATAGTTATGTAAAATTTGGTTAGTACGTAATGATTATTGGCAAGCAATGATTGATTAAAATAAATGAGATGCCATTCTAACCTCCCATCTCCAAGGATCAAAATGATATGGGTTCTCATAATTTTGTTCATCCATGTGAATTGAAGTTAAGGATGCAAGTACACACCATCCTTTTGGTATCAAATAACCTGCAAATATACAAAGTAGTCCACGTACATTAGACATTATATCATATGCTAAGAGAAACTAAACCTACATAGTAGCTTTAAGAGCATGCCCACTCATGTTTTTTTGGGCATAAAATTGAGTCATAAACCTTGCTAAAAAAATATGGGTTGCATTCATGGTTTTTTCATGTTTGTATTTAGGTCATGCTATGACTCAATCCATGGTTGGTCATCCTATGGCCCATACCATGGTTGGTCATCCTATTACCCAAGCCAACCATTTATAGACATGTGGCAGTGTGTCAGAAATGTTATTTTTTATTATTCAAATTTTGTAATATGAATAACTTAAAAAATACAAATTAAAAAAAAAAAATTAGTTTCACCAATGGTCCTATCTTTTTGATATCTATAAATAGACTTTCATTTTGCTATATTTTGACACACTTCTGAAAGTAATTATTTTCTTTCTATATTATACACACATGAATAATTATTTTTGGAAGCTTTTCTTGAAGAATTTTTTTAATCAAAATTAATTACTACTAAATGAATTTATTTAGGATCGTAAATATACAAAATAATTTATTTATAATTTTTTTTTGAAATCAATTTATTTATAATCTTGTATGATATTATAAATATCAAAAGGCATAAATAATGTAAAAAGTTGGAGAGAGAAAATGGGATGGAGTATTGTAAAAAGTAGGAGAGAAAAGGATAATGTTCTTTTTTTTTTTGGGTCATGAGTGGGGTGCATTTGTCAAAATGGATCATAATGCAGGACAAACTTTTGTAAGATGAGAGAGAGGGATGACATGTTTTTTTGGGGCATGAGTGACCATGCTCTAATACTTAAAATTGTGTTTTCGAAAAAGTTTTTTTTTAAAATGTTTTAGAATAAAGGAGAATATGTAAATAAGTACAAAATTTCTCAAATTCAACATCTAGTTATACTGAACAGTTTTTATTTCAAAAACTATTTTGACCATAAATAAATAATATTTTCTCCGTTTTATAGTTGCAACATTGAAGTATGACACAAAGATATCTCTATTATATAAGGCAACTCTTGAGGACTTTGGTGTCCACTTGAATTGCCCAAAGTACCCCCAACTATAAACAAAAATTACAGTTGCAACCATTTAATAAATTTAAAAAACAAAAGTAAAATAAGGAAAAAAAAGGGGGGAAAAGAATCCTAACATTTGTGTTAAAATAGACAATAAGCCAGCTTATTTTTACTTCACCGTGTGTTCACCTTTTCCAATTTTTTTTTAATGCACTAATTAATGGTAAAGCGGTTTTCTACTTCTTCGTTTCTCCTCTTCTCCTTCCTCTTATTTCAAAATCTCTCATGAATGAGGATAAAATTGAAAATATCCACAAAATCACGCATACGTCATGTCACGCACGCATCGCGTGCAAAAAATACTAGTAAAGCGATAAAAGAAAGACCCCCATGAGCAAGGAGAAATAAAGAGAGAAGATATTATCAAAATTGTCAATGTTGTAAGTAATATGCAACCATTTAAAGTGTGAAACTTTACAAGTACAAACAAAACAGAAGTAATTATCAAAACAACTAATACTACTTTTGCCAAACATGCACGTAAAATATATAATAAACGTCCATAGACTTGTCAAATGAGTTGATCAATACTCACCTTTAATTTCTACATCTTTAGTAGCTTGTCTCCAAATCGCATTTATGATATTCACCATTCTTAGTGTTTCACTAATAACCTAATAGAGCATAAAGATAGTAAAAATCTTGTAGAAAAGGATGGCGACCAAATAACTCAAAAATTAACTCACGTTTTGGGTGAATGTTAAAGACATGTAGTCGGTCCAAGCATAAGAATTGCCGGAATTCGCCTTCTGCCTCTTCAAATCCAGGTTCTCATCCTAGCACAACGACAACAAACAACAGAAATTATTTTGATTATTGAAATAATATAAAACTAGTCTTTTACCCAGGGCATGCTTAAGTTAGTGTTAGATTACAAAAGCAAGTAGTAAAATAACACATTTTCTAGAGACTACCCTCAATAAGGCATTTTGTTATATATAACAAAATTCAGTGGATGTCAACTATCTTAGTTGGTCGAAATCTTAGAAGGTGATACTGAAGACCTAAGATCAAATCTCGTCTAAATCATTTCGCTATCATGGCTTCTCTTTGTAGCGACTGTTTACACCAAAAAAAAAAAAAAATTATATGACAAAGTTCTAAGAATTGTATAGAAAGCTTAAGTGACAAATACTCCACATCAAAAAAGAAAAAAAAAGTGACAAATACTCCACATCAAAAAAGAAAAAAAAAGTGACAAATACTTGAAAATGAAAGAAATACTTTCCAATTAACAACAATACTTCCCATAACTAAAATAGAGAAAGTGGAGACTGGACTCAACTGGAGCAATAGAGCATTAAACAAATTTCTTTTTTAACGGAAACACGTTCTCCTAGTGGGCCTACTTTTCATGAAATTAAAAACCGCCGTCGATTGAGATGGGCCTTTGGCCACGTTCCTGTCATGGTTCGGGTCACATAATTTTGGTAGATGCACAGTGCACTACATAGAGGCATATCCGTAAATATATTCTATTCGTTCTTTAATTATCTTACATAATAATATTTGTTTTCTAAATTAACAAAGAAATACTATTGAAGTAGGTGATATAGATAGAGCAGTGGACCTATGTCATGATAAGGGCTCTCCTCTTCAAGGAGCTTCTCCCCTTCCCCGTTTCCCCACCCTCCCTCCTTCTCTTGTAGCCTGGGAGCCTCCTCCTACATCCACTTTCAAACTCAACTTTGACGGTTCTGTTCGTGGGTCTGCTGCTGCTGCGGGTATAATAATTCGCAATAATCATGGCTCTCTTATTCAAGCTAAAGCTCTCAACCTAGGACATTCCTCAGTCCTCCTTGCGGAAGCTTCAGCTTTGCATCACGGCCTCATCTTAGCCATCCAGCTGGATATTCGAGACATAATTGTGGAAGGCGACAATTTGCAAGTCATCAATGCTATCAAGAACCTCTGGTCGGTCCCATGGAAATTAGCCAACATTATTGAAGACTCCAAGATCCTACTCTCAAAGTTCAACTCAGTCCAAGTTCGTCATGTTTTCGAAGAAGAATCAGCACTGATTGGATTCGTGTGTAGGCCATTTAATTAGCTTCTAGTTTTGAAATTTCGGATTGTAATAATTCTTCCCTTTCTTCTATTCTCGTATCCGACGCATTAGGTATTCCCCGGAGAGGGCGTAGCCTAATGTTTTTTACCTTACCAATTATAAAAAAAAAAAAAAAAAGATAGAGCAAAAATTAAAATAGCATATATGAAAACAGAGGGATTGCACCCAAAAAAACAAAGGAAGTATATAATAACTTTACCTTTACCAAACATAACTCTTCACTTGTAGTAGACTAGTGTAAATTTGTAAATTATATAATTGCTCAACACGTCATATATAGCAATAAAAGTTGTTACATTGACTATGACATATCATACTCTGTTCTTTTGGACCCAGTTCTTTTAGACAGAAAGTAACTTAACTGAACTGAAATTGTGAGAGAAAACTAGCTGAATTAAACTGAACTGAAATTAAGTCAAAAAAACATGGCCTAATTCCCCTAATAGATACGAATATGAGTACCAAGAAAACCACATTCAATACCAATTTTTCACAGCAAATTACTTTAATATCCCTCATAAATAATCGCACGCTCTCTAAAAAATTCTTATAGTACATGATAGGGTCGGTACCACATTAGAGCTGACAAGACTTTTTTGCATGACTACATCATTTATAGTAGACTAGTAGTACTTCTTTATTTTCCTCGAAGCCTGATCAAGTTAAATAATCTAAGGGTATTTTAGTCAGATTATATTTGTTTTTCTCTAATCATTAGTACTCCTATAAGGTAGTATTGGAACAAGGTTAATGTTCGAGAGTTTTATAGCTTGTATTCATTAAATTGATGCTAAGCTAATAAGCTTATTATTTATCAAACTATAAGGTATTCCCTCCGTCTCATAATATAGTGCTCACTTCTTATTTTTCACAAGAATTAAGGAAAATAGAAGGAGTAGTAGAATTTCTCAAAAAAAATATTTAAGAAAGTGTTTATTTGGTACTTTTGTCTTTTATTGAACTTCTTTTATTTAATTTTTCCTTTTAAAAAAAATCAAAAAGTAATGAATGTTTCTTGGAATGGTGTAAAACAATAGATAGGGGAACATATTTTGAAAAAAAAAAGTAGGGAAATTTTGGAAAATTTGTGTAAATATTAAGGATAATTTAGTCCAAGCAAATTAATAAAAAAGAAAACAAGCACAACATTTTGGGACACCCAAAAAGAAAGGTAAGCACTATATTATGGGACGGAGGGAGTATTATTTATCACTTGAGGACAGAGTTTGTACTATTTGATAAATACTATAGAGTAGCAAAAAGATTATCATCTATCATCAGTTTAATAGCTTGTATTCATTAAATTGGTGCTAAGCTAATAAGCTTATTATTTATCAAGCTATTTTTTGGTGTTTAGAGAGGCCACCTGAAATCAAAAGAGAAACCCTAATCAACTGAGTTATCCGTCACTCTCATTATTTATCAAGCGATAGGGGTAGTATTTATCACTTGAGGATAGAGTTTTGTACTTTCTGATAACTACTACAAAGTAGCCAAAAAATTATCATCTATCATATCAGTTTTATTAGGTGCTAAGCTTATCACAATTTCAAGTTATTGGAAGCTGGAGGGCCCGCATCAAAGGAAAGTAATTGTCTTTATTATTTTTAAAATTTTAATATAAGTAGTTGGGGGTTTTTGAACAAAGTAGTAGGTCATAAAAATATATATCGCCGTGTCTTTGAACAAAAAGGGAAATTCAAATGGCTTTTCCATCAAAAGTCAAAATAGGGGAAGGAGAGGCTTCCTTCTTTGTGGCTTTTAGACGTGGACGGATGGGGTTCACTGCCCATGCAATATGCAATATGCAAAATCAAAACGTGATCACGACGGCTCATTACATACCATTTAATGCATGTTTACCCTTACTGTATGGTCTATAAATGCCCTCCAAATGATAATGCTTCAAAACTCAATTTTGTTGAGTCGGTTTTGGATTAGGTCAAATTTCGCCAAATCTAAGACTTGGTTTTTGTAGGTGGAAAAACTATCCTAATGAGTTTAACCTTCTTCAGTTCCAGATAAAGTGATAAACGTACGAAGAAAGTAAAATATAATAGATTATCAGGTTTGAAGATACTTATATATAAGGTATATCCTAACGCACTCTTTTGGGTTTTCACCCTTGTGCTATGTCTTTTATAGTTTTAGAAAATTTATGTTTTCGTAACTTATTATTTTGGCCTACCATGGCCCCCGTATCCCACCTTACCCCTTAACTTAAACAAACTAAACTCAAAGACATAGAGTTATAACTCATAAGAATGCAAATTCCTTTGTGTTATGAGAAATATTTTATCCTCTCTCACATAGAAAGAGCTCAAAATATCATGCTTAGAGCATATGAGTTAAGAGGGAACATTATTAGCGTAATGTACTTAGTTCATTTAAAATTAACTAAAATCGGGCATGGGCTGCCCAATAAGGTGGATGAAAGTTTGTCTTGGATTACTTACAAAGCTTTCATGGAGGTTCCATCCCAAAACCAATCGATAATTGGAGAGTAGCTAGCTCCTCAAGTTTATAAATTGGTTAAATTCTCTACTTTCTCGATATGGGGACTCACTTTCAGGCACACGCGCATGCGTGGGGTTTAACATAATGAAACACTTACCACAAGTTGCTTTAAAGCGACAGGGTTGTCACTAAGGTATTTGACAGCTAGGGTCATCACCATCGGAACCGAGTCCTCTCCAGGGACCATCATCTCGATTATATTTCCGGCGATGAAATCCAATGGCTGACATTGATCAGCCTCGCTTCTGTCATCAATGTCACGTAACAATACGTCAATTGCATCGTTGCTGGTGTTGCTTGCTGCTACGTTGCTCGTATCTTGTGTTTTGTATGTTAGCCTCTCTTCTATGATCCTTCTTATCATCTTTTGCAACCTCTCCTTGGCCTGCAGCAAGCATCAACTCCAAAATGTTACTTCTATAAAATAGTCCTGATATACATGATGCTATTTATACGTAATGATCTACTTTGTTCATTTTTATTTGATCTATACATTTGGTACTTTTATATTATTCGCACACTTCACTTTGACGATCACAGATGATTTATACGTAATGAAAAACATTAGATTCGTCTTAATATGTATATTTACAAATACAACTTTTTATACCTATTTAAAGATTTTAATGGTCAAATTATTGCGTTGTCATATTTAAAAGTTAAACCATGCAGATTAAAAAAGAAACATACTACCTCCGTTCCTTTTTAATAGTTACACTTTCACTTTTGACACTATTCACAAATTTCACTTTCACCATCATTTGTGATTTATAGTTAAGAGAAAATATAGTCATGTGAGATCTTGTTTGATTTGTCTCGATATGTACTTTTAGAATATCGACTTTTTATATTTTTTACAAATACAAAATTAGAGATACAAAGGCTCAAAGTAGCTAGTGCATCAGCATACGTGAAAAGTGTAAGTGTAACTATCAAAAAGAAACGGAGGTAGTAAATAGTAATATTGAATTCTTTCGTCCCTTAAAAGTTATTATTTTTCTGAAATCCACCGAAAATTGCTTTAATGCTTTTGTATATTGATTCTCCATTTAGATTCAGTATCAACTTAATTAATCAAATGCAATGTAGACAACATCTGGGATGATTCGCACAGTATCAAAAGATATACTGAGCTCAAAATCCTTTTGTCTCATAAAGTTGTGCATAAAAGAATGTTTAACAAAATTAAAGCTCAAACTCCCTTTTTTTTTTTCATTAACTAAAATTGTCCACAATAATGGATATATCCAAAATGTCATAGCTAGCTAATTGTAGAGGGAGCAAGTAGATTGGAACCAACCCTAGAAGGCTATAACCCTATTGGCATTTCTACTCCTAGGCTTATACAATAGTCTTTCAAACTATAATTTCATCCATCTATTTTATGTCTATAATTATAAATGCTCGGTCCAAAATTTCTTTTTGCAATTATATGAAATGAATCAATGATGTACGTAATCAATTGAATAACAATATTTTGGTTGGTAAAATGTACTAGTTTTTAATAGTTGCAATGTTTTACCTTTTACATGTTTATGAACTTATTTTGCTCAGAATGACTAATAATTAGCATGTAATATGTTGGTTTGTCTCAATATATATCTAAAAAAATTCAATGTTTTATAATTTTCAAAAATAGGTAATTAGAAATATTAATGGTCAAAGTTGTGTATTGACGAACGTGAAAGTCAAAATTTTGTAACTATTAAAAAATGGAAGAAGTATGATTTCGTATGTGACCAAGTGAGAGCACATCTATTTTATTTTATTCATATTTGTTTTCAGGCAAGGCTGGATTATTATAAGTTCTTAATTTTATACAACCTACAGTTTAGTGGATCAAAATGATGAACTAAATCTAAAAGTACTTTTCATTAAGGTAGTGTTCTTACTACAAATGCTATACAGTAAGTTCTAATAATACTAGATAGTATCATGAAGTATGTTCAGATAAATTAAAACCATGTAAATAATAAGTGGTCCACTTTATCAGATACTACCAACATTTTTTAATAGTTGTACCATATTCTTTTTGGGTGTTTTGAATTAATTGTATCATTTTCTTTTCAGAAAGATTTTCTCTTCACATGTGCTTTGTTTAATATTTTCAACATACATTTATACAATTCTAAATATGCGTGCCATTTTCTAGGGTATGCGTGCCATTTTCTTTTAGGTACAAGTACAACTACTCTAAAAACGAAATATTGTTTATTGTCTACCTTTAGAGATTTATAAAGTTGTGTTCCAGGGAGCTTGATTGGTAAACAAATCAACCCTTTGATGAATTCTTTGTACTCTTTCTTGAACAACTCCATTTCTTCACCAGGACCCAAGCTCATTAACACTTTCACCAATATCTCAAATGTAAGCTGAAATAAACTCACCAGTCACCACAACAAAGAGTATATAATTGACTTAGAATATATATTTTGCTCAAGACAATCTTCTTGATCATGTAACTTAAGAAACATAAATATAGTAGTATATCTTAATTAGAGAACCACCTGATTAGTTTGATCTTGTATGTAAACAAGGTCATTATGCTTCCAATTCTTCAAGGATAATTTGACAGAATTCTCAATGTCTCTTGTAATTTCGGCTTTTAATTCTGGTGATTTCAAAAATCTTCCGATCGACGCGTGTACTCTCTTATGGAGAGCTCCATTCATTCTCAGAATGGAGGATTCACCAAATAATTCAGTTATAGATTTTGGATAAGATGGAATGAAAATATTTCCATGGTTTTGTAACACCACTTTGTTTATTTCTGGATCAGTTGACACTATTACCGGTTTTCCTAATAAATGTGTTCTGAAAACCTTTCCGTACCTAATTAGACATGTAGGAGATCAGAAAATAAATTAAAAAAGCTCCAATACAAGTAACACAAAAATAATTAAATGAGAAGACGCTTCAAATTAGAAGGGTGAGAACCCTCGACTCACTTACTGGACATCGAGACCTTTATGTTGGTTCATTCGATATGCTAGAAACTAGAAAGGTCTAACCATGCACAAAGATTAAGATGAGCTTACCCCTTTTCATCCCAAAAACAACCTCCTTTTTGTTTAGAGAAATCCAATTGACCAATCAGTGGCGGATGGATGTACATGAAAGTGTTGTCACTTGACCTCACTTGGGGGAAAATTATATGAGAAAAAACCTAATTTTTATTGTATAAATAATGTAGATAAAAGTGTTAATTAGTAGTAAAAAGAACCACACTCAACACTAATAAAAGGACCCCGTTCTACATTAACATTACTTTTTCGAATACTTATGATTAGTGACCCCATTGCATATAATTTCTAGATCCGCCACTGTGACCAATATACCCCAATACGTCTTAGCTTGTTTATTGGAAAAACTCATGGGAATTATAAACAATTATGGTCCGTACGTCTCTTCATATTAACTCAAATTATGAGTCATTCTATGATAATCTCAACTGTTTTGGGTGCCTTTTGAGATTGATATGGTTACTTGAAATGATCGATTTAAAATGTCAAATTAGGATATGTTTAGTTCTTAGTTGAATGAGCAGGGAAGAGGGCAAAAGAGGGAAATGAAAATAAAATAAAAGAATGGAAACACCTTAAACAAGTTAATTAATTAAAGTCAATTGGATTCATTTTGATATATAATGCAACCCATATAGTTGGCTTTAAACTATATCGACGCATATATGAAATTATTATACAGTATGAAGAAACATTATTCATAATTAGAATTATTCTGCCTGTGTCATGCATGCATGATTGCATGGACTCCTGTACATTTTCCCATGGGTTTTACCTTGGTCAATCTAGACTCTAGAGTATATGACAAACCGTAAATAATAATTCAACCAACCAGATTTTATGATCCTAAAGTCCTACATATACTACAACAAAACGCATGCAAATATGCCCACAGTATCAATATATACAAAAGGAGGGGACAGGAGGAAATAGGGAGATCAGGTAAATAAAATGAATTATTGGCCCTATAAAAGGTGAAAAGTGATGAAATTATGAGCCTATGACACAGGAAATGGGAGTCATATTACATTGGGAAACTGAAGTCTATGAACCAAGCTTTTTACTGCCTGCACAATCCATTTATGTTCAGATTCACATAGGAGGCTCCAGTTTCTTGAGTCTATTTACTGTAGACTGTAGTGATGAGGTTTTTTTTTTTTCCATTCATAAAATTTATTAGCCTCCAGTTTTCTCTTAACACTTCGCCAAACAAGTTGTTGGAAATATGAGTTAGATTAATGTATTCATGAAGAACAAATATATAAACTATACTAATACACAATATAGAGAAGAAACTTATCTGCAGATAATAATCAACTGAACTTGATTTAATTCCACAAGAACAACGTTGCGCCGTGGTATGGAGGCCACTGCCTTAGAAACGAATTTCGCCATCTCCGGTGCGGATTCCTGATGACGTTCGTCCCCCAAGGTTCACACAACGATCCCCGACTCCGTGCACCCGGATCAAGCTAAGGATTGGAATTTCTCAAGAACTGCTCAAATCTCGAAGAAAGGGGTTGGCCATGTGTTTAGGTTAATAAAAACAATATCGAGGGAGGAAAACCGACCAAGAATGGTATTTATATAAGGGTTATAAAACAGCTCCGAAACAAATCCGGAAATAAGAAGAAAATAAAATATTTCGGATATCTCGGAAACCGCGAGTCGCGGAACATACCGCGAGTCGCGGTAAGCTTGCGGCAAACTACCGCGAAACAAAGCAGAATCCACAAGACGCGGCTACCGCGAGTCGCGGCAAGCACGGCGCGAGTCGCGGTAGGCTCACGGCCACAATCCTTCGCCAAGGATGCTTCGTGTTCAATAGGATGAAATCCAACAATCCCCCACAAACGCGAAGATATGAGAAACAAGAAAAGAGCAGTAAAAGGAAGGTTTGATACTTACAAACTAGTGTCCAAGGATTGAACTAGCATGTTAGTGAGATGGGGTGTCCCCTCACCTACAAGTGTCCACTGGATTGAACTTGCAGGAGAGAGAAGGGACCCGATAACACATATCTTACCCTCAGAGGTTGAGAAACTCCGCGTTATCCATGAATTGCCTCTTGAACAACATACAACACTGTTGATCATACAATTCATATACCTTTTAAGACAAGTCACATGTCTTTCAAATGATTGTGAACATACACACAGTTCAACAATATAATCCTGGCCATCACCCTGGGATTCCAGTGAGCGCTCTAGAATGCCTACAAGTACGACATTCGACAGAAGGAGGCCATCCCTTCACACTCAAATCTGATGTTCTATTACGTTCAAATAAATTTGAATCAGCCACGAAAGCCATAGAAACATCAAGTCCATTACGTTCAATTAAATTGAATCAGCCATAAAGACCATGGACTCCAACACAACCTCTGCCGGTTGCCGCCGAGTACCATCAGCTCCACTTGTCAAACCACCATAAAGGCCATAGACTCTCACCATCCATTAGGTTTGAACTAAGTAGACCATCCCTTTTACAGGACTATGATACCGACCATGTGAGATCATGCACAAGGCATCACAACGGTGTAACCATCAAGTCCATTCCAAGGACCACCCAAGCCTGTTGGGATATGGAAACATTAAGAGCGATCAAGCTCAACCTCACATACAATATCTCATTGTATGCCACATACAACATCACAATGTATGCCACGGTGTGTTTATAAGTCCCGTCTTAGAACTATAGACACATTAAGAACAATCATTGTCCAACCTAATATCTATGAATCTACCAAGTTCAATTGCCAGTTGAACCACCCAAAGGTTATAGATTCATCAATCCATCAAGCTCAAACAAATTAAGCCACCACAAAGGTAATGGATTGTCCTGTCACTATACCATCAAGCTAAGCTCACTATTCAAATCACCAAGTCTGGTAATGAATTCTCACACATCCATTAAGTTTGAACTAGCTGAGCCACCAAACTGGTTATGGTTATGTGACCCCACATGAGCATGGCTAGTCCCAACACGGGACCTCAAAAACATCCATCAGGTCCTCTCAGTGAACACAACACCAACCTGTGCATGCTCCTGTCCATATGTGCCTCCATTGCCTTCACATGACAATGTACGTAAGAATCTGAAACATCACAATGTAAATAAGTGAGTATTTCATTACCCCCACAACCGGCAACTTGCCAAGGATTTCCTCATCAGTCGACTTCTATCAGTTCAACTCAATGAACTTATTCTTATGGTTGACTCTGCAACACATCTTACTTTGCATCTCCTCAACAAAGTAACCAGTCAAGAACAATATGCCAACATATGCACTTATAAACATATAATCATAATCATTTAGAAAATCACTTTCTAGAGACAGTTCATAAACATGCATACAAAACGTAATAGTTCATGCTAACTATTCAACATTCTAGTTTAACCTGTTACAAACCATGTTCTCTTAACAAGATTGAGATAAAGGGTGTCTTGACCTAGTGGTTAAGATTAAGGTGCTGTGAATGATAGGTCAAATCGATCAATATCACTCAAACAAGTACCATCTTGAAAAACCAAGATACAACACTTAGTTCATCACACAGAACTAATTATACAAGTGGTATAAACCATAAACCACCTACAGACCATTTAAGTCTTCTCATCAAGGAAACCTTACAGGTCAACTCCAAATCCCGGAAGATCTAATGACTCTTCCTTCTCTAAGATGCCATTCAAGTATGCACTTTACGACTCAAATTGATACGCAATCAAATAACACGATCCCAATGCAAACTCAGCCACTGGCCTAGGCAAACTTAGCCACAGATGAGATAACTACATAGGTCAATATCAAAATATTAATGAACCTCAGAATCATGTACCTTGCCTATAGCTTTTCGAGCTTACAACTTCAAAGTCTATTGAAGACCAACACACCCAAAGTAGCAACTATGGTCCGGCAAAGACATACTCAATGAGTATGATAGGTCATGAATGAGTCATGTTCGAGATTTGAGCAGTTCTTGAGAAATTCCAATCCTTGATCCGGGTGCACGGAGTCGGGGATCGTTGTGTGAACCTTGGGGGACGAACGTCATCAGGAATCCGCACCGGAGATGGCGAAATTCGTTTCTAAGGCAGTGGCCTCCATACCACGGCGCAACGTTGTTCTTGTGGAATTAAATCAAGTTCAGTTGATTATTATCTGCAGATAAGTTTCTTCTCTATATTGTGTATCAGTATAGTTTATATATTTGTTCTTCATGAATACATTAATCTAACTCATATTTCCAACACAAGTAACCTCCACTAATAAACAAACGGCCATATCCGTTAGCTAGATTACTTCCTTAAGAGAAGGATGACCTAATTTCTATTTGTACCTTAAAGAAAAAATTGGAACGCCTGTATATTCTTCTAATGTGAGACAAATAATGATTTTTCCTAACTCTTGAGCCTCCTAACTTTGAAACTTTTAACGAAAGGCACAAATGAAGTCTATGAATACTCAGCTAGCGAATAATGATTAATCTTTCTTTCCTTAATTATCTATTCAAGTATGACTTAGCTTGAATCAAACATATACTGTTTGCCACCTCTAGCTAGCGCGGATAATGAATTATCTTTCTTTCCTTAATTATATATCTAGCTCTATAAAAAGTTAGATTAATTTCGAAGAGTTTGCAGGACTACCATTCTCAATCAGGAGTAATATACTTACATGGTTTCTTAGAAGTGTTTTGTATACAACATTAAATATCTATTTTACCAACCCTCTCTTCAAGTATAGATCCTTTTATCTACTCTCAATAATTAATTTGTTAATAACTCTCTTCTCCTACTCATCATTCTCTTCTCTCTTCTTTTTAATCATTTTTAGTAAACTGTGCTTTTTTTGTTTTTATGTTTTGTTATGTTGTGTTGTGTTTTGTCTTATTCTTTGCTTTGCCTCAAATTATTCGAAGCACTGAGTAGTCAATCAACCACCATATGAAAATAATATTCCTACTACAAATGCTATGTACTACAAATAAATAAATAAATTAAAACTGCTACATTGATGGAAGAAAAGGGACAAAAAGGTTTCTTCCAGATTGACTACTGTTATTCAGACATTTGTGTAATTTGTGTCTCCTTGTCAACATATATATTTCATTTCATAAACAGGAAAAAGAAAGTTATCTACAAGTGAAATAAACAGTCCATTTATATAACTTATCTCTATTCCTTTCAAAGTGCTGCTATATAGAGTAGTAATTTATTAACCCGAAGTCCCAAACCATATAATCTCCGTATGTATACGAGGTTGAGGTGGTGGAGTAGTGCCATCACTTCCCACCTCGAATCATTGGGTCTAGGGATCAAACCTTATGGGACTTATTTGAGGAATCCCTTATCCGACCCCCCTTGAAATGAAACCCCTTCATCTTATCTTAAACAAAAATCTGAATATATACAATTTTACCTGAAAATACAAATATTACTCATCGGTCGAAGATTAATTTTGTTCTAGGGGGAGTAGGATACTAACTAAAGATAGACATTCATAATAAAAACATTCAATAATTTGAATTTTTTTCATGGTCTCCAGTTATGTAGATGTATCAATTTCCGTTTTGTTCTAATTATTTAAAGAAGTGTTGTTTTACTATATATATTTATGCTATTTTTTCAACTTTTGCTCAGACTAATCCCTTAAGCCATAACGTATTGTTTTCATAAAAAAAAAATATTCAATCAAGGAAAAATTCCTTTCATATGATTTCTAACTAGACATTATTTCTATCCTATTTTATAAAACTACTTTTATCTACAACATGAGGGAGTATCTTCAATAAAACATGCATGCCATATGCAATAATCAATAACTAGTTTCTAACTTTATCGACAAAGTTTGCACTGTTAAATGTTGATGCATTAATGGTATGGTACAAACAAGTTACTCAGTAAATTAGGGTGTGTTTATCCCTCAGACCTAAACCCAAACTTCAGACTGTGCCACATCAGCTTTCCACTAATTTTTACCTACTTTTTACTTTTCAAACTCAATCCAGACTCATTCCAGTTTTACACATTATCCCTCAGACTCTATCCATACTCTCTACCAAAAATTTAACATATGGCAGATTTTTACAAAGAAAAAAAGAAAAGACACGTGGCAGGTTTTTGGTGGCCTAGAAAATATGGGTCCCATATCAATAGTCTTGGGTGGAGTCTTGATTATCCAAACCCACCCCAAGACTATCCCCATTATATTTGATGAATATCGCTGAGTCTTTACCAAGACTATCAAAAACTTCTTGTAAGACTTTGCTCCAGACTATGCGTTAAACATACCCTTAGCTACATTGATAATTTACTACAAAACTACAAACTAGTTGCATTGCTGCATGACTGCTGCTATACTCTATACCTACATGCTACTTTCGTAGAGTGGCTGCAATTGAGATGATAATTTTTGCCCTAGTTTCCAGACTCCATTTATTTCCTTCCTCGCCGGTGAAAAGGAAAGAAAAAGTTATATATGCAAATAGAATACACCATCACTTAGTACTGCACACTGCTCATACTTGGTAGTATTAATTACCAACTAATTAAATGATAATGGTTATTTGAAGTACATGTTCTGTAATATTAACTATTAAGAAGAGCCTAAGAGGAGGTTGTGGGAGCCACTCAAAATCGAAATTACCAGACTACTTCTTCCTTTGTTCTACAGGAAACCATACTTCTTTTTTGGATGGGAACAATTCTTGCAATGACATTAAGGCTCCGTTTGGTTGGACGTAAAACATTTCCAGTGTAAAATGATTTTAATGGAAAACAATTTATAATGGAAAACACAATTCCAAAATTAGTTTTCCGTTGTTTGGTTCCATGTAAGAAAAATGATGCAAGGAAAGGAAAATAAAAGGGAAAGTAAGGAGGTAGTGAATGGAGTGTGCAAGAGAGATAAATAAAAAGGAAGGAAAATAATTTTCCTTTTATTTTGAAGGAAAAATGGTTTTCCATCATTGGGGGAGCAATTTTACTCCTAAGGAAAATGGTTTTACACTCCTTTGCAAACCAAACAATGTAAAACTGAAAATAGATGAAAACAGCTTTCCAGGAAAATGTTTTACGCCCTACCAAACGGAGCCGAAGACGGCTTACATATATTGGGAGGGGGAAAGAGGTAAAGGTAAGCGGCATAAGGTATTGGGGGTATTCTAGGTATTTGAAGAGGTTATGTTTAGTTAGTAAAGGCTACATTACGCAACCAATTAAACAATAATCACTTTTCAAGTAGCTTTTAGAGGTTTTAAAAATTATAAACGAAAATAAAGGTCAAAAGTTGTGTTTCATGAAAACCCCTTTTAATTGTTTTCTAGACAGCTTTAAATGTCTAAACATAATCGAAGTATATTATATTTGCAGTTCAGTTCAGTTCAATTACGTTCAGCTCAGATTCTCTCAGTCCAAAAGAATGGAGCCTAATTAGCATTAGTATTCTAATAATAACCAACAATATCATATGACTATATTATATAATTTTAAATTTTACAGGGATAAAAGATACTTATATAAATACATTGGTTAAAGTGACAAATAATTAAAGAATTAGGAGCAACTAATTACTGCCTCTATATAAAGTCCTTGAGCCAAAGCCAATAAGACCTTCCAAACTTGCTATGGCCAATGGAATATAAAATATTATTTTCTCCTCCAACATCCTCTTGTTGTCAATCAGTGTTGTTGCTTCCTTTTTCTCTAATCTCACAAGACACATGCCAGACACTAAAACCTACTAGTGAGGTATCTTGTTGAAATTAATTGAAGTGTGTGTGCGTCCTAGTTCTTCACTAGCATGCTACTTTAATGATTTAATAACATGTTCCCCCTGATCTACTAACTAAAGCCTCCTTTTCAATTCATATATATATATATCTGCAGATTACCTAACAGGATGGTCAAACATTAGGTTAATTCATTATATAAACGAAATAAATTAATGAAACCAAAAGTAAGTTTAGAGAATTAAGTCCCCTCAACAAAATTTAAGTATCGGCTATAGTATTTTAAGAAAGCAACTCTTAGCTCTAGTTCTTGTTGTTCAGATAATATCTCTATCTATAGTGTGTACTAACTCCATCATCGTCTTTCATAAGATCTCAATTTATAGTGTGTACTCCTCGCTCGCCTCTATATTCTTAACAACTTTTTCATATCTGTGAGAGACACCGAGCTAGCAATCTCTGAGTACTCAATTAGATAATTTGACTTGACCCGAACCGAACCCAAATTATCTAAAGTCAGCTCGATTTGATATATTTATCACATTTCATCTGTGATTATAATATATTTTTAACTTTAATAATAATATATTGTGAGCATAATTTAAAATTTACCTGAAAGCAAACTTGAACCTTATTCATTGCAGATTTTACACATCTCTTGATTGTTGGAATAAATTATTAATAAACGATCTTATCTATATTTGTCCTCTTTTATTTTACCTATATTATATTAATGTAAACATCTTTCAAGGAAGAAGAAATAATAAAATCACATGTAGTTTGAGAAGAAAATCCTTAGGAAACACAAACTCCTATAATATCTTTTGATCACCTACCTAAAATGCCTAGATGCCTCGTTTATATATACAGATATGATCACATTACTATTTACTATTGAAATACTAGATGATGATCTACACGGCTCTTATCTTATGGAACAAGAAAATATCATGCATGATATGCTTTCTTTTTCATATCTCGTGTCATGACCACTTTTTTTTAACAGTTTAATTATTAGGTGCGTTGATGTTGGTGCGAAAGAATCATGGATTAAAGGTGTCTGCGGGTGATAAAGCGGAGTAACTCTTGATTGCTTCTTCTGTGCTTAACATGTGTTTAAACAGGTAGAATTTCCAATATAATTTCTAATCTCTTGGATCAAATAAAATTCCTAACAGTCATTAGCAACACTTTTAGTTAAGTAATTGATTTATCATTTTAGTTATTGGGATTAATCATTTGACTTATCATCTCATGTATAAGTGTGTGATCATAAATATATGACAAAACATCTCACTCATTAATTATCAGATGATTTTCCCTGAATCAGTACCTAGAAATTGACGGGGAGACCACCTTGACAAGACCTACACACATCTCTTCTACACAAACCTTGTCTTTGGTGAGATCCACCATCATGTCATATTTCCAATTGGTAGTTTGTTGTTGTTGGCCATGTGAAAAAACTACTCTAGGCCATATACTTAACCAAAATAAGCCAATCTTACAAAAACGAAGTAAAAACAGTCTCATCTTATTCTAACTAACCTGTTTGCCTTTTTTGAAGTCAAAATCAATAACTTTTTATCATGAATCATCACTCGTATTTTTCAAAATTATAAACTTCTGATCCTGAATCATCACTAGTACATAAGCAAAAACATAGGATTTTGTTACTTTCACCCCCAATGTTTAGTTTTTAAATTATCTTTTAAAAAGGTCAATGGTCAATAATAAAGATCGTGAATACTGCTTCTCGTAAGATTAAAATGAGACAGAGAGAGTACTAAACTACTAATCTTAACTTGGATCAAGGCTAATCAAGTCGAAAAAACAATCTTTCTTCTAATAATTCCCGACAAAGTTACTAGAATGAATATGTGCATGGGAGACCGTGAATATTCCATCTACGAAGATTAAAATGAGATGGATAGAGTACTAATACTTTTATGTTTGTAAAAACACAATTTTATACTAATTCGGAACAGAATAAGTATTAATTTAAAAGGATCTTTCATAATAACTACCAAAGATATGAAGGATATATGACTATATGAGAGAAACATAGAGAGAGACAAGAAGCTTACATGGCCTTGCGTTTATGCATGAAAGTGACTGGCTTAGAAGTGTAAGAAGAGGCGATAAATTCAAGAGTTTCACCAATAAAAGGCCAACCTGAACTTCCTTTAGGAACCCTACTTGAGCTTTTCTTCTTAATATTTTCATGATCTTTCATATTATTACTATAGTTTTGCATCATCTTCTTAACATAAAATCTCGACCGTCCAACTAATAAGCGTAGTAGCAGCAGCAATAACATCATCAACCCCATAGCCGCCCACCATCCCTCCATTCTCTCTCTCTCCTCTTTTAATTTCTCTCTCTTCTCTCACACTCCTCTCTCTGAGAATTGAGATGTGTAATATGTAAATGTGTTTTGTGTTATCATAACTTCCACTTGATAGTACTATTTATATATATTCTTGTGGAATTTCTGCTGATTGTTCCTTTTTTTCACCTTTTTACCTTTGTGTTTATGTATTCTTTTTAAGAGGTTAATGATTTTTTTTTGCGTGAAATAATGAAAAGTACAGATAAGGAAGTAGCAAAAGAAAATATATATACTTCATCTACACTTTAGGTATAGTTTCACAAAGATTCATGTACGGATGCTAGCTGCTTTAATTAGTTGTTACCACCTACCATTGATTTCTCAGGATTAGTCAATTTTAGTTGCATCTCTTGTTAGACCATCGATTTGACACAGTCAGACCACTAATTTGTAACGCCTTTTGGTTAACTTTTTGTATATTCGTAACTTTTATTACTTTTTTTAATAACTAATGACATTTAATTAAGTCATTTATTTGCTGTTAAGCATATTAGAAAATTTTATCATAATGTTACGATGTCTATCAATATCCTAATTAATATAGTGTAATGTGAATACAAATTTCAATTGGAGGGAGTATCTTTTATCTTATGTGTTTCATTTATTTGAAATTGTCTTAGTAGAGTTTATCACGTTTAATTGGACTTGATCGGTTTGATTTCATCGTATACCTATATTGAACTAGATATGGTCACCCTCGATTATACACGAATCACGATCAGTGCTAAAACTTTTTCAAATTGAAGAAAATGCACCTTTTACAAGATATTCATGATTTTTTTTTTTTGGATTAAAAAATTGTCTATAAAAGCGATTTGAAAAACAAAAAATGAAAGAAGAAACAATAAATGAAGGGTGGCGGGTGGGGATGCGGGGACGGGCTAATTTCCGAGTGCAGTGAATGAGCTAGCCACCCTCACTATACATTGTCTAGATAACTTCTGGGCACCTATCCTACCCTATATAGAGTAGTTAGTGGTACTAGTATTAATTATATTTAAACTATACATTACTAAAAGGATTGAATTATTGAAAACCCCACATCGCAATGGGTAAGAACTTATGTCATGTTCTTTTGGGTGAACTCACGAGAACCGAACCGAAAATAAGTCCAAAAGACCAGGGTCTTAGCTTTTAAATTGCATGAATTCGAGAATAATTTTTAAAAAACCAACCTTGATAATACGAACTATTTGCAGTCCAATAATATATAAACCAACTCTTACAAAATCAACCTTGAGATCTACGGTGGAATAACATTCCATGTTAAATAACACGAATTTGAATGATTGTTATTTATGAACCTATCAAAGCTTATAATGGACCTCTTATTTATTTTACAAATTTTCTAAGAGTAATCTGAACTTTTAAATGATTGTTATTTATGTTCAAATGCGGAATAACAATCATTCAAATTCGTGTTATTTAACATACATGGAATGTCAGTTAATTCCGCATTTGCATTATCAACTAGTTTTTAGGCCCGGGCTATGCCTCGGGTAATTATAATTTTCATTTATTAATGTTTTATTTCAAAATTATAACACCAATCATTACTTGGTTCAGTGTTAAGAGTTTAATATAAGCTTGAAGTCATGGGATCAAATCCTATACCATGTATTTTCTAATTTTTAATTGTATATGGAACACATGAAGCAAACACTCTAAGGGAGAGCGCCACGTGGCAAAATTTCCTTGTTTAGGAGCACCTTTTAATATATTAGTATAGATAACACCGTTTACATTAATCATTATATTATACATCACACTACCAAGTTCTCCCTCCAATTCGAAAAAATCCTCCAAACTTTTTCACGCATGTCAATGCAAAACTTTGACCACTAATATCTTTAATTATACATTTTTAAGATTGAAAACCCTAAACTGTTAGGGGGGTTGGGAGTTGGGAATATCCAACATCGAAACATGGGCTTGTTGTTTAAATGGTTGTGGAGGTATCTCACGGAGCCGGATTCTCTTTGGCGCAATACCATCCAAGCAAAGTATGAATATGACGCCCACCATACTGCACGAGATTTTAAAGCACCCACCATGGGAGGCCCTTGGAAATCCATAGTCTCGTTTATACTAAAGCAACCCCGTGGCAACGAATTCATCTCATCCATGGTGAGGAAGAAAATTGGCAATGGAGTGCAAACCTGGTTTTGGCACGATTTATGGTTAGGTGACTCCCCTCTAAAATTCTCCTGCCCGAGGCTATTTAGAATAAGCTCTTCTCCAAATGCCATGGTATGTCAATTTGGGTTTTGGGATGGTTTGGACTGGAAATGGAGTTTTGTTTGGACTAGAGGCCTTCAACCCCATGATGAACAAGAGTTGCAGTTCCTTCTTCGCTCGCTTCAGCATGTCTCTATCTCCCCTTATGATATCGATACTCTCATTTGGGCCCCAAACAAATCTGGTGCCTTCACGGTTAAGTCAGTGTCACTGGAGCTTGCCAAATCTAATGCTACTCCTCAACCGGGCTGTTTCAAAAGTCTGTGGAAAGGGTTGGTTCCTCACCGGATTGAAATATTCACGTGGCTAGTTTTACTTGAAAAAATAAATTCCAAGGCCAAGCTCGCAAGTATTGGAATAATTCCCGCTTCCGAATCGCATTGTGTTCTTTGCTCACAATCCCAAGAGGACGTCAATCACCTCTTCTTACACTGCCCTTTCTCCCAACAACTATGGGCATGGTGGCTGCAGCTTTGGGACCTAGAATGGGCCTTCCCCCACAACATTCGACTGGCCTTTGAGCAGTGGACTCCGCCACTTCGTGGATCCTTCATCAAGAAAGTATGGTGTGCAGTTTTTTTCATCATAGTTTGGTCGATTTGGAAGGAGAGAAATGCGAGATGCTTTAATCAAGTTGTGAGTAATCTTGAACAAATTCAAAATCTTGTCCTCTTGAGATTGAGTTGGTGGATAATTGGTTGGGGCGACCCGTTCCCATACTCATCCAACGACATTATAAGAAACCCTCAATGCTTGTTATGGTCTCCTCCCCGAATTGGCAAGCCTCATTTGCTACCATCTCCAACCATCTCAAGTTGGATCCCTCCTCCTCTCAATTCTCTCAAGTGGAACGTTGATGCTTCGCTAAGCATAACGAACACTAAAACAACAATTGGTGGTGTTCTACGTGACCATGAGGGGCATTTCAAATGTTTATTCTCTAGCCCTATACCATATATGGAGATTAACCATGCCGAGGTCCTAGCTATTCATAGGGCCCTTAAGATCTTTATTTCATCACGTTATGTGGGATGCAATGGACTTGTAGTGGAATCGGACTCGGCAAACGCAGTCTCTTGGTGTTCAGGTGAGAATAAGGGTCCATGGAATCTCAGCTTTCATACAAATTTCATCCGAGGTCTCTCCTCGGCTCAGTCTGGAATTTCCCCCGGTATATAAAGGGCGAGAGTCGAATATGGTTGCTGACCATTTAGCTAAGCAGGGCCTCTCTCGTCACGATGACTTCATGGCTTGGCTATGATCATAGACTAACATTTCATCTGTATCGAATTTCCATGGCTGATTATGATTTGATGTAGCTATTGTTATTTCGTTCCTTTGAGGTTCCTCTCACGCTCTGAGTGGGTGAAATGTATGAAGACTTTGTAAGTAAGCCTTGAGGCTAAATTAATGAAAAACTCTACAAACTTTCAAAAAAAAAATTATACATTTTTAAGGTCTATAAAAAGTATATATTTATAAAATACAATGAATATTAATCTAACAAGATCCCACATGACTATTCTTCCTTACGTATAAATCACAAACGATGCTCAAAATGAAATTTGTGAATAGTAAAAAAAATCAAAGTGGGAATATCTTTCGGAACCGGAGGGAGTATCAATTATGGTGTGACCACTATGACGCTCACATATAGGAGTAACTGTATAAGAACATCTTTCGTTATAACTTCCACAAACTTAGGGCACCCCTAAAGTTCTCTGCACCCTATAACAAATTAAATGTAGACATTACTCCAAATTCATACACCAATTGTCTCTGATAATCCAGACAGAAGTTGAAGGTTAGATACTTCATTCCTGCTAAGGCGTAGGAATACCAGAAGATATATAAAGATTAGGAAGATATACTGTATATAGTATAGCAGTATAGCATGCACCTAGATCAAGGCGTAGGGTGGCTCACTGTGTTCTCTGCTGCGAGCATTAAGTGACGACTGAAGCACTAATATGATCATAGTCATCCATAGACCCTGCAATCTTTAGTGTTTAGGCTACACAAAACATTTAATTCAAACATTTAATTCAAACATTCATATGTGCATCTTTGCATGCATAACACCAAAAAAAAATTGCATCTTTGTTCATCTTCGTTGAGTTATGCCTTTAATGTAGACTCTTTACTACAGTCTTTTCACTCCACCTTACAATCATAATATTACCTTCTGGTTTCATTATTTGCAACGATTAGACATCTTCTCTTTACTTTATGTCAAATCGTTGCAAATAATAAAAACCTGAGGTAGTATTATATTTAACATATGTTAGATTTCAATATACCATATTGAACTTATCGCATCATATACCATCGCTTCTACTTATATGCCAAAACAAATTAAAGCAATGATGTCATATGTATTACTCCTATCTTCTTGCTTTTAACTAAAAAAATCTAGCTTATGGTCAGAACTAGCATTGAACAAAAAAAAACTATCCAAATGCCTAAAAAATTCGAAAAATTGGATACCCAAACTGAAATTCAAGGTCCAAGTACTCAATCTGGCGATATTTTGGATTTCTAGTACAAATGCAATTATTAGTTTGAAACATCATCCGAATAAGTATCCAATAACTAACCTAATTATAGTCATTATCCTAATATTTTAGTAATTACTTTGAATTATGAACAAATAGTATTATAATTGGTAATTGAATTCATGGGTAAAGTTGGTAGGTTTTTTTTTTTTTTTGACGAGTCATAATAAAATTTCTAGCTCCTTTTCTTATTATTGGATGGTGCGGAAACTGAATGGGAAAACTGACAAATTGAGATACCCGAACTTATCGGATTTGAAAATATATATTGCTAATTAGTGTTATTTGGTACCCGATCCGATACCAATATCAGTTTGAATACCTAACCCATTATGCTCAACCATAGTTCAATCTCAAAATTCATTCTAGTTCATCTTATTGTCTTGATTTATCATATGATTCAGAATATACATAAAATATGAAAACTAATTAGTTAAATATCTAGGATATCATCTTCTTTTCGCTCTCAGAAGGCGGATAATTCCATCTAGTAGGTGGTTCTATTTGATTCTACAAGATTGAAATTAGTTACTAATCAAAACTAATTTTTACTCACCAGCATTGATTTGTATTGGAACTTTTTGTTGGAAAAGACCTATTAAAATAGTCATTTTATTGGGAAAGACCTAATAAAAACTTTTTTTTGTTGAAAAAGACCTATTATAATACCTTTCTTTGTTACTTACCACTTCAACATATTCCGGCCAAAAAGCCAATTTCCCGACATTGACTTTTCTTACCCTCCCTTTCTCATTAAATGGGACCAACCTATTTTTTTGTGTCCTAATCCCTTAACCCTACCAAACCCTTTCCTCTTGCTTCCCATAATCCCATCTTAAGGGATTGGGATAGAAAAATATAGAGGTTGGTCCCATTTAATGAGAAAGGGAGGGGAAGAAAAGTCAATGTCGGAAAATTGGCTTTTTGGCCGAAAAATATTGAAGTGGTCTTAAGTAACAAAGGGAAGCATTCTAATAGGTCTTTTTCAACAAAAAATAATTTATTAGGTCTTTCCCAACAAAATATCCATTTTAATAGGTCTTTTCTAACAAAAAGTCAAAATTGATTTGTATTGGTTTACCTTTTGTCATATATTGAACATATGAGTTCATTCATCATACACCTGGTGGTACATCTAAGATTAATTTTTACTCATTTACTCATTTAGAACTCTCTTTTTTAGTACATTTTGCTCATTTAAATTATTTTAAATGAGCAATGAGAAAAAAATAGTCTTGGATGTACTATGCTCATCGTACACCCAGGTATATGATAAAATTTGTAAATCTAAATCTTTCTCTTCTCTCTCCAAACTCTCTCTAATGAAGTAATTCCAAATCTAGAGCTACACTCTAAATTATGCATACTTTGGTCATTTAGAGTATTTTAAACGAGCAATGAGAACAAGAAAAAAAATAGTTGTATTACTATACCATGCTCACGGAGTCACGGTACACCCAGGTGTATGATAAAATTTGTAAATCTAAATCTTTCTTTTCTCTCCCTAAACTCTCTCTAATGAAGTAATTCCAAATCTAGAGCTAAACTCTAAAGTCTAAATTATGCATACTTTGACATGTATGAGAGCTGCGAAAATAAAAATGACTTCGAAGCTGAATTTCGCATTGTTTTGTTCCTTTCCAGAGGTTGCTTTGTAAGTTCAAATCTGGGATTTTCTCTCATTATTTTCTGCAAATTCTTAGCTCAAGAAATTGCCTTTATATTGCTATACGATACTCGTATTATTGTTTGATTCAAACTCGTTGATTGTGTCACAAAAGTTCTGCTGGAATTTGCTAATTTCATTCATAATTTTTTAGTTCTGTTACAAATTCTTGCAATTCATCCAGTTTTTCATCTTATTTTGATGAAATTCTTGTTTTATCACTGTTCTTGATCTCATTGAATTCTTAAGATTAATTTTCGTCTAGATTTCGATCTTATTCATTCATCTGCTTCAATTTCTCTTACAAAATTTTTGTCTGATGCGATAATGGAGAATCCTACAATTAATCCGATTAATCAAGATCCTGGACAAGATCTTTCTAGTCATTACTATGTTCATCCTAATGGTAGTCTTAAAATGTGTTATATTCCTACCACACAGGTAGGTCTCATCACAATTCACAAGCTTACCCCAAGCTCGTAAGCTCTCATGAGTTCCGGGTGGTCTTAGAAATTTTATACCGCGACAATTGATGGTAATTTGATACAACGATTGCAAAAGAGCTAGGGTTACAGGATTATTTGCTAAAAACCAAACTCGGTTTTGTTGATGGCATACACTCTAGAAATGCCTGCTGCAAATGCACCTACTTATCATGCTTGGAAAAGATGCAATGATCTTGTTATAAGCTGGTTGCTTAGTGCTTTAGAATTTAGTTCCTACTATTGCTCATAGTGTTCTATACTTCTCTACTGCCAAAGAAATCTGGCGCAATCTTGAAGAAAGATATGGACAATCTTCTGGTCCACAATTGTTCTTCATTGAGCAACAATTATATGATGTTTCACAAGGCACAGAATATATAACAGAATGTTTCACAAAACTGAAAATGGTTTAGAACCTGTACTTGTAATGGTTGTAGCGGTAACGTAACCTTAACAAGAAGCTGCTAACAGCTAGAGAGAATCAAAGACTCATTCGATTTTTGATAAAATTGAATGAGCACTATGGTATGGTTGATGATGCAGCTAGAAGTTGTTGTTAATCATGCTAACAGACTTCTTATTGAAGAAGAGCGAAACGAAACCACTACTAATGAGTTTCGTTCTTCTAATAATTCTCATGCTTTTATTGCTGACAGAAGGGATTCTTATGATCAATCTCACAACAAGTTTCCTAAACCTTACAATTCTTCTCAGTCTTTCCAGTCGAACGCCTCACACAAACATCTTTATTATCAATCTAATGAAAAACACAAGTGATATTGTTCTGGAAATTAGGGAAGTTATTTTGTACTTCTGTGATCATTGTAAGATTCCTAAGTCATTCCACTGAAAGATGTTTCAAGCTAATTGGCAATCCACAAGATTTCAAGCCTAATTGCATCTTCACTACCTTCACCTTCTTGTAATTGTAACTAACTTCTTCCACGTCAGCTAGTTAGTTATTTTTACTTCCTTTAGTTTGTTACATTACTTAGCTAGTTGTAAACTTGTAATAGAGGCTATAAGTATAGCTCTCTTGATGTAAACATTCATTCGCTAATAATACAATCTAAATCTCTCTTCTTTCTCTAAAGTCTCTCTAATGGAGTAATTCCAAATCTAAAGCTAAACTCTAGATTCTGCGTACTTTGACACTTACTGAGTTGTGCTGATCAATTAAGAATTTTTATAAGTTTGAAGAATGTTCAGAAGCTTTCCAAAATTAGCGCCGCATATACTATTACATATTTACATTTTTTCTATATATCATTGCATAAAAATTCTATTCTGTCCTTTTTTGTGTATCATTTGTCAATATTGATTATCACCAAGCATTTCCTCTGCCCTTTTATAAAAAAAAAGTCTTTCCTCTTCTGTTAGAGGTTTTTCGCCCATTGGGAGATAAAGGGTAAATCTCTCGTCAAACAGTCTGATAATAATCATTGTCAGACGGCTGACATGACTTAAGAGAACCTTAATTATTAACCCGAAAGCCCTAACTTTTACCCCAAAATAATAACTATCCGATAATCTTAACTATTAACCCAAATTTTGCAACTTTTACCCCAAAACAATAACTATCAAAGAACCTTAACTATTAACCTAAAAATTGTGACTTTTAACCCCAAAATCATAACTATGAGAGAAGCAAGGGACATGTGTGGACTGTGGAGCGATGTGGAGCGTGGTGGTGGATGATGTTGGGCTTAAGTATAAATAGACCTATAAGGCTCCATCTGACAGTTAATTATATGGTATGAAGATATGTTTGGTATGAAGATATAGGAGAAATTCAAAATTGTAATAGTAATCATCTTCATCGAACATTACTTTTTAATGTTTGGTTTTTCACGATTTCTAAACCATGCATGTTCTTTTTACCATTAATACTTTTTTTTTATGTTTAAAGGTTATAGGATGTTCTGGCCTAACTAGTAGGAGATGAGATGGAATGTAAAACCATAAAATAAGCCACCATACACCGATACACGCATGCAATTGATTTTTGACCGAAATTCGATTTTATGTGTCTATAATGGTGCATCTCCAAATTTAAAATCCTGGCTCCGCCACTAATGCCAAAAGTACTTTTTTTTTAATTTAATTGAAGTTAAAGGCAAACTTGACGAAAGTGTGGCTAAAGTACCTAAATTGCTACTTTTATAACTATGGTACCTAATCTGCAACTTTGCTAAAGTTTAGTACCTAACTATGTACTTAACTAAAAAAATCATGTAAAATCTTGTTAGATACTCCATCTGTTTTTTATCATTCTCACTTTCTTGTGCACATCTCAGAATGCACCTATTTGAACTTAAATATCTTTCATTATATATTAGTAAATATTATAATGATTGAATATTAGTAAAGTACTAATTGAGACGAATCAAGCATGACCCCACATGACTATATTTTTTCTTATAAATTGAGAAAAATTGAGAAGATTATATCTAAGTATGAATAGTGTCAAGACTCCAAATGAGAAAGATAAAAAACAGAGGGACTATGTCTCAATGTATATTTTCAAACTATAAATTTTTTATAATTTTTGCTTAGTAATAATTTTTTCAATAACGTCACCCTTAATGTTCATAGAATCCTACACAATGCCAAATTCCTCCACAAAGAATGGACCCTAAGGGAGATAGTTGACAACTGTTTCTCCAATGGGTCTCCGTTTTCACCACCTCATCCAAATTACTCCACCACCCCACATCATCACAAGAACTCCATCCTCGTCGCCTGGGAGCCTCCCCCTCCACAATCTTTCAAACTCAACTTCGACGGTTCGGTTCGTGGCAACTCTGCAGCAGCAGACATTATTATCCGGGATTCAGCTGGAGACCTCCTCACAGCCTCAGCAATTAATCTCGGCTCCTCCTCGGTCTTCATTGTCGAAGCTACAGCTCTTCATCAGGGTATTATCCTAGCCCTCCAAAATCATATTCACCACATCTTCATCGAGGGCGATAATCTTATGGTCATCAACGCAGTAAAAGGCATCTGGTCCCCCCCCTGGCAGATCTCCAACATCATTCGAGACATCCACTACCTTCTCAAAGATTTTCAGTCATGGGATATACGTCATGTTTTCCGGGAAGCAAACAAGGCAGCGGATTGGATAGCTAATGTTGGTCATTTAGTAGATAGTCATTTCTCAATAATAGATTGTACTTCTTCTGCTCTCCATAATATCATTGTAACTGATAAGGTAGGAGTTCCCCTCGTGCGGAGGGCCTCCTAACCTTTTTTCTTCTTACCTTATTAAAAAAAAAAAAAATAGAACGGATAAGATTTAGAGTTTTTTCTAAAAAAAATGGTTTGAGTATTATATTGGCAAACATGCATAAAGAAAAGGTCAATTAAAAAAGGGAGGGAGTATCATCAAAAGTCAAAATCTTAATATTTTTTTATTTTTTTTATTAAGGTAAGATGAATAAGTTTTTAGGAGATCCTGCACGCGAGTGGTATTCCTAAAAAGTCATTTACAATGATGGAATGAAGAGGTGAAGTAGTACAATGTGTAACATTAAAACTTGAATGAACTTGTAATACTCCGTATTTTTCAGAGTTATTTTTTTTTACAAATAAGAAAATACAAACTACTTTTTGTACTTAACTATATTATAATTGGGTTTTGGTTTTATTTTTCAAATAAATAAAATAAGAAATTGGAATTTGATTTGGAAACAATTCCTAATAAACCAAGGTTTCTCATACTATAAATAAGAAAGAAAAAAAAAAGTAAAACCCTAACTTCCTCAATCAGCCGTTTTCCCAAGAGAACTTTTCTCTCTCCTCCTCTTCTCCTATTACGTTCTTTTCCCTCTTCTTCCACGTCACACCCTTTTCTCCTCCTCCATACAACTTTTCTTCTTCTCCCCTGAGTTCTCGTCGGCCTTCAAGGCTTGCTGCGAGTGTGGTCGCTGCGAGTGTGGGGGGGCGAGGGTGTGTCGAGCGAGGGTTGTACGAGGGTCGTGCTGGGCGAGGCGAGGCGAGTGCGAGCATGTTCGAGTGCTGGACTCGAGGGTGTGAATCGAGCGAGGGTGTCGAGAGTGTGCGAGCGGGGTCTAGCGAGTTGGTGCGAGGCTGCGTGTGCGGGCAATCGAGCGAGTCGTCGCTGCTGTCGAGGGTGTGTCGAACGAGGCTTCGAGTGTCGTCGCTGCTGTCGAGGCGAAGGTGCGATGCGAGGCTTCGAGTGGTGGTGCGAGTGTGGGCCGAGCGCGAGTGCTGCCAGAGGGGAGTCGTGGTCGCCGGCGCAAGTCAGCCGCAGGTCGTGGTGGTCGTCGGTGGTTTGTCGGTTGTCATCCCCTCTATTTTCTTTAAATTATAAATCTAATTTCATTGTCATTCTTATTATCTTTGAGTAAATTTTGTGATTATAATCAAAGTATAGAAATAGTAAAAGAAATCAGATTTAGAATTATGTTTTTAGTTCTTATGATAATTCTATTTCTCAATTCTGTTTTTATTATACTTATGTATATTAGTTTAAGTTTGTGATTTTAAATAAAAGTATATTATGAACTAAAAGAAATCAGATTATAATATACTACTAGTTCTTACTTTGATTTTATTTCTTCAATTCTGATTTTATAGTTCTTATATATGTATCTAATTAAGTTTTGTTATTATAAACAAAGTAGTGTAAAAGTTAAACGAAATCAGATTTATAAGCACCTTATTATTAAGTCTTAAATATGTTAGTTCAATAAAGTTTATGAAAGAAAAGTCTAACCAACAAGAACGTTCATTTTATTATTCGAAACACTAAGTTTTACATAGTTAGTTAAGTTGGTTTTATTTTAATGATATCAAGGACTTAGAACTGAATTACTTTTATTATTCGATTAGGTCCCAATTTCATAAGCAGAACGTTTTAGATAGTCAGCGAAGATTATCCGTTACAAGGTACGTATGCGTACTAGTTCAGTTTGATATATTAGTATCATGTTTAGGTTATGATTGTTATATTGGAACCTAGAATCATGATAGGGAACTGCTATTGATTATGCGTGATGAGATTGTTTGGTAATTGAAATCAATTGGAAATCTGTATGTATTTCCTTGTTGTATGACTTGTGAATTGGAATGCATTATTGTTGGTATGTGTAATTCTATCGTATCACAAGCATGAAATGAGAGTTGGATTGGAATCCTGTGATTTATTGTTGTAGCGAGGATGTTATGAGAAGTTGCTTAAACTAAAGAATTGAGCAATGTACCTAACAAGGAAAATTAAAGGTTTATATGCATAATGTTGTATGAATGAATATCACAAAGAAGAATCTTTGGCGATAAACTTGTAGTTGGAATCCCTACAAGTATGAACAATGGGGGGAGTGTGGGACTTGTTCTACACTCCTACGCAGGCCTACTGTGACGATAGTAGTGTCCTTATAAATTTTGATAACTCAAGTAGGCGGAAGGTTCCGTACGATCTTGGGGGTATGCATACTAAAGTGATGGATGTGGAACGGAACGAAACCGTATTTACATTTCATCTAATAGACCAAGTTGTCTATTGAGGATTAAGTAGCCCGTATGATTCTAGAAAGATGACGGTGCCCGTTCGATGCCAAATAAATTGTAAAAACGGAATTTAATGTTTTTTTGTAGAATCATGTTTAGGAATTGTTATTATTATTCTGATTATGTTTAGTGTATTATGTAACTGATTATGTACGTACTCAGCATAGCTGATTGTTTGTTATTTGTGTTGTTTGTTGACCTGTGATGAACCATTGATATTTCAATGGGGAGCAGATTAGGTATGCTGGTAATGCTGCATGAGTTTGGGCATACGGGGGATATTTTCTGATTTATAAACTCTTAAGTGTTTTTGTTGAACTTATAGAATTATTAGTATTCGTAGTTAATGGTTTGAATAAAAGGGGTCCATGGTGATTCCCGAGTTGTATTTTAAAGTAAACATTTTATTTCCGATGCAATGTTGTTTTTCTTAATAAGGAGTTGTTAACGTTTTAATTTTAATATGCCTTGCGTTTCACCGCGGCGGTAACACTCCCAAAGTCGATGCAACGTAGTTTAGACGTGTATGGATTTTGGGGGTGTTACAGAACTAAATGCCCTACATTTGCTATCCAATCAGCTGCTTTATTTGCTTCTCTGTAGATATGTTGAAAATGAAAGGATCGAAATTGTTGTAGCAGAAGTTTGATATCTTCTATTATAACTTGAATTTGCCATGGAGCTTCCCAGAGATTTTTTACCGCGTTGATTACTAGCAAATTATCTCATTCAATGTGAATATCTTGAATGACATGCTGTAAAGCTAGAATAATACCCTTGTGAAGTGTTGTGGCCTCCGCCACATAAACCGGAGCTGACCCAATATTATAATTCGTGGCGTGAATGAGTTTGCCGAGGTGGTTACGGATTACTACCCCGGCTGCAGTTGAATTGCGAGAAAAAGAACCATCAAAGTTGAGTTTAAAGGAAGATGGAGGAGGAGGAACCCAAGCAACGGGGATGCAATGATGTTGTACGGTGGAAGGTGGATGAGATGTGGAAGAGAAGGGAGTACTTGCGAAGTAACAAGAATCCAGTGTTGTTCGTAATGCCCATTCTTGATGAAGAAACATAGCTTTGTGGAGGATGCGATGATTATTAAAGGAAGCGTTGTTAAAAAATAATATCATTCCTTTCCTTCCAAATGAACCAAATTAAGAAAATGAATTTTGATATAACATATTTTTGAGATTTAAAAGAGTGAAAAGCATTTAGAAGAGAGGGCTCATTAAGATGGTAATTAAGCCATGTGCGCGTTTCTTGCAGGTCCCAAACTTCTATGGAAAAATTACACTGATTAAAAAGATGATCAATTGTGTCAGCATGAGATTGAATATGCTAATAGTTCTAGCACCAAAGCATAACCAGGAAGCCAAAATATACGAGTCTACTGTCTAATAATAATACATAGAGATTTGGATTTAGTCAACAAGTCTTTAGAAAAAACTGAGGCTATTGACAAATTCAACTTTCTCTTGTTACATCCCATCTCTAAAACTCTCCAAGTCGTTGAATTAGTACAGTGCATTGGCATCATCAACTTCATTATTGTATGTAATTTTGAGTGACCATATACATATACTTTTGAGTTTTGACAATTGATAGTTATTGTCTGCTAACATGCTTTGATTATAGTAATATATATATTGAAATGTAATTGGAGAAGTTTCACAGAACCATGATCAACATAATTCAGAACGAAATCATACACAGTAATATTTGCACCTGAATTTTTTTTTCTTCTCATTTCTCAAATACAGAAATCAGTGGAAGTAAAATTACATAGACAATCACATAAACCATGAAACACCAACACATCTAGATATACACCAGATCTGCAGATGCTATGGACATTTATTCAGTTCATACGACACTCTTTTTTGTTCTTCTCTCTCATATTTGACAGAAAAGAACACCACACATATCAGGTCATAATACATAAGAGACGGATGCTCGTCTTTAATCACAGGTGCATGGGTCGCAGCTGCAGTCATCTCCACAGCCGCACTCAGCCTTTGCGTACATCCTGGAGAAAAAGGAAGAAGTTAACAGCCGACAGTCAAGCTCAGACACCACATTAAAGCAAGACCAGCAATAAGAGTTTCAGACCAGCAATAAAAGTTTCAGACCAGCATCATTCTCAACTCTAAATCACATTTTCTATAACAAGGTTAATAAGAGAGGCTGGTTAATGTGGGAGTAAACCGGAATATTTATCAGCAATCATATTTATTCAAGTTTCATTCTTCCTAAGCAAACTATTCATTTGAACAAGAATCAAGTGGGAGCTCATCAGGGTTCGATTCTCGTCAACCCAAAGTTTGGGGTATTGTGGTGGTTTTCTTCTAAGTAAGAATCTCAGTTGAAGTATATGTTTGACGTTTTTCAGTGTGTCGTGTCATCTGTGACCTTCTAATTTCCAAATCACAAAAACTCATTTAAGCATCATTAGTTGGGATCAACAAGTCAAAGTACGCTGGTAATGGAAGAGGGGTGATACAAACATCTCTGAGAGGCCTTTATAAGTAGTTTCCTGCATGTGCAAAGGTCCTCTCGGTAATGGACATACAGGAGAACAATTTTGTCAAGGGTGCATTGATTTTAAGCAAAATATACAGAAGCATAAATATTAGTCAATCTATAATGGAAGAATACTAATCGATACATTACAGACAGAAGCGTGAGCTTTACAAATTCTAATCATCAAGAAGGAAATATAATTATATACCTGTTGCAGTTGCAGTCGTCACCGCAGTTGCAGTTGTCGCCACAGCCACAGGTCCTTGGGGCCATCTTCTTTTTCAGAGAATGCAAATAACGCTTGGGAAGAAAGGATATTGAAGAGGAGGTTGATTTTTAATGTAGTTGGGATGATCCAGAATAGATGAAAAATGACCCCTTTATATAGAACTTCTCTAGGCACTTAGGAAGCATCTCAAACATACACGTTTGATGTCTTGGCCATTCACCATGTCAACAGTACCCCACAACAGTACCCCACAAATATGTTAGCGATAAGATATGAAAGCAAAGGTTTTGTAATACAAGTATAAAAAGAGTGGTGGAGGATAAGCATCGCCGGCTGAAAGTTACATAAAAGACTTTCAACTTTCGTATTATATGTTACATTTTGTGAGATAGATCAATGAGAACCACTTATTACAGCTGAATCTTTTGCTCACCATTATATTCCTCATTTAAAAGAAGAATACGTCTTTAGTGCTGCAACTTGCAACTCAATGATTTTTAACCACAGTTCTGATTCGACTTTTTTTTCAATCAGATCAAAAAGTGAGGAAGTGGGGTTGGGGGAATCGTTACATAGTGCTTTTGGAAGCACCATGCACATGGTTCCTCCAAAAGAATTTGCACTTTACTTAAACTGATCACAAGCATAATTCTTAATGAATACTTCCTCCATTTTCTGATACTGGCAAAGTGGTAATGTTAAGATGTGCTCAAGGACCAAGGAGAGGAGAGAGATAAAAAAGAACCTCTATGTGCTAGGAGAGACAAAGAGAGAATATATGCCAAAAATGTCAATGTTGCCAATAGAGAACTTCCTAAATTGGGAAACTAGTGTTACCTAATTCCCTAATTGCCCCGCGAATTGCGAATTGAGAAAAGCGAATTATGGTCGGTTTTGGTTCATTTTTGGCCCATTTTGGGCGAATTGGCGAATTTAAAAGGCGAATTAGATAGCGAATTAGGTAACAATGTGGGAAACGTTGCATGTATTATAAAACAGATGAAGTATATAACATGTTCATTTTTAGTATAAATTCAATCATAATTATTTAAAAAAGGAGCATACTCATTTGAAGCACTGCATACAATTTACGGGTGCTTCTACATGTAGTATACAATTTAGGGGGTGGGGGGAGCCATTCACCATCTTTTTTTGGCCCATTGTTCTTGTGTAAAGCATATGATTTTATTGCATACTTCCAAGTTTATTCCCCTTTTTTACTCTTCTTTTTCACTAAGATGTGTAAATTAGATTATTTCAGTCATGAAGCCAATATAGGAGGATGAAACTGAATCATTGACTCTGACTACAACTTCTTTAGAATAGAGTATACAACCAGATATCTCCAAATCTATCTGTCATAATATTTTATATAAGCTTATCCTACAAAATTAGATAGACAAAACCTGAGAAAAAGAATACTGAATGATGTTCGTTTCAAAAGCTAATCAAAGTCAAAGTTGAATAATTCCCACCAAATTAGCAATAAAACAGCATGAAGCATGCTTCTTTGGCATATTTGCAAGTTGACATTGATTATTATGTAGAATAAAGCATCATAGATAGAAAGAACGACTTGTTCTAAAAATCTAAACGACTCCCTAATCCCTATTAGTGAAATCACATAATGACAATTGGCTTCAATCACGAGGCAACACAATTTTTTTTTGTTTTGTATCTTCAACAATTCTAAAAAAGGATAATAAAGTGATGCATTGCTTGATGAGTTGACATTTATTTGAAAAAAGCTCACCAGTTCTTAGAAAAGAACAGCCAATCATCATTTTTCACGATATCCAACTTAATCTAGAAAACATTACTGGATTATATGAAGACTCCAATCATCGTATTCTCAATCTTTTCTTTTCTTCCCTCCACACCTTAAATGACTCCATAGTATTCTCAATCTTTTCTTTTCTTCCCTGCACACCTTAAATGACACCATAAAGGAATAGCTAATCTACCGATATATTATCTAGTCTCAGTCTAGCAGGTTCTCCACCACTGACAAGCAGTTTCAAACCAGTTTTCAGATCCGGTATCCCCTCCTCCAAAACCGCACAAACTGGGTAGATAGGGATACCACAAACCCTTCTCTGTAGCTCTTCCAATACACATTCAGCCCCTGCCTCATCAATTTTATTTGCAACTACTAAAGAAGGACGGTCTGATAAACCTTCTTGATAATGCTCCAACTCTAAAACCAAATCTCTGAGTTGCTCCCATGGTGGAATCCCTTTGCGGCCATCAAGTGCAGCAGCCAGATCTACCACATATGCTAGGATTTTTGTCCTCTCTATGTGTCGTAAGAAAGCATGTCCAAGACCACGATTCTCATGAGCACCTTTAATGAGTCCTGGGATATCAGCCACTGATATTGAAAGTTCATCATACTTTAACTTTCCTATGTTTGGTCTCAAGGTAGTAAAGGCATAATGACCTACAGTAGGTTTAGCCCTGGATATAGCACCCAGAAGAGTGCTTTTGCCAGCATTTGGCATTCCCACAAGGCCCACATCAGCAATACTCTTGAGCTCCAATATCAGACTAGCCTGTGATCCAGGCAAACCAATTCTTATGTTAGGTGGGTTATCATCATCAGACCTTTCCAGGCTATCATTCCTCTCAAAACCGTGATTTATATTTTTGAAGTTCTTTACACTCCGTCTCCCAGATGACACACTGCCTAAACCACCTTCTCCCCCATGAGCAACAACTAATTGCTGCCCCTCTTCAGTCAATTCAGCAACGTTATATTGTATTTCTTCCACATCTTCTAGAAACTCTTCAGGCATACTACTATCAGTTTCCAGACCACTATCGTCGGCCGATAAGCTTTCGCAATCATTTGTATCATCATACTGGGACAAAAATGCTTTCTCACTATATGTTCGTTTACCATGTGTATGAGAAGGTGGAGAACAAGTTTGAATGGATGATACAGTAGAGTAAGGCCTGATATAAGCTGAACTCTCAGCAGTATTATTAGCAGAAGAAGACAAGAAATGTGCACCATTCTCCACCAGATCCCTTTCTGATTCCCGCAAACTAGAAGATAAAAATTGATCAGATGAGAGGAGATCAGAAGTGACAGTACCTGGAACATCCCAAGGATGAGTCCCAGAAAACGGTTTTTCCACTGTTGAAGAGATTTCACCCTCCACCAGATGGATAACAGTACCAACAGGTACTTGCAAAACCTGCAACACAAACTACAAGACTCAAGCAATCAATCAACCACAAAAAAACATACAGATACTAGTAAACCGAAATGACCCTGAAAAGAATAGATCAAGAACATATAAAGCTCAGATATCGTAACCTTATCTTCTCCACGGCTACCGATCTTATTCTTTGAGGCTCCATGCCCTCCCCTTCCTCCATTCTACTATCCCATAATGGTATTAATCAATAGTGTATCAATCAAACTAACAACATTTTCCAGTTAAAATGTTCAAAGACCCAAAATACAGCATATAGCAAATACATACAATGTGATGCTGCAGACCACGGAAGTCCCAAACTGCAGAGGTGCACTGTAGAATCACATCACCACCTCTTCCACCATTTCCACCTGTAAAGTTGGGGATAAAAAAGACTGGTATCAATCAAAACTAAATAAATAATCCCATGATCATCACTAAGCACAGTCACCACAAATTCAGAATTCAAGTTAGTGAAATACCCACCATCAGGCTTGCCATAGCGATCAGTACGACTACGACGCAAGCTGCCATTTCCACTTCCACCTTCACCTCCCTTAACATGCAACCTAAACCGGTCTATCATTCTGCTCTCCTGAAAACAATTAGCAACCCTAATTTAACTATAGGCCTAACAAAACAAGAAGATGAATGCCTCTTTCTTTGCACTTAAGCACATAATAAAATAGCTTAGGGGATAAGTTACAAACCTGCAGAGGAGTAGCCTTTCCAGGAGCATTAGAGTACGAAGAATATGACAAAAGAAGCCTCGGGGAAGTCAAAAGTTTTCTTAAAGATTCTGCTTGGTGAAGGTACTTTGCTTTGCATAACGATGTCCTTGCTGCTAACATTTTCGTCTTCACTCTTCCTGAATCAACAAACTACATAAAATATGCCACGTATCAATCTTCTCTATTCAGAGCTTTTTAGTAATTTGCTTGACACAGAAAGCATAAGCAGAACCTGCAATATGACACTCACTAATACTCTAAGTCAATATGGTTACTAAATCCCTGCCATTACCCCTAACTCTTCACTGTATCTTTACTCTGGTGTCAGACACGCTACACTAGATAGGTATGAGACCCATTTCCAACACTTCCATTTATCTCTGTGCAACACAACATTACTTCAAAACACAGATTGGTAGAGGAAAAAAATGAAAAGAGATAAGAGATGAAGCAAGTGATTATCTATGCATAAAATAAATTTCAAACTAAAATTATATTGCGACAGCATGGCGTACAGATTACCAACTTTCATCTGATTTTTATTTCTTTCTTCAAGTTTTCACATGCTTCGGAATTCTAGTGCACGGTTCAAGGAAAGAGAGCAACTAGAAGAAGCTGAATTATGTTCTAGGAGCTTATACAGACTCAGTGAGAATCAAGTTCATATTTATGCTTTAAAATGATTAAAGTACTTCTAAGATTTGAGTAATGTGATGGAATGAGACCAATGTAGACCACTTAATTTCAAGTTGTTCATCAAAGTTATGATTTAGCTATTTCTAAGCCCTAGAATTTTATGTATCTCTTATAACATATGGTTGTAATACCCCTGAAATTCAAAGTTTTTGATAGCAAAAGGTTCCTAAAAAATGATTTTCTACCAAAAAAAGTAGTTGAAATCTCATTTAATCAAATTATAATTGTTGCTAAATTTAGTGGGAAGTTGTGGGCTAAAACTAGGGCTGTGAAAAACTGACCCAACCTGTTTACCGAACCCGAACCCGACCTGAAATAAGCGGGTTTGGGTTGAGATTTTTGACCCATTTAAGTAAATGGGTTGACACGACTTACCCATTTAATTAAATGGAAATTAACCTGATTTGACCTGTTTAACTCATTAAAATATAAATTTCCTAAAAAGTTGTGTTAAAGTTGTTGAAAATTTTAAAAATACTAATTGTAGAACACAAAAATTGAAAAGAAAATCTAATCATGCATATTTTTATGTGAATTTATTGTTGAAAACTAATAAATTTTAATAGTAATAAATATGTAAATGGGTTAAACAGGTTATATGGGTAACCCGTTTAATAAACAGGTCGGGTCAAGGTTGTGTTTTGCAACCCGTTTAATAAACGGGTTAGGTTTGGGTTGGGACATGTTCAACCCGTTTATTATTAACCCGAACCCGAACACGACCCGACATGATCTGTTAATCAGCCCTAGCTAAAACCCAATCTCTTTGTTCAAACTCAAATTTCCAACAATAACGCGATCAAGTCCCATAACAAATAGAACTAAATCATTCTGTGCAAATCAATTATGGACCCTAATACCATAACAAAATAGAAAAAGGCATTTAATCGAACAGGTGGTATGCATACATTAACATAACCAATGTGGACAATAAAAATAGAACAAGTAAAATGAAACCCAAAATCCAACTCGCTAATATGTAGAACTCCTATGAATACAAACATTACAGCAACGACTTCATAGAAAAAGAAGCTAAAGAATGTACAAAGAACGTTCAGAAATTCAAATGAGGGGAAAGGGGGGAAGTGAAGATTAGAGAAAGTGTTTACTAACTAACTTAAAGATGGGCAGGGATAACGTTTTGCGTCGTGGTGAACGACTTCTTTGTTGCCGGTAACAAGTGATGTGGTCGCGAGTCGGGACTGACGGACCGTAAGAGATGAGGGAACAGGGGAATGATATAGAAGTATGAATAACATTCACATAATATATTGACTTTTGTAATATTGCTAGAGAATTTCTATGGAAGAGTACTTATGGACTGTTCTCCCCGGCTTCTTTTCAATTTAGTTCAGTGCAGTTCGGTTGAAATCAGTTCAGTTTAGTTCCAAACAATTCATTTCCTAAATTATTATCATTACTATTAGTTATAATTTAATTCAGTTCAGTTCAGTTCAATTCAGTTGTTTTATGGCGAAGAGAACAGACCCTTATTAGACATTATACATTTATAATATATTGACTTGTATGATTTTTGTTTACATTTTTCTTCTTCGTAAAGCTTTCCACGTGGAATATTATGATTTTGCTTACCATTTATCTATTTTGTCGTCAATAAGGTCCTGTTCTTTTGGATTTATTTTCAATTCAGTTAAGTTACTCTCTGCATTTCAGTTTCTCTCAATTCAGTTCCGTTCCGTTCCGTTCTGCTCAGTTTAGTTTCTCTCAGTCAAAAAGATCTCAGTCCAAAAGAACGGGGCCTAAGTACCATATAATTTTGCACAATTAAAAAATAGTAGTTCTTATCATCATAGCATATAGTTAAGTTTGTATTACTTTACTCATACCGATGAAAATTCATATCAATAATACTTTAACCAATAATTTGTATACAAAATACATTAGCATTGCCTGCTTATCCTATTGGTTTCCTGATAAGACAAGCATTCATCTTCACATATTCTTCCATAATGAAGTGCGTTGGTGGCAGCCCAAATGAGAGGGGGGGAGGGGAGGGGAGGGGGGTGGACAAGAAAAAGGTTGGTTGATTTTACTACATATAACCAAAATTTTCTAAGTACAAGAGGCAAGGTGCGACAGTAAATTACAGATGGTATCGCGAAACAAGAAAATCTCAATCTTAAGTTCTACCAGCACAAACCATGGCTTCTTCCTCTGCAACCTTGTAGAAAGAGCTCAGTTTGGTTATTGCAAGAGCTTCCCCAAACAGGGATGCAAGGTGCGACAGTAAATTACAGATGGTATCGCGAAACAAGAAAATCTCAATCTTAAGTTCTACCAGCACAAACCATGGCTTCTTCCTCTGCAACCTTGTAGAAAGAGCTCAGTTTGGTTATTGCAAGAGCTTCCCCAAACAGGGATGCTCTAGTGGATCTCGATATTCTGACTTCCACAAAGTCACCAACTTTAGGGGTTCGCTTGTTTGCATCTTGGCTATCTCTATCAGGCAGAGGCATCATTTTAAACGAAACTCTATGACCCTTGTCGCTCTTACCACTCAGTTCAGTTTCAGAAGCTCTTTTATTGGGGCCTTCAACCAACACAAGCTGGATCGTATCAATCTGAGAGTCATACCTTTGACCAGTACTCTCACGGAAGATCTCTATCATTTCTGTCAGTCTCCTTTGCTTGACATCTTCAGGGACATCATCGATATAATTTCTATGGGCATGAGTTTTCTCCCTCATGCTATAGGCAAACATGTATGCCATATCATAGCCAACAGCTTTGATGAGGCTCAGCGTATCAGAGAATTCCTCCTCTGTTTCCCCACAAAAGCCTGCACAAAATTTCCAAGCATGATTCAGGAGATATAGACATGCCTGATTTACATTCCGTGTCCGGAAGTATGACGAGCAATTGCATTTGATTGCTGAAGGAAACTCACAAGATAAAGGTATGTAGAAGTAATACTTAAAACAGGAAGGAGAACTAACAATGCGAGGCATCCAAAAGAGAAGCAAGAACCAATTACGTAATTACCTATCGTTTTGGGTGAATAGTAATAGCATTCATATGACACTACTGTTTAACAAAAATAAGATCGAACAGCACAAACACATGTTGCCTGAATAAGAACTTGTAGTCTTGTAGAATGTAGATTATGAAGGTTTTTTAAAAAAGATGCACAGAGAAAGGAATCTACAAGACACATGCGCGAAATATGCAAACGCGCACAAATGATATACAGAGGAGTAGTTCTTACAAAATTTTACACAATTATAGTTATCCAAGTTGATCAGAGGCTACCAAAAAGAATAAAATGGCAATCCATGGCCTTTTTTTTTCCCACAACTAAAGTACTAAGATGCAAACTACAAATTGAATATATTTGCAAGCACAATAACCTTACCGCATATGAAATCACTTGTTAATGCGACATCTGGAATTATCTTGTGAATTTTCTCTACAAGATCCAAGTATGCCTCTCGCGTATAGCCCCGTCGCATTCTCTGAAGCACTTCACTGTTTCCAGATTGTGCAGGTAAATGAATGCATTTGCAGATATTATGTCTATCTCGCATCAGATACAGCAAATCATCAGGATAATCTTTGGGGTGTGGGGATGTGAATCTGAACCGCATCTCAGGGAACTCAGTGGAAAGCCTATCCAATAGGTCAGCAAAGCGCCGACCTGTTGATTTCACCTTGCACATACTAGAAAAGCCTTCACTAAGTTCCCAATTGGTTCCAGGATCAACACCCTCTTCAACCCCAGATGCATCATTATAGCTATTTACATTTTGCCCCAGAAGTGTTACTTCTTTGACCCCTTCTTTCGAAAGCTCTTCCACCTCTCTAACAATCGAGTCCACAGGACGTGAACGTTCCCCTGCCTCTTGTGAATGGAACAATGCAGAATGAGCACATGTTATTGCAACCTCTCATAACAGAGACAAAAGCAGTGATTGAATTCTGTGATATTCTAACTGGACTTATGTCAGCATAAGTTTCTTCAAGAGATAGAAGAGTGTTTATCCCTTTTTGACCATAATCTACCTCCTCAAGTAACCGCGGCAGGTCTCTATAAGCATCAGGTCCACAGACAACGTCCACCATCTTATCTGAATCTAATATCTTATCCTTTAACCTCTCAGCCATACATCCTAAAACCACAACTTTAGGAGGGCGGACAGACTGTGACCTTCCTTGGGCAACATTGATTTTCCAATTCCTCTTCAGAAACCAAAAGTAGTTTAGACGTTGCCATACTTTCTGTTCTGCGTTATCCCTAATGGCACAAGTATTGATAAAAATGACCTCTGCACTCTCAGGATCCTCAACCATATCAGTATAACCAGCTTTCTTCATGATCGCCAATACAATTTCCATGTCATTAATGTTCATTTGACATCCATATGTCTCATGGTAAACACGGCCCTTTTGAAGAACCTGCGAAACTTCTGAAGTGCTAGAAGAACATTCGTAGAGTAAGCAACGAAGCCAGAATAAAAGACATAATTTCCACAAAAGATAAATTATTATTAAAAGACATAGCACCCCCCAAAATTGAAGAATCCACCGGCTTCTCTGGTTCAAAGCAATAAAACGATGGAGAACGAGATGCAGTGTGTGTAAATGACATTAGAGTCCTGGACTGTTGTCGAGCAAATGAAGAATAGAAATGATTCCAGGGTTCAAATTATCAAGATCATGCTTACAGCTTACCCCAACCTCAAAGTGATTGTCCACCTCGAAATTGCGAGTCAAAACAATCCAAATCACAAAGCTCAAGGTGGTGTAGCTTTTGTGATGGAAGATTGATACGGGATTAGACCACTTCATAATAACTTGTTGCACAACAAGTCATTATAAGACTCTACAGTTTAAGCACAAGCTTGTACAGTAAATCCCACTAAACTCATTATCTTATGCAAACAACGCAGAAGAGTGATAAGGCCTAACATACCAAAAATTCAACTTCTATCATAGTAACACAAATCAAGAGTTTAGCAAAGCTTTATTTTCAATAAAATCAAAGTCCTACAGTCTCATCAATCCATACATGAAAAACAAAAAAGAATAAATGCTTCAATTTACAACATTTTGGTAAAGTAAAAGTCTAAATTAATCCAAATAAGTACAATTAACAGCAAGTGAAATCTAATAAAAAAGAAACCAATAACAATGAGGACGTCAACTAGCTTAATTGGTTAAAGTCTTAAGAGGTCGTACCTAAGACCCAGGATCAAATCTCGTCTACATCATTTTCGATAAAAGTTGAGCACATCTGGGAATCATGAATAATAGAAAAGGATAAGCAGCATAAGAATGAGGAGAACTTACTCGGGGAGAATGTGAGGAGGAGAGAGAGAAGTGCGAGGCATGAAATGACGGAGGTTAAGGGAATCGGGAAGATGGGAGAAGTTTCTAGAAATAGAGAGTGTGGGAGTGGGGGTGGTCCACTTGGTGGTGGGAGGGCGGTGGAAGCAGCGGAAACGAGAGAAGGAGGCGCATCGTCTGTGGAATTTGATGCAGAAGGCGTAATGAGACGACGCCAATGATGATGTTAAGGAAGTCGACGACGCCATGGATGAACAATTGAAGGACTGAATGCGCGACCCAGCTTCTTAGACTGTATGCAGTATGCGCCACAGTCGGCCTTGTTTTTGGATGGATAGAGCTGCTGCGGCCCCCCAAACACTTGCGTAGTTTTTTTTTTTCTTTTTGGGTTGGAGAAGGGCTGATTAGAGGAACCCTGTTTTCTTCACCTGGATTCTCCGAACTTATATCAACTTAATCTTATTAGGAATTGAATATAGTTATAACCTTTGAAATGAAATGTGAGATTTTAACCACCAATCTACTAAATTAAATTTGAATGTTGAATGTTTTAAAGTAAAACATAATAAGGTCTTATAATCATAATCATATGTAACTATAAAGATATAAACAAGCTTTTGATCTCTAGCACTTCTATTAAGGTAATACATTCTCTTACCCCCAAAACCATTGAGATTGTTATATTTATCCCCATCTCCTTATAAGTTTTTTTAAAACAACTTATCATGTCATAACGTCTATTTTTCAAGTTTGCATTAGACAGAAAATTGTGAAAAGCTAATAAAATCAATTATCAAATTTCAAAATAATATATTTTATAATTATTACTGACTCGGGGGCATCGTCCGGGTCAACATACTAGTTTATTTTAGCATCATTTAGGGTATAAGTTGGCAAAACATTAATGAATTTTTAAACCTTTGTAATATACTAGCAAGTTATTACCTAAATAAACATGGATAACGTAAATATTGGACGTAAAAAATCAACTTATCGTTAATTTTTTTTAAGGATATTGAATAAATATGTTAAATGGGGTCGACACGGATAATCGTTTAATTAAACGGATTGAGTTAGTGTCAAGGTGTTTCGACACGATTAGTAAATGGTCGGTTCAGTGTCGAGGCTTTTTGACACGCTTAGTAAATGACAGGAATACGAAATAGACACGATACACCTTATTTAACAACTCTAGCCACAACATTATAACTTCTTTTTAGTAAGTTTAATTCACAACTTCTATACACAACTAACAAAATTTTTATCTATCAAAAATTATATGACGCTTACAAATGGAGATTTCATAATTTATAATATTCGTCACTCAAAGGAAATTTTAATAATAGGTGGTTGGTTTTTTTAAAAAAAAGCTTATTAGGTATTTTCAAAACGTTTTTGATTTAAAAGAGGAAAGAAGCTCCAAAAAAAGAAAGAAGAATAAAAAAAAAACAACAGAATAAAACTATGGAGGGACTAAACGAGGCAAAGCCACACGATAAAGATCTAATGGAAAAATACCTTTCAAAAAAAAATCTAATGGAATATCATCTAAAATAAAAAAACATGAATATTTTGTAAGACGCCACGATTAGCAAGCCAATCCGCTACCGTGATTCTTTGTATATATGCCTGTAATAATAGGTAGTGTTTTACAAAAAATCCCTATTATTTACGAAAAAGTCATCGAGATTTTCTGTGTCTTTCCCAGTTATAAAAAATGTACAATAGTCATAGTATATTAACATCAAACTGCAAAATATTTTAAAAAAATAGGATTAATTGGCTAGAAAAGCACGAACTATACCTGAAGTGCACTCAGCAGCACAACCTTTGATGGATGCTGTCTGTAGCACGAACTTTAACTCGAGGTGCAATGCATAGCATTAATGTGATCGGAGGTCGGAGATTTCGCCAAATCTAGAATCTAAATTTTTTTATTCTTTTCTTTTATTCCCTCCTCTTTTTATTCTCTCTCATCCCCTATCAACTTCAAACCCTTACCGAATCTCCTCTTTTTATTCCGTCGGAGTTCTAGAATCTTGAATATTTTATAACTTTTCCTTTTATTCCCTCCTCTTCTTTTTTCCTTTTTTCTCTCCTCTTCTTCTTCTTCTTCTTCTTCTTCTTCTTCTTGTTATTATTATTATTCTTATTATTATTATTATTATTATTATTATTATTATTATTATTATTATTATTATTATTATTATTATTACTATTACTATTACTATTACTATTATTATTATTATTACTAATATTATTATTATTATTATTATTATTATTATTATTAGAGTTTTTTGTCAGAAACAACCTTTTAAAAGTGCCATTTTGTGAGAAACAACCTTATAATATTTTTTTGTGAGAAACAACCTTTAAATGTAATTTTCTTGTCAGAAAGTTCGACTCCAGATCTGCAACCTTATTATTATTATTATTATTATTATTATTATTATTATTATTATTATTATTATTATTATTATTACTGCCTACTGCTCCAGATCCACTCCCCCTCCTCAACAGGTGGTGCCACCATCTGCAAGTCCGACGAATAGCAATGACCTTGAATTGCTGCATGTTTGATCGGTTGTGGGTGAAGTGGTAGTTCGAGTGGGATGGAAGCTAGGGTGGGTGGTTCGAGTAGTGGGGGTAGTTCGAGTAGAAAGAGGGAAGGGGGATGGAGAATGGGGGGTGAGGTTGGAGGTTGGGGTGGGGTTGGGAGGAAGAAATTGGAGGGAAAAAGAGAGGGAAAGGGGTAAAAAAAAAAAAAAGTATTCGCCGGAAAAATCAAGTCAATGCAGGAAAATGGTCGAAGGGTCTGATCTGACAAGAAAATCGCATTTAAATATTGTTTCTCACAAAAAAAAATTTATAAGATTGTTTCTCACAAAATGACACTTTTAAAAGGTTATTTCTGACAAAAAACTCTTATTATTATTATTGTTGTTGTTACTATCTCTCAACATCCATTGCCATTTGTTGAGAATTGGTTTGTGGAATCAATTCACTCATCTCGATCTCGAAAAATAGTATGGAAACGATAAGATCAAATTTCCTACCTTCTTGTCTCCCTTACAATTTCCTCCGCCAATTTTGGGGCCCCCTTGACAATCCCCAATCTGATTTTGACACTGTTGGGTGTGATTGCGGTGAGATCTGCAATGAGGGTGATTGCTCTTTTTCGCATTGATAGATTTGTGAAATATTACACCACTGCACCAGTCTGGAGGAGTAGAGAGGAGGCGAGGTTTAAAGCAGGGGAAGAGATCCGATAAGGGTTTGAAGTAGTTAGGGGAGGAGAGAGAATAAAAGAGGAGGGAATTAAAGGGAAAAAAGAGAAAAGAATACAAAATTCAAGATTCTAGATTTCCGGCGAAATCTCCGACCTCTGATCACATTTATGCTATGCATTGCACCTCGAGTTAAAGTTCGTGCTACGGACTGCACCCGTCAAAGGGTTGTGATGCTCAGTGCACTTGAGCTATAGTTCATGCTATTCTAGCCAATTAACCCTAAAAAATAAAGGCTATTTAAGGTATTTGAAGTGGATACCGAACTAAACTACTCAAAGTTGGCTTACCTAATAGAGACTAACAAATGCTACTCTTTCCGTTTCCATTGGCGATATCAACTCCGAAAACGAAGAAGCAATCACAATTGACGAAGTGAGAAAAATGGAGAAACGACGAGCTTATGGGTTGCTATTGCAATGGCGTGCTTCTTCAAGCTCTCTCTCTAATTATCGTCCTTCACTTCCCACCTCTCCTCTCACTTCTCGCTTCTCCAACTCAGGTTTCTTCTCTCTCTCTCTTAAACGATCACTGGTGCTGAAATAATTGCAGAATTTTTTTGAAAGTTTGAGCTAGACATCTTCTATTAATTTTGTGAACTTTGAATCTGTCAAATTATGATGTTAAACTCGTGGCTTAACTGTATTAAATTGAAGTAAACTGATTGAATGATTCATTTCTTTTGCGATTACTGGACATTGACTGAATGCATGTGTTAATTGTTCAATTTCGTGAAGTAAACTAATTAGGACGTTTTGTTTATTCTGTGAGAAGAAATTCGATGCTAATTGAATGATATGTAGGTTTTTCGTTTCTGTGAAGTGAAAGGATTATTAGGGTCTATCGTTCACAAGTTCAAATTGTTTTGTGAAGTAAACAGATTGATGTAATTAAATAATGTGGCGAAGATGGAGAACGATGGAGTGGGAGTCGATTTTAAACAGGAGGGAGTAGGCTGTAGGTGGGGGGCAATGGATGAGGGATCATTGAAAGGGAGGTTGCAATTTAGTAGACAAGGATTATAAATTTTAGGTTTATGATTGGCAATTGGGAATAAATCTGTAGCTATGAAGATCCTAGAGTGAAGAAGGGGAACGGAGAGACGCAAAATTGGCGAATTACTTGTCAATTCTGGATTTAAGAGGCATAATATGGTCATTAAAAATGCTTGGGAGTCGGAGTGTTTTAGAAGAGAGACAGAGTTTAAGGGTAACAGATGAGGAAGGAGGGATAAAGAATTGTAGCAACTGTGATGGAGGCACCTGGGTATAGGTTTTGTGGGATGAATTTCTTTTGGTTGAAAGATGTAATTGGGTGAAATACCATACAAAACTAACGTCTTCTAGATGATTATTTTTTAAAAAGAGGTGGTCTTGTGAACGAAAGGGACTTCTATGGATGGTTAGTTTTGAATTTTTTTTAACTCAAGCGTGGTTGTGAAAATAGGATTGTTTCTTAAGGGTGGTTCTTCTGGTAATCTTCCTTTTAATTAATATTGTATACCCTTATTACTTCTGTAAATCCTTATCCTATGTTTGACACTGCTGAATGACCAATATTGTGAAATAGAGAGAGTAGCATAAGTAGATTTAACAATTGTCTCCACAAATTAACAAATGAGATATTTATTTTGGCATGGAGGGAGATTCCATTTTCAGTCTTTCACATTTGCTTGACTTCACTAGAGGAATCAATGAATATATCTGAGACAAGGAAGTAGCTCAAATCCACCTGATGCTTTGCATATATGACTTGGGGTTTCTTCTATTCAACTTATATTTCTTGAACTTATCTTTTTTTTTTTTTGAATGTCCCTTACTAGTGGAGAAAGATCATAGTGTAAGTACCATGGTGAATTATCCACTTGTTGTCGATTCTTTTTTTATTATCTCATAGGATAACATGAAACTTTTACAGGGTCTATGATTAGTTGTGCCAGAAGATTTATGTCATTATGCTCATACACTGAACAGCAGAGGCAGAATATTCAGCCATCATATGGCCTCCCAGTAGATTATAGAGTGCTTCATCAGGCCACCTGTACTCAGGGAAGTTCAACTCTCCAGTTAAGATTTTATGGATCTGCATCAGTTGAGAGGAGCTCGACATTCTCAGAAATAAATTCCAAGGATATCAGTTATTTTAAGAGTATATTGGGGGAGAACAATGTAATACTGGACCCAGATAGACTTGAGCCTGCAAACACAGATTGGATGCATAAGTACAAAGGCTCAAGCAAGCTGATGCTACTCCCTAGGAACACTGAAGAGGTAACTCTCTCTTTTTCTGTGTTCAAATTTAAGCGTAGAGCTGAATGCTTTATGTTTACATGTATATGTGTTTGCGTCTCTATGTATGTGTGTGTAATAGTTTTTTTTTAAGATTTTTTAATTTTATAGACACACAATTAAGTGAATCTGGCACTGGGTTTTTTCTCTTTTCGAGAAGGCCAGCTAGTCTTAATTATGGATCATTATGTCACGGAAGGAAATTTTCTTATCCCCTTTTTCATGTTTGCTAATATAAGCTCCAATGTTGTACTACTCATATACACTTTATGAAGTCATATGTCAATATCCATGACAATGCTTTGGAAAAACTATGAGGTATGGGTAGCTTTTTAAGGTAGGATCTAGCTGATTATTGTTATTTTTCTAATCCAACTACTATTTTACCCAACACGAATTGTTTTAAAAACTATTTTGACTACTAACCTCCAACAGCTAACAACTATTGCAACAGATGACAACTACTAAAACAACTTTTGTTAAACAAGCCCAAAACTACTCTTAAATCATTATCATTACCACCATTTATTATAGCTATCAAACAACCATTTAGGGTTGTGTAGATATGGCTTGGAATTAGTTGATGAATTTGTTCTTTAATCTTTGACATATTTCTTGTGGCCTGGAGGACATGCCAAAGTGCTTTTGTGATTTTAAATATTTTATGAATAGCACTTTAACTATTGTGAGAAATGGATGATGTTTATTCAACTCAAGGTAACATCCTTTGTTTTCCAGGTGTCTCATATTATGAAATACTGTAACTCTAGACATTTGGCTATTGTCCCTCAAGGGGGTAACACTGGTCTTGTTGGTGGAAGTGTTCCTGTCTTTGATGAGGTAATATTATAACTTTTAAGACGAGGAATCAAAATTGTTGTTCTTACAAGAATAAACTTTTTTATGCACTTTTTAAATGCTTTAATGATACTTTATCATTACTAGCATGTGCATTCTTTATGTTTGGGTCCTTTTTTAGTTTGTCAAGCTTAAGCTTTTGACATGAGGGCTGTCAATACAACATTTTTGCATTCTACTGCATATGAGTAAGTAAGATAGCTGGTTTCCAGAGCAGTAATCTGTCATGGGTGCTCTGGTCATAGATTGGCTGAACCGGAGTCCGGCAAACTGCAACTCATCTTTTTCCTTTTTCTTTTTTTGGTTACGCCTCTGAGTTAATTTCTTCATCTTGCAGGTATTAGTTCAGGATTCTCTTTTCATAGTGGGCATGTTCGAATGGCTGTCTTTAAGTTTCTGTAGCATGGTCTTTATTGATGTCTTTATATTGCTGGCTCTTGTTAAACGCTTCTGAGCACAATTGTGCTCAAGTCCTTGTTTTTGGTCCACAGGGAGCCATAAAGGGAAATTATATATATGGGATTTGTACCTAGGTCTCGGGTATCACTCTCTAATGATCTTATCGATTGAGTTACTTGACATCTACATACACAAGTCTGTTTAACCATTAAAGTCTGAAGTTTTGGATATGGGCTGACTACTTCTCTTCCTTTTCTGTTGCAGGTCATTGTCAACATGAGCTCAATGAACAAGATCATATCTTTTGATAAGGTATGGCCCTTCTATAATACTTAACTTTATCCTGTAGTTAATTATATGACTATTCATATACTTCGTCCGTTCTTTTTTAATTGCAACGTTTCCCTTATTTGGAAGTTTTATATTAATTGTAACGTTTCCTTATTTGATAATATCTTCTCTCTATCTCTTTCCTATCACATGGCCCCCACCTTTTATCCATCTTTATCTCTCTCCTCTCCATATGAATTTCTTAAAAACAATAGGGTATGTTGCAAACTTGCAATAATTATAGAACGGAGGAAGTATTTATATAGGAAAGTTAGCATAAGTGGTAGGTAACTGCTTTAAGATCTTTTGAGAGCTGTGGCAAATTGATAATGTAGTCTTAAAAAAACCAACTGTTGGTTTTGCCCTTATTCATTTGCATATGTCCTCTATGTAAAGTAAATGTGTTATGCATAATGAGTTCTTGCTTGCTGTTGCTTCCTCTTACTATGCCTTCAATGAAGGACGATTATATGAGAATCAACTTTATGTAATGTGACATATGGTTCCAACTTTAGTTCCAAACTTTATATAATACATTGAGCTGATAATTAACTTGCATTTTCTTCTAGGTCAGTGGTATATTGGTATGTGAAGCAGGGTGCATATTGGAGAATCTGGAATCTTTCTTGGACAATGAAGGGTAAGCTCTGTTATGCTAATTTTTACTACATCTGTTATTGTATATTAAGTGCGTAACAGTTTGCATAATCTAGGTCATTGGGGAATGAGGTCAATTGATATTTGAGGATGTGGAGATTCTTTGAGTTTTATTATACTAAACTTGTCCAGTTGGTGATTAAAAATTTCTTATGCTTTATATATACTTTGTGTTGTGAATCCTACGCTTGGTACTATTATGATAACTTATCCACTGTCTCCAATCATTCGTCTGGAACTTGGAAGTACAATTTCTGAAGGTGGTTTCCATAGTCTTCAAGCATTTGTATAGAAGTGCACTTTCTAATGGTGTTTGTCATACTTCTGCTAATACTCCATGCTTTAGATTTGTGATGCCACTTGATTTGGGAGCAAAAGGAAGCTGTCAGATAGGTGGAAATGTTTCAACCAATGCTGGTGGTTTACGCTTGATTCGTTATGGATCGTTGCATGGAACTGTTCTAGGTAGTGTATCTTTGTTTTTAGGTTCTTCTTATGTCAATCTTGTTTCATCCTTTTTATTTTATTGCCTTTCACATATTTTTAGATCTTTAAGAAATAAGATATGGGTCTCAGAAAAAATCAAAATTGACTTTCGGATGAAATCATGAGTGACATTCCTTATGTAACACATTAGCACACACATAAGATACACTTGTAATGCATGAGTGAGAAAGAGTGATTGTTCAAGGGTAGACAGGCAGGGAGATAATTTCTTGGAAGATTGACTCAGGATGAACAATGGGTAGGGATCGGGTCATCGGGTGAGCCAAAGCCTTGGTGCATGGCTTTGTTGGTTTTGTGCTATGCCTAATGCATGTGGTTGTCTTCTGGCTTTGTTCTCGTTGGCTTGTGTAGACTTGTGGTGGGTACTTCGGTGGCTTTTGGGGCTCGCTTATGGTGGTGTGGCTGTGCATGTGTAGGCCGTGTGCATGCACGCTCTGCTGCTACTGGCTTTAGTGTATTGGGCAAGGCAAGTGCTTGCCAAGGGATGCCTTGGGGTGACATGTGTCTAGCTTGTGTCCTAACCCAAGTAACTGCTTGGTAACCGCCATGGACATGCTGGTAGACAGGATAAGCCTGGATAAGTAGTAGGGCACTGACAAGCCAATAGACAATTATCGGCAGGGAAAAAATCTCTGTTGAGGCCTAAGGGTCTGACCCAAACTTTTAGAAAGTCATCAAATATAATTTTTTTTGTCTTTCAAGTACTTTCACTTAGGCTGTGGTAGCTTAAGTTTTCTTATTTAGAACAAGAGGCTAAAGGCCCCCTTCAAGTTTTCTTTCTAAGATCCATCCATCACTGTTTATGTGGCATGAAAGATTAGTACTGTCCACTGGTAACTGCTCCCAACCTCCGTCTATGTATGAATACACACATTATTGGAAGTAGACACCTAAAGTGCTGGGTAGTACTAGTTTCCAAGGCCAAGGCTGTCACTGCCCACTGGCATTATGTAAATAGAGAACCAAAGCCTAGAGGCCAAGAAATGTCAGTAATCTTTAGCCTTTGTGCATGCACTCTTTCCCTTTGCTACTCGTGTATTTATTAATAAATTATTAATTTGTAGTGCCATCATAATTCTTAATTGCTTTTGTCCTTTTTGAGTAAGCTAGTCGGGTAACTCATTAATTTATACTTGTGCCATAATGTGGCTAACCTCCACCATGTCACTATGATGCATAGAATATTTGCAAAGTGGTTTTAGTAGATAATAGTATAATACACCTTTACGGAGCTGGGAGCTAATGTCTTGCGAGCTTGAGTATTTGTTTTGTATTACGTTATTTCTATAGAACTGCGCATATAGAATCTTTGGTTGTGGAAGAGATTGTATCTATTCTTTCTATGGGAAAATTTTCAGTTCTAGGTTGTCCTTTTTTATCTTGATATCAGAAATGATCCACAATTGATCAGCTGCTAGCAAAGCACTTACATGGGAATTCCTCTGTAGGCCTTGAAGCAGTATTAGCCAATGGTACTGTGATGGACATGCTGGGCACGTTACGTAAAGATAACACTGGGTATGACTTGAAGCATTTATTTATAGGTCTGTGGTGAAGATTGTTTTATATCTTTCTGGCAAGTCCAAGTAAGTGAATAATAAGAGTCCTTCATTGCCCCTAGACAGTTAATATATCTGTGTTTCTGGCTGCAGGAAGTGAAGGGTCGCTTGGTATTGTAACTAAAGTTTCTATTCTTACTCCTCCAAAGCTGTCTGCTACCAACCTTGCTTTTTTGGCGTGTAATGACTATCTCAGCTGTCAGGTAGCTAGCAAGTACTCTACTTAAAGTCATTGATCTGTTGTGATGTTGTCTAGCTCATATAAGCATGACTACTCTATCTAGGAAATTTTGCTGGAAAACACCCTTAAATGTCCTAGAAGAAAAAGCAAAGAGACTGATGTTGGAGGGTGGTGTTGGTAGATACCTAGATGGGATGAGGTATTGCTTGTGTAAGGAAGGTGGGGGGGGGGGAGGGGAATTACTACCTTCATGAAATAATAGTAACCCACCACCCCCAGGGTAATGTATTACCCCCAAAACGAGGGTAGTAGCTCCCCCTTCTGCGTTACACACAGAGAGAAAAGCGTGAAGAAGAAAATAGAAGATATAAGAGTGATTCGGAATGAAGAAAAAGAAGAAATAAAAGGGAGGCTGATGCTCAGCATAGAAACCAATTGTATCACGAGATGTTCGAGTGGTCTGATTCATGCCCAAAAGTAATGCTTTCACATTCTTAAAGATCCTCAGTCTCTTGGCTCCCCTTTAAATACAATCTTACCTAACATTCCCCTCGCCCTCTTGCATAACTAATTTTGACACATACCTAAATGATATTCCCTCTGTCCCAATTTATTTGCCACAATCTCCTGTTTGTGCTTTTCCCCTTTTGTTTGCCACATACCTTTTTTAGTAATATTTCTCTCTACTTATTCTCTGTGGGAGCTCCACATCCACCCACTTTTTTCTCTCTACTATATTTTCAAAAGCGTGTGCAAGAAGTATTTGTGGCAAGTAAATTGGTTGGGGGGAATAGTAGACTACCCAACATACCCTTCTTTGTGGATGCTACCAGGATTAGCGCTGCTATTGTGTCTTGCATAGGTAAACTATAGGTGACTTAGGTAGGTGCGTAACATTACTCCTCGCCAAATTAAGCATCTTGTCCTCTAGGTCAAAGGAAGGAAAACGCTTTTGAATTTCGCAAAATCTTCCCAGGTGACTTTAAAGGCAGGCAGGTTGTTCCATCTCACTTGGACCTCAGTTCTACTAGCATTGCCTTAACGTTTGGTTTGCACATCTAGCACCTAAGTAGGTCCCACTACCAATTCTAAAACAGCAATGAGTTGAGTGAGCAGAGAAGGGGAGACAGGCAGAGATCCTATGGTTCTCTTGAGTCATTTGGCATTAGACACTTGTTTGCACTTTGTACCTTGCTTGACACAGCCACGCAGGTATATATAACCTGTACGCAACAACTCCCACCCTCTAAAGGATAGTGAAAGGTCAATACCTTGCAGCAAGGTTCTCAAACTGGCGCTTGACAAGTGACTTTTGGTGGTAGGGTTGCAGCTTTAAGTAAGCTCTATCCCCATTCTCAAAGTTTTGCTCCCTTCTTTTGTGGCCAGCTGCCTATTTATCTTCTGCTGAGCTTGAACTAGATCTATGCGTATTTCATCCAGTATGACATCTCTCTCCAATCGGTGAGTCTCCAACCTAACGACCTTTGCTAACATGAATAAAATGCCTGGGATCATGACCATACAACGTCTTGAAAAGGGTCATTTGAGTGAAGTGATTGGAATTATGCAGGCCATTTAGCGCATTACCTTGGCAGCCCATTCAGTTTGGGGCCTTATATTCACCACCTCAAATTGTCAATCAGTTTGCAGATGCTATGCAGTATTTTTTTCAATCTCGAATTTAGGCAACTGATCTAAAGGTGGCTTGAACTTTGCCTTTCATTTGTTAAGCTTTTCCATCCAGTAAACTCTCCAAGGTGGTATTTCATCTTCTTTCTATAGCAAATACAGTTTTAGTTAAGGTAGCATGTCACTGATGCCTCTTTTTAAAAGCTCGTCAACTTGATTCCATTTGCAGTTGGCATGGATGTCTAAGAATATTTTATGGATCGAAGTGACTAAATCATTTACCTTTTGTCCTTTTATTGCTTGCAGAAACTTCTATTTGAAGCCAGAAGGAAACTTGGGGAGGTCTTATCAGCTTTTGAGTTTTTGGATAGTCATGCAATGGATGTGGTAAGCCTTTTCTTATTGCAGATACGGAGGTATTAAATTACATCATGTGTTTCAGCTTGCTAATCTACCTACATACATGTACTTAGTAGCCAGAAATTGCTTTTTGAACTGGTGTTCAATTTGCATGTCTGGCTATACGTAGCTTGTCTTTAAACGAATACAAGATTGCTTGAACGAAATTTTCTCATTCTAGAGTTTAATAAGTGTGGTGGGGGATGCAAACCATTTGATTGATTCTTCTTGCACATGCCTTTGGTCAATGTGGATTTTGGTGGTACAAAAATAGCTGATGGGGCTCGCTGATTATATACAAAATACTTGGTAAAAGTGTAAAACTAGTTGTTTAATTAGTTGAAAATTGTTAATGTCATTGAAGGATTTTATTTTGATTGATGAAGTAGCAAAAGTAGGGAATGGGAAAATTGGATATGAACACATTTTAGCTAGTTACGGCACCTTATAGTTTCAGCTTGTTCTAAGCTGGATTTTATCTATATTAATCGGGCTCTTCATTTCCTCTCAAGTATCGACATGGGTGTGGACACTTGACACTTCATTTTAAATCAAATATAAATAAACAGCTGAGTGTGATTGCGCATGTATCTGTGTCCGACATGACTATGTGAGTCTGAGTAACATAGCTTTTCCCGTCTTCTTAGCATCTAAGCTACCTGAAGTTGGATGGCACATTCTTACGGCCCGTTTGGTAGGCACTAATAGATGGTGGTGAAGATGTTGAGTCTATATGTAAGTTTTGTAAGGAAAGTTCCTTTGTGGATTATTGCCTCGTTAAAGAAAACTTCAGGCTTCTCTTAATATCACTTTTGTGAGATGTATTAATTTCTTTGGTGAATGCACTAGCTTGTCTTTTAAGTCATTTAATAGAATTTGCATAATTAAGAAAATGCGTGGTCTATTTTTCTTTCACGATTATGTTTTCTGTCCAGTGAACATCATTTGAGATACAAATAACTTGCGTGATTTGTTACAGGTTTTGAATAATTTAGATGGTGTTAGAAACCCGCTGCCTCCTGTAATCCACAACTTCTATGTTCTGATTGAGACAACAGGGAGTGATGAATCCTACGATAGGTAATGTTTCTTTGGAGCTATTGTATCTGGTGCTGATTCACTGCTATATTTGTAATTCAAGGCACGTAACAGCTGTTGATGTGAGTTCATGGTAGTGTTTTTGAGGTTACAGCACTAGTCTCTTCCTTTAATAATTTTCAAGAAGTTTGTTTTTTACCATATACATTCTCTGTTTTAAGAAAACAAGCAACACTTTGGGAAATTGCAAAATAATTAGTTAAAGTTTATCCTTTATCTCTCTCTTTATCACATGAGTCGCTCATTTTATTATCTCTCTCCTCATCACATGGGCTCATTAAAAATTTATGCATCTCCTCCATGTTACATAATATATTATAGAACGGAGGAAATATACATTCTTGTGTGTATATGTGTATAGGGAAAGCAGGGTGTCCGAGATTGCCTGTTTGGGCTTGTCCCCCCCCCTCTAGCCTGACTTCCACCTATCTAACTAACCTTCTTTGCTAGCTTTTAAAAAAAGTATGTTTAGTCTTCTTACATATTTTAAATTGATGTCAACATAATAGTGTGCATAGTAATGATTAGTAATGATAGGTCTAAATTTGGATGATGGTTATGTGTCCAGAGAGAAGCTTGAGATGTTCTTGTTTCGGTTGATGGAAAGTGGTTTGATATTAGATGGTGTGGTTGCGCAAGACATTAATCAAGTATCTTCATTTTGGCGTATCCGCGAGGTTTCAACTTTAACCCCTTTTTTTGTTATTGCCCATAATATGTAGTTATGAATTATGATTCCCGATTCAGATGTGTTGTTCACGTATACATGAATTGTTATCATATTGATAATGTTTCTTGGAGCCGGAGTTATTTTCTACAATTGCATATACTTATTCTGGAATTCTTGGCCTTCTACTATGACAGCCATCAATCCTTTGATAATTAGAATCTGATTTCAGTATGCTGCAAATTTAGTCTCAAAGCATGTAAAGAGAAACTGCAACCATGCAAGATCCTTTTGACATCCATTTGTTTTCGAATTGTCATCTCATGCCTGTACGCTTATACATTCTCATAAGTATTGCAGTTTTTGCTCAACCTGTTTCTTTTCTGTTTATCTCCCTGTAAAAAGGAGGTGTTCTAGTTTCATCTACATTATTTATGTAATTGGATCATGAATAAAACATATTTATCTTCCATCTGTTTCAGTGGGCTTGTAGCATCAGACCTTTACTATATTTTATATAAGTTGCCGTGTTACAGGGTATACCAGAAGCGTTGATGAAGTCTGGGGCTGTATACAAGTACGATTTATCTTTGCCTTTGGAGAAAATGTATGATCTTGTTGATGAAATGCGAACACGCCTTGGTAAAAGCCTCTCTATTTCCTCTTATTGTTGGTACAACATGCCTTTCTTAGTTTCTTTTTTAGACCAAGATTAGGGAATGCATATCATTTTTCAGCGCCATTGCTGGAGTGATGGCCTCATGCACAGATGCACATATGAATGAGAAAGCACCATTCCATAGGCAGGGCTATCAAGATGCGTAGACCCTATGAGAGATTGGTTATTGGGGCACCTGAGAGAGAACAGGATAAGATGGGGCTCTCCACCCATTTCTTGTTAGTGTGATTAGAACTTAGACATGAGGAGTCTTTTGATTACAATGAAATGCTGATATATGACTGCCAATATTTCAACGACTTATTCTTTAAGGGGTTTTAAGTGAATGATAAATATGAAAAACTACTATTAAAGCAGCCCAAGTGGAAACTTACATCATCCATGTGAAATGTCCCCTATCTCTATGAACATAAACCATGATTGTTTCTTCGAGATTGTGAAGTTCATCATACAAACTACGAACTGAAAGAGATAGGACCTTTATGTCTCCTGTGCAATCCAATAAATCATATATTTATTACTTGTGCGCTGTGTCATGATCTTGTTTTACCAATCTGGTGATCAGTTGATCTGGGAGACTGCTCTCCCAAATTTCTGTCTTAGTATTAGCTTGGCCCCATTTGTAGGTCACCCTGCCAAAGTTGTGGGGTATGGCCACCTGGGAGATGGAAACTTGCACCTCAATATAACATCTCCTCAGTATGATGACGCTGTAAGTTTTTCTATCTTGTGGGAATGGTTGAAAAGCATGCAGAACATTGTTTCTCAGATGAGTGTGGATATTGCAGATTTTAGCACAAATCGAGCCCTTTGTCTATGAGTGGACTTCTAAGCACCGTGGGAGTATCAGTGCTGAGCATGGGGTTGGACTGATGAAAGCAAATAAGATCTATTACAGCAAGTCGCCTGAAGTGGTAAGGATTGACATTTACCGCTTGCATGCATCTCTCTTGACCTCCCCCCCAAAAAAAAAAAAAAAAAGATAGATTAGAATATGGGTAGCTTTTCATTCATCTTTGTCTTGGCCATTCTTTGTTATTGCTAAAGTATGTATTGTGAGAGTTACTGAGGATACACCTTGCATCCTAGAGTTTTGACTGTTGCTACTGTTATCTGAGCTTCTCAAAGTAGCTTGTTTTAGCTTAGGCCATGAGCCTGTGACAATTGAATACAAAATGATTGAGGCCTTTCTTAGTTCTCGCTATATTGCACAATTTTCAAGTGCATACTTGACAAGATGGCAGCAAACTTCTGCTAAATGCAACATATCAGATTAACCTGTTGGATGTTGAGTCTTGTTAGTGAGATTGTTTCCTATATGGCTATTTTGTGTACAATTTATGCACCCATTTCTTGCGTATGTTCTCGTTACATGCTTTGCCTATAGGTCTGAAACTCCTGAGAACATCTGACACAGGTACAATTGATGGTCTCGCTTAAGAAATTGATGGACCCAAATGGCATACTAAACCCATATAAAGTTCTTCCACATCATCTTTGTGTTAACCACTAAGGTGAGGCATGATTTTTTTCCACTTTACCCTCTTAGTTTATCATTCTATCTCTTCACTGCAAAGAGGGGTAAAAAAATTTGATTATGTTATCTTATTTGCTTAAGATGATGCAGGATGAGAACAACTTTGCCAGTGAATACTTTCTCTGACAACTTCAGTCAGATGATCAAGAAAGAGCAGGATCTTAAGTATACAGGAAGGCAGAACCAACAGAAGATAGAAAAATGATATCAATAAGAAAACTAAAACTACATTTGAAAGTTTGTTTAGAACTAAAGGCAAGCTATATCTCTGATGGAATTTGTTTGGAATGCCACTTGGAATGAAATGATACCATTTTCTTCATGCACTACTGTTTGTGTAGTTATGTTCAATTAATGTATCAAAATTCAAAACTTTGCGTCCTAGAATATTCCATAACACTTACCATCGTATATAATAATTAATATGATTACACGCATTATTCGAAGCCAGGGTAGCAGTGTGTAGAAAAATATGAGGGGAATAGATGCTAGTTGCTGATTTGTCAGGGAGATATATGCTAAGATGATGAGGATAATATTAACCTTGTTTTCAAGTCAAAAAAGATTTTATTTCTTTTAGCGAGGTGGGGTTTCAAAGATAGAAAAAATAAAAGAAGGAATCATGTATTTTCACAACTTGTGGCAAGGCTCTGAGCTGCAAGCCTGCATTCTACACACTTGGAAATTGGAATAACACATTTCACTTTCTCCTTCCTGATGTTTTATAATCTTAAATATCTCCAGAAACAACACCTAATTATAGAAATTATGGCAAGAATATTTGTTGATCTTTCAACTATTATTTTTGCTTCTCCTTCTTTCTAAGTATATTATTAGCTTCAATATCTCCGAAAATAATAAACTTATTGTACCAAATATAAAGGATTATGGCAAAAATCGAATACAACATGTTGATTTCAAATATTATGTTGTAAGAAAATATTCGAAATATATTGATCTATCTATTTATCTATATTGTGTTAATTTAATTGTAAGTTGGCTTATTAATGGGTTTGCATGGCTATGGAAATAGATTAAGTAAATGTTAGTGGTTTTCATTAAGGTTTTTAATTACAGATGGATCAAAAAATAGCGAGCCTTAGGTGGTTTTGCAGATTAATATTCAACAAATAAATAAATTTATTAATAATTGTACGTCGCACATGACCTAATCTAGTTGGAAAAAAGGAAGTTGAATAGCCTTTTTACCTTTTATATTCAAGACCTAAGATTGAACTTCGTTTACTTCAATGTATTTTGTACAACCAGTATAATATAGAAGTAGCTAGACACGTCAAGTGGCAATTGTAAGTGGGTGAAGCTGACTTCCCAATAGACCTGGCAAAGTTGGTCCTGATCCGAAAATCCGGTTCGAAATATCCGATCCGTGGTCCGATCTGGGTCCGAACCAGACGGTCCGAACCTTGATCCGAATCCGAAACGATCCGGTCCGGTCCGAAATATTCTTGATCCGAAACTCATCCGAAATCTGAATGATCCGATATGGTCTTACCCGATCCGAAACCGATCTGACCCGAAGGTAAACCGATCCGAAATTATTGGTTTCGACTAGGCTTTGATCCGAAGTACCCGAAACTTACCCGTTTTTTATAAAAAATAATTATCATTGGCCACTGGTGCAAAACTTTGGAAGAATTTTATGTAAGTATATGTAACGAATACTCAAATAGTTAGACGAAATAATTTTAAAAAATGTAGGGAGTACTAGGACTAAACAATTAATATCCAATAAAAGGGCTACTAATAGAATAATTAATAACTCAAAAGATTAGTATAGAATAAAATTTATTTACATAGGACAACCCTTACCCTACTAAAAAAAGCTCAAAATCTTTCTTGTCCAATCCGAAATCCGATCCGATCCGATGATCTTGAAACCATAATCCGAAATCCGACCCGATCCGAAACCCGACCATATCCGATCCGAAATAATAGTCCGAACGATGACCCAATCCGAAACGGTCCGGTCCGGTCCGATCCCGGTCCGAATGTAACTTGATTAAAACGGTCCGATCTGAATTGGTCCGGTCTGAATCCGATCCGATTGGTCCGATTGCCAGGTCTACTTCCCAATACTTTTTTCCCTTGCTAATTTCCTTCCTATAGACTATACATATACAGAAAGTATGCAACATCCCGAATGATCTCCCAAACAAATTTGTTGATAAAACTTTCCGGCAACACAATTACATAAAATTGATGCAGCTTATTAAGGAAGCTCCACAGATAGTTCTTTCTTTCTCACTAAAAAATGTAAGGAGAGAAAAAAAAATTAGTAATTGGTTGTTGGCTGGTTTCACATTCAATTGACTTGTTTGATCAATGAATAACATTGGTTGTTTCTAAAAATGTAAAATAAAATTTATTGTTGGTTATTTGCTGTTTATATGCAAATTTAAAACCTTTTTGGCCAAAAAACAAAAGCCAATAACTAGTTAATCAAAGCAGTTTTTTCGTTTTGGTTTAGAAGCATTAAAACTACTAAACATAATATTTGGTCTTTGGCCACATGAAAAACCCAAAATCAAAAGCCTACTAAGAAACCTAGTAAAAAGCCATTTATCAAATAAAGCCTTAATAGTGGATAAAGATAGAAAATTAGTAAGCAAACATGTTAGGTAGAGAAAGACAAAGGGTTGACATGATATATAATCTGTCTTGCGTGGACCCAATTCACGTTAACATTAGTGCGTATGAGGCCAAAAACACGTATCATCTCTAAACAATCCACCATATCATTCAGAATCCTACTATATCATGCAGAAACCCATTATATCATGCAGAAACTGACTATATTATTCAGAAACATAATATATTATGCAGAAACTACATCATTTCTAATCAATCCACTACATGATTCAGAAACCCACTATATCATGAAAAAACTCATTATATCATTAAGAAACATACTATATCATGCGGAAACTATATAATTTATGAATAATAATCCACTATATCATTCAGACACTCATTATATCATGCGGAAACTCACTATATCATTCAGACACTCACTATATCATGCAAAAACTACATCTTTCTATATGTTAAAGTATGTGTCACGATATACTACACAATCTACATCTTCATGCATGTTAAAATATTAAAATTAAATCCTCTACTATATTGCATATAATTCACTATATGTTTTCCGTTAATAAAATCCACTATATTTGTATATAAGTTCACTATATCTTTATAAAACTCACTATATGAAGTTAATATCAATTACCAACCCGGTGCACACTAATACCGAGTCCATTTAAGTTTTTTTTAGACATGATATTGAAAAAATATATGAGAGTTGCTTGAAATGGAAGTGTGTAAAACTTTCTTTAAAACCAAAGGGGTAAGGGACAAATGACCAATATGATGACTGTTTGGCTGATTTCATTTATACTTAGAAGTTGTACTTCTTGAGAAGTAGAATACTAAAAAAATTGTTTGATTAAAAATACAAAAACTAAAAATACTTTTCATAATCTATCTATACAAATATATTAAAAGATGATTCTATCGAAGGAACAATGTCACATAGATAAACCTTTTGATCTCTAACACTTTTATTAAGGTAATAAAATTCTCTTATCCTAATTTCTTTGAAGTTATTATTTTTATCCCTAATTCCTTAGAAGTTTTTTTTTAAACAACTTATCACGCAATAACGACCATTTTTCAATTTCGCACTAAACAAAAAATTACAAAAACTAATAAAATCAATTATGAAATTTTATGAATTTGAAAAGTTGCTTACCTAATCCAGACTTTTGGCAAGGGAAACCTCTCAAAAATTGATAGGAAAACAACGTATAACTTGTTGATAAGATTGTTTTTTATAAGAGTTAATAAGATTCTTTTGACTTGTTATTAAATAATTTTTACCAATTCCTTTTTATTAATGAGACTTATTATATTCGTTAATTACTAATTGTTTAATTTTGGGCCACATGTACAAGAATGTACCTAGGAGACAAAACTCAATCCATATAAAAACACTTGCGTTTTTTTTTCTTTCCCCGATTATCGAATTGTTGTCTTTTTCTCTCTCTCCCTCCGTTTACTCTCTTTCTTTCTCAAAAATCAATTGCAGGAAGATGACCACCTCCTCCACCACCTCTCGCAAGGTTCTTTTTATTTTCTCTCTTCCCCTTTTTTTTGTTCCTAATTTTACCCAATTAATTCAATTTCAAGTTTCATTTGCACTTTGATTAAATATGAATTATTAACTTTAATTTTCATAAACTGATCATAATCTTTTGTTTGGCGATGTTGAAAAGACATTAAGCAAAATAGCAAGTAATAGACTTCAAAAAGAACTCGCTGAGTGGCAGCTTAATCCTCCTACTGGTTTCAAGCATAAAGTCACTGATAATCTTCAAAGGTAATATTTTTCTTTTTTTTCCCCTTTAAATTTCAACTCTTTAGGGTTTTGCTTGAATGATCAAATTTAAAATTATGGGTTTTTTTTGTTTTATGATTTTGGAATCTGGGTATTTATTTTTTTGACCTAATTTTGCTTGAAATTTGATATAAAAAGGTGGATAATTGAAGTAAATGGAGCACCAGGAACATTGTATGTAAATGAGACATACCAACTTCAAGTTGATTTTCCTGAACATTACCCCATGGAAGCTCCTCAGGTGCCTTTCACTTAATTTTCTTTTTTCACAGTTGATTGATTTATCAAATTGACTTGGCAATTTTTGTTTATTAATTTACAAGGAGGAGAATGAAAGAGTTAATTTTTTTTCTATGATCAATTGGGTATTTCTAATGATGAGAATTTGGAATTGAGTGTGGTGGTTGTTGTTGTTGTTGTTGGGACAGGTGATATTTTTGCCCCCGGCGCCGATTCATCCTCATATATATAGTAATGGCCATATTTGCTTAGGTAAAATCTTCTTTTCCATAACTTTTGTTTATGAGGGTTACATTTCTATTTTTTTTGGAATGGATTTTAGCATTTGTTCTGATTTTTCGAATGTTTGACTATTGTTGGTATCAACTTAGCTGTATTAGCCCGTATGGTTTATTTACTATCCTTCCTGGGTACTTTTCGTCATCACTCTAATTTAGGAAGTAATTGTTCTAATTACAAAAGGATTATTTATAATGTTGTTGTAGATCATTTTTTTTGTTGGATGTTGTTTGAAATGCTCCTTGGTGTCACTTTCGCACTAAAACCACTCAACTCAACGAGATTTATGCTATGTTGTTGTTGTTGCCATACTTGTATTTCATTTTGATGTCTCCATGTGAACTGACTCACCTACCACCTAAATTAGTCGTAAAGCCTTTTTTCTCTCTACAAACTTATAAAATGCTTGCTGATGAGCTAAGGGTATTGATTCTAAGGATTAAGTTTTAATGTATCATCGTGTAAATTGATCCACAAACCACCTGAGCAGTCTTAAAAAGCTTTTTTAGCTTCATGACTGCATAATGCCATCATGCATCTTTGGACTTATGGATTTATGTTTCATGTCTGCTTCCATTTGTTCATGTCCTTTTACATGGAAGGGTAGAAGTCATGCCATTTACCTATCCTGGTGATAACATCAGCAACAGGGGATATCTTGCCACTCATTCTCATTGACTTATTGTCATTGAGCAGATGGATCTAATAGAAGCTAGTAATATCTGTCGCTTTATGATTACAACTTTCTTTTCTCAACAAGATATTGATGTTGTAAACTTATCATTGGCTGGCCGTCTAGTCTCAAGTTAGTGAAGCATATGCCCACTTCCCTAATTTTGTTATTGGTCATGGCTGCTAACTAGTTCATCTTCAGTTTAGCAGCAATCTGGATTTCCTAAAAATTTATTCAGAAACACGTAAACCTACTTGCGGATGAGACTCTACGAATCAGGTTATAAAATTATGCTGCTTCTTGTTGCAGATATTCTGTATGATTCGTGGTCCCCAGCTATGACAGTGAGTTCTATATGCATTAGCATCCTCTCAATGCTATCAAGCTCTACAGTGAAGGTGTGCCTTCTGTTATTTTTAAAGCAATAGCTTTCAGAATCAGGCTACTTTAACGATATCCTTGGGTGGAGATATGCGTATGTGAAGTATTTGTACCATTGAAGAGAGGAATCAGGCCACTCTGATGATATCTCTGCAATTTATTTACATAAATTGCTATCTTACTTATCTAGTGTGCATTGCCTTTTGTGTTTCCAGATTATAGTGACGTAGAGAAAGTTACTAACATTAAATTTGACAATGCAGGAACGGCCTGAAGATAATGATCGTTATGTGAAGAATTGTAGAAATGGACGATCCCCAAAGGAGACCAGGTGGTGGTTCCATGATGACAAAGTATGAAGGTTTAAAACAAATCTCTGTCATACTTGTTCATGACTTCAGATTAGTCTCCTAACTCTTATAAAGATTTAAATGAAAGAGTAAAACCAAATTGAAAGAGAGCTTTCTTGACAACCAGATTGTCGTTGTCCTTCAGTTTGATTGTATATCGGGAAGGCTTTAGTTTTGTATAGAAGGAAAGAACCTTGTGCTACTTCATAATGTGTCACGGTGAATGAAGATGGGTCGTCCATGGGTGGTTTGAGGATGCTGAGATACTTGAAATGTATGCTCGTATAAATAAACCACCCCCTCCCTCTCTAAAAAAAATAGAGAAAATGGCTCCACTCGCACTCTCACATAAGAGTGTGCAATATGTTATAGTTCTTGTCTCTATATCCACTGTTGTTTATTTGGCTTGACACTTCATTGATGGTATGATGGAGTATATATATATATATTATCATGATACTATAATTTGTTGTACTTCATATCTATTAGGAATAAAAATGAGGGGAACATGGCTCTCCCACTTACTTGTGCTGGAATGTTTTGTGGGTCATGCATAGTGAATGATATAGGGAAGTCTTATCAAAGTTTCCGACATAACAGCCCGTGAAACTCTGTTTTGGTAAATGGAGTTTGAATTATTGATGCATTCCCTACTCCATCAAATATTCAAACCACAGAACATGAGTATCGTGGTAGCTATATTTGGAGCTTTGTCCACTTTGAGGCCCACGATTATGGTCGATGAATGATTATGGTGCATCTGAAAGTATATCTCTCGGTCATATAGCGGCACTTGGGGGTTGGGGGGGATAGGGAAATACCAAAATAGGGCTAGAAGAAGTGTTGTCACATTATATGATGTTCTAAAGGAATGACTATGATCCACTGAGCCACACTTAATCTTTTTGCTATTTAATACTTCTGGTCTAATTTTCAGTTGTGTAATTTTCCTTGTAAATATGTCTGATTTTGTTTCAACTTTGATGTAACCGGGTTATCCAAAAGAACCTAATAAAGGTGCATGCATGCTGGTTAATGTGGAAAGTTCATATCGTCAATGAGACAACGATCAAATTAGCTTTACTTGACTTTCAGGAGACCTTAAGAATCACGGAACCTCGCAAAGTCGCAATAATGGTAATAAAACATGGAACTTTGCGCATGCATAGTCACAAGTCATGTTTCATGATCTTTGCACTCATTTGCCACTTGTATAAACGCAGGCTAATCTTCTGTCTGACTAGCATTTTGCGGAGTTAGTCTTAAGTGTACTTGTATTAAAATGGACAAAAGTCACTTATTTAGCGTAGTGATGCCCTTTTTTTATACCTAAATTATAGTAACCTTTTTAAAAATCTTAAGTTACACTATATAGTTACTTTCTATCATAAATGTTTTTTTTTAATATAGTCACTTTTCTTACATTACTTAATCATGATGAAATTTTCGGTTTGTGACATAAGAACTTTTTTTTCACATAGTCAAACTTTAGAATCTATATCTACTCATTTTTCTATATCTATTTTTATTTATATAGTGACCCTTTTTTTCATAAATCACATGAATTAGAATTAGTGTGGACCAGGTCCATATAAGATTTTTACTTTATCAAAAACTATGCATTATTACACCTTGTGCGAAAGAAACGCAAAAAATAATAAAGGACCTCTAAAGGTGTCAAAATTAGCTTTCTTAGGAGTGAAATTTACTTTAATATGACATGTATTTGGTCAAATCAAATAACTCTGGTCTTTACTAAGGATGTCTTGACCTAGTGGTTAAGAATTAAGATTAAGGTGTTGTGAACGATAGGTCACATGTTCGAATCCCTCCTCCCCTTCTTTGTACTTTGTGGGGAGTAAAAGGTTTGGCGTTGGGGGTGTTGTTAATTAGATTATGCCTAAATCTAAGACGAAAAACACTTGTCTACCCACTAGATGACTTTAATGCTTGGTGAGAACTCAATATTGTTAATAATTTTTTAATTGTCTATTTCTAATGGATAAATATATCAATCTCCATCTGAGATAGGTGGCTCATATTAGGGCCATACATGTACCTATTACTAGCTTATAAAAGAAGGATTCAAGCATTGGCGGACTTGAATTCATCTTTGCTTTTCAAATGAACTAGGCTATGACCCATTTTTTGGTTTTTTACTACCTTTCTTATATCCCATTTTTTAAATAATTACCTTTCTAAATTTTTCTCTAATTTAGCTACCTTTCAAATTCTTCAATTGTTGATTTTACTACCCTTTAATGAATTCCGTAATCCGTTATGTGAAGCCCACTTGACCTTTTTCCCATTTCCTTAGAAATTCTCTTCGACATTTGTGCTTATAATCTTATTTTTCCTTCTTGAAACACCATTTTGCTCAAATTTTTTTCAAACAATCTTCAAAAGCAAATTAAGAGTTTGTTGCTTGGATGTAGATTTATCATGGTTTTTTTGTGATGTATTTTGGACCCCCATGTACTCCTTGAACTTCCTGCTGCTCTTTTTTTTGGGTGTAATGTCCCTGTTGAGAGTTGAATGAAATGCATAAAAACTGCAAATCTATCTATACTAATATATTAAAAGGCGTTCCGAAATAAGGAACTATACCACGTGATTTCTACGCCTGTAGAGTGTTTCTTCGTATCTTCACATACAATAAAAAATATAAAAAATGCATAGTATAAGATCTGATCACATGACTTCAAGTTAGTATATTAACGTCTTAACCACTAATCCAAGTAATTTTTGGTACTATCATTTCAAAGTAAGATAGTAATAAATAAAAATTATAATTAACCGGGACATAGCCCGGGCCTAAAAACTAGTTATAAATAAAAAAACGCATTGTGACAGATTTTTAGCTATCTCTCGAGAATAAAACATTTCCACTAATTAATTAAAGCCATCAATAATGTTATATTTACTCCACAAATAATAGATAGATGCCTGCTTCTGTATCAGATAGTGATGAGGAATATTGAGACTTCCTCAACGATTTCATATCATTAAAATAATTAAATTTTAATCTCATAATACATGCAAACTGCAAAGGCTCAAGACAACGCTCTCGTAAATAACTACTTTGATTTGTTGATATGTAAGATGGACTTAAAATTATTTTATGCACTAACCACTTAACAATTTCACAATTGAGCCTTTTCTCTCCTTAATATGCAAGAAAATAAATACAAGTGTATAGGAATGATTGTTAGTTATTCTTAAGTGTTGTTTTTGTTATATGAAAAAATCTAGTCCCAAACTTAGCATATACTAAATTAATAATACAAGTGATACATTTAACCTGAACCCATAAATAACACAGATCAAAGAACAAAAATGATTCATTCTGTAATCTGTAACTGTATAATCATCATTAACCCTAATATGTAACAAATTTTTTTATGTATATATGTTTTGATTAAATGTTCTTAATCAAATCTTAATCCAAATTTTTTATAGACGGTATCGTAGATTATATCTTCTTTCTGTGCTGGTGACAACTGAGTTCTCTCCCATTTCCTCAGCTGCAACTGGTAGCAGATAATCTGGGTCTTCCTTAACACTTATGTCTTCAGGTAACTCAGCTTCTACCCAAGACAGCCAGTCAACTTCACTGTCCACATCCTCATCTTCATTCCATGGAAAATCATGATCTCCTTTTTTCATCCCATTTACCTTTTCAACAAGGGAGACTAACATCTTATAGTTTAGTGTTTCATAGTCCCTACAATAATTCAATCAAAAATAAAATTAGCATTACAGAAAATTAATGTACTTCCATCTTATTATCTCTTTTAGATGTATTTTCTGGCTTAATTATATAGAGAAAAACATACCTATATGTAAGAATGGTGTATACAAGTTGAATGACAGCATAGAGTCCAAAAAGTGGCTTCACAACTGTTCTTAGATGGATGTGCTCTTTGATCTCGTTGGTTGTAAAACGCAATATTGCACATTCTATTGCAAATGCAATGCATAATCCTGTTATGAGGAAGAATATAACTATATGTGAGCAAACTCTTTAAATCAAATTTACTAGGAAAAGAGATCTTCTCAAGAGTGAAACAAGTAGGAACATACCTATATAAAGCCTACATCTCACAGCATAAGTTTGCTTTGTGCTTGTGAGCATGTAGAGAACAAGTATCAAGATGGTATACACAAAGAAAGCCTTGATAAGTCTCGATTCCAACAACATAGCATTGTGTAAGGCAAAGAGTTTGTCGATGGCGGCAAACATGCTTGCTTGTTTTGACTCAAATGCTTCCTGAAAAACATATACAACATGCACAAATAGTTAATTGTGCAATATTTGCACAGTTGCTAACTTCAGCTATAATTCTGATACTTTTTTTTTTACCTGAGCTGCTAGTATGGATTTTGAGTTATTAGCCAAGTGATCATTAGCTAGCAGAAGTTGCTGCTGCTGCTTCAACAGCTCTTGGTGTTGCCCGTTTGCGAAGTCCACTAATTGTTGCAAAGAAATTCTGAAATTAAAAATTTATTATCATCAGAAACTAGATCAAAGGCTTGTGTTCGGCAAAAGCTTTTTAAGTAGCTGTTAGAAGTTTCATCAATCAAAACTCTACCGAAGGTGACAAATGGTGTTTAGTGCAGTAGTATTTCAAGTTATTTAAAGTGGTAGAGGTAGCATTTTAATAAGCCAAGTAAAAAAAGCTTTTGTGATAGGGACAACTTTTGGAGTAGCTTTTGAAGATGGAATACATTTCACTGTTTGAACTTTCATACTCCGACAGCTAGTTATACCGAGCAATGACTGTTTTAATAGCTACTCCTTGTTTAGACAACTAATCTCTAACAGCTAAAATTAACTGCAAAAGCTACCAGTAGCAGCTACTTATGCCGAACTGAAATTACCTGCTCTCTTGTAATGCTTGAGATAGGAAGGTAGTCAGAGACTGAAGACCCTCCAGAGCCGTGGATTGACCTTGAAGAAGCTCATGTTGCTTTTCTACTGAAACTTTGGCCATCTTAGTAATATCATCAGTTTTTCCTTGGAGATTTTGCATCTGCGACGACATAAGTTCTCCAACTTTGTTCACCTCCTGCTTCACATTAACAGCTTTTTTCTGTAAACTCAGTATTTCTTGGCCTAAATCATCATATGATTCTTGAATTCTTGACATATCTTCCTCCAGTTTCTCCCTCAATCTCCCCTGTCCCTCGAGCAACTCTTCTTGCGACATAGCAATACCTTGAACTGTCTCATTAAGCTCTTTTGAGTGATTTAAAACAGCACCCAAATGTCCAAACATGTTCTTCAAAGTTTCTCCAACAACTTGAGTCTGTGAATTGATGGATGTTATAGATTCATGTATTTCATTTGAACTATGTACAAGATTATCAGATTTCTCTTCAATGGTCTTTAATTTGTTTTCTGCAAATTGTGCTGAATCTTTCAGTTCATTCACTAGTCCTTCTAACTGGGACTTGAAAGCCTTGGACCTGTAGCATATTTCTGTCAGATTTCATAAGAGCAAAGGGAAGGAATTCAATGATTAATATATTTTCAGTTCACCAAAAAAAAAAGAAAAAAAAACACCCCTTATTCTTATGATTTTCAATTCCTCTTTTCATAGCTATAATTTTCAAAAGCTAACGACAATCTAACAAAAGCGAATTGAAGAGGGTGCTTCCACAGCTTCCCCTACTATTGAGAGGCAAATGAAACTTAACCCCTCCCTGCTAGTCTGCTGCCACTGCTGGCAGCAGATTACACAGTCTGCTGCCACTGATGGCGGCCTGCTGCTGCTGCTGCTGGCAGTGGTGTCTTCTTAACATAGTAGAAATGCTTCTTTGGTTGAGTTAAAATTTGCAGATAATTAAAGTTATTTATTTATGTGTTCTTTGAATAAAAGGTCTCAATTGTAGACTGTTAACAAAATAACACATTTTCACGAGCTTAGTTGGTAAGGTTTTGGAATAAGGTCATAGTTTTCCCCAAGCTTAGGAATAGAATCTCGTTTGCATCACTACCTTTGGTGGCTCTTGCAGACGCAAAAAAAAACCATATAGGTGGTGACTGGTGACAAATAAATTTATAAGAAGCAGTATTTTCGGGCGAAATAAAGGAGTGATTCTAGGCAAAATCTTAATAAATGAACAACAGCATGGAAGCAAAGATGAAGCACCAGCTCCTAATTTCTCCGATTTCTTTTTTCTAATGGCAACACTTTGATTTCCACGTTTATCAACTAACAATTTTGTCCATTAATATACATTAAATCCAACGTCATCATACATAGCATTTCTGTTGTTATATTCAATCGAAAATGTACAGTCACTGAAAGTATATGATAAGTGCAAAAAGGAAGCATTACTTAACTGTAACTGATGGCAGATAGAATTTGTTTGGAGGTAAAATTCAAGGTAAGTCTTGTGATCATCATTATTCAACTTCCTTAAGCAATCAAGCATGGCAGTTTTAATTCCACAAGAAGGAAATGAATTTCTCCCTGTATCCTTCTGGAAACAATCACTTAAATGCCAAGCAAGCCTTTTTCTCTTTTCTTCAGCAGCAAAAATGTCAGAACACGTCGTAAATAAATCTTGATATGCCGTAAACCAACATTGATTTGTTCCTCCAAGTTTTCTCTTAGCATTTTCAAGCAGTTCAGCAGCTTTTGGATCATTGAGGGAATCTACTGAAAACTCAGCAACCAAACCTTTGGATAAATCTTTATTTACTGATTGTTTTTCGCTCGAAGAAGCGTCTGAGGAAGACGAGAACCAACCCCATGACTGACTTCTTGGTGAAAATGAGAGAAAAACTACCAGAAACAGAACAAGATTTTGATAGCTCATCCTCAGTTTTACCTATTACAACCTGCATTTACATGATATATTATCACTTTATCAGTATAAGTTTGTGAAATAGTAATAAATACAAAACCTATGTATAAAAATCTCATATTTTAATGTGTATGCTTGAATTTCTATATATGTGCAGCAGTGCAGGATTTCTGTTTATGAGACTTCTATATTGGCAGGATTTAATTTACAACAAATCCAGGAAGGAAAAAAAAGTTGTAAAGATCTGGCAATAAAATTTGGTACATGCTGATTTTCCCTTAATGCTTAAAACTTACTAGGTGAGCTAATAAAAAATGATAACTTCATAATCAGATATGTAAACTAAGAGATCTTAAAATTAGTTGATATAATTTTTCAATTAGGAAGGCATGAAATGTTAGTCAAAAAACAGAGAAACTCATGCATAGTGCATTTTTTTTTATTTTTTTGGGACCCCTTTTCCTTGGTAAGAAGAATTTCCTCTTGGCTGTCTCGGGTCACTCACCCAGAGGCTCAACAATCCCCAACCCCCGACCCCAAAAACATTGAAATTTTTGCTTCCACTAAGATTTGAACCTTGGTCTCCCATGTGGGAGATAAGAAGCCATACTATTAGACCTTGGTTCACGCATAGTGCATATGACAATGACATTTCGATAATATTAGGGAAAGTAACTTTCCAAAATACGCCTTGATTTTTTATTGGATTTCCAAAATACCATCAGTTTCCCAAAAAAAATACAGAAAATATATATCATTGCCAATGCACTGTTATAAATCAGGAAACCTTCGAAACTTGGTAGTATTAGATTCTATTCAATGACTGCCTATAGAAGAAAATATCTTGAACATTACCTTTTGAGTAAATGGGGAAGACCGAGTTATTTTTAACGTAATTAATTAATGCATATTTTTTTTAATGTGCAAAAATAAACAGAAGACAAATAAGAACAAAAGCTCTTAACAAGCAAGACGGTAGATTATAACAGTTGTGTAATGGAATATGGAGCTTTATTGATTCTTAAGATGCTAGGAGATAATAATAGGTGGGAGGAAGAAGAGAAGACTTGGAAAAATTTCATTTTACGTAACGTAGTATATATATAATTCTATAATGGAGTAACTGTATTTGCTAATTGCTTGGCGTCCAAGCACATGACTTTTGGGCCCTTTCACTTTGTTTTATCTTTTTATGATCCCTCTAACCTTTTCTTTTCTTTCACTATTATCACAAGTTTAAACTTTTAAAGGTGCATGCTACGCGTTTATATTACATGAAATTGGCAATGTTTTTATATTACCTTAGCTTATTACATTAAAACAAAGTGTATCATAAAAACAATTTAACGTTTTCAATTAAACAGTTTTTTAATAGGTAAAAAAATTCTCTGCATTGTGCTCATATAGGACACAGGTCCCCACTCAGAGACTCATTATAAGCCTCTGAAATGCATTAACATATATTATATTTTAAGTTAAAATTATGGTAGTAAGTAAAGAACAAACATTTTTTTAAAAATTTGGTAAGATAGATTACATGAACGCCCTCTCACAGGGCACCTAAATACAACCTACCCCAAATCCCCCAAAACCCCCCTTTGATGAGAATTGAACCCACAACCTGCGGGTGGAAGATGAAAGGGCTTACCACCCTTCCACTCCCTCATTCTCAAGTAAAGAACAAACATGCCTCCACGCACTAAATAAAATTGTGGTAGTAAGTAAAGAACAAACATGCATATTAACTGGTCGTGACAAAAACAAACAGATAATTCGAGCAAAACAGGAGATAAACGTAAACCTGATTAGAAGCTGAAGGAGCATAGAGCAAAAGGGTATTCTATTTCGATTTGCTCTTCCAAGCCTCGTACACCACCAAACCACTCAAATATTAACACAAATCTGCATGTTTGAATACATTATACATACATATACTTCTACAATTCTAGGCCAATGATTTTGCCTTATGTTGTCTAATTTTAGAGTGTGATCAATATGCATGGGAATGTAAGCAAGAAAGGAGATTAATTAAGGAGCAAATTATTATACTAATTTAACAGTAGATAATTTTTTATATATAATAATAATAATAATAACAAATAAATAAATAAAAGAAACACTGAACTTACATAGTGAGGAACTCAGGATGAGAGACTGGACAAGGGAGGGAGACAGAGGGGTGGCTTATGAAACGGTGCATATACGGAGCAACACAGCGGTTGACGTTTTTCCTCTTTTTTTTTTTTTTTTTTTGACAATTTACTAATTTTTTAATATCTTGTGTTCATATTGATAAAATTACGTAGTTACCCTTTTCAAGGTTGGTAAGAAGAAGTGTCTGATAAATCGGAATTTCATATAGGTCAATCTAGCCCAACTATACAAGCTATTTCGCAGTCACTGTCTGGCTGTATGTAGCTCGATGCAGCGGTGCCGTGGTGGTGTGGGTAGTGCATCGTGTAGAGAGGCGTTCTCTTCTCTGCGTGCTGTGGACTATGGTGGCTTTTTGGTGGACTGGTTATGCCGCAAGCACTGGAAGTTGAGAGTACAAATGTACAATAGTCACTTTTATTAATTCTCCTTTTCATAATATTTAATCATGAACTTGTCGTATGGTGAATTCTAATGTAAGTTATGGACATATTTTAATTTGTGAACAGTGAGACATTATTTAAGAATTTGCGAATTATGAACTCTATTAATATGAAAATTTTGCAATTTGTGAATATGTGAGAGTATTTATCTAGTTTTCTAATGTTAAAACATATTAAGAGAACTAAATATTAATTGACTTCATGTAATATAGTATCAATTGTATAAATTTTATTTTATGTAATACTCCATTTGATGTAATGTATCCTTTATTGTAATTGTAATATTTGATGTAATTCTTATGTACTCCCTCTGTTCCTCAATAGATTTCGCATTTGTCCAATGCACGTTTTGTATAGTTAATATCTTTGATTACATATTATAAAATTTTAATTTTCCTAATGAACACAATGAGACGAATCAAATAAGACTCCACATGACTATATTTTTTCTTATATATTGGAAATTTCTTTTGAGATTTTCTTTATTTATAAATATTAAATAGTGCCCAAATTAGAAATTATAGGACAGAGGGATAATATTTAGGTAATATTTAATTTCCTTTAATGTAATAATTCTTGTGCACAATGCTATTTGATATCAATTGTTGGAATTTTACTTAACTTGAGAAACGTGGTTATGAAATATGAAAAATCAACGTTAATAATTGTAATTCCTTTTTGTTACTGTATTCTAGTCCGTCTTAAAATTTCTATGTCTTTTCGAATTTAATAATTTGTGCAATTTCTTTAATTCTTTGAAATTACCACAATATTTGGCCTACTCTTCTCGGAAATTTCTGGATTTGTCACTGCACACAGCACGTATAAGGCCATTTGAAATGGGTAAGTGAAATCCCTACCCTTTAGTAGGGTTTGATTACATAACTTCATAGTTGTGAAATATATCCTTTTACCATTAAACCAAACAATACTTTTACTATTAGTTACACGCCGATTAGTTAAAAGTTCATTGGTATGTTATAATACATCTGTCAATAGAACATAATTATCTGTATTTCCCTATGTCGTTTAATATTAAACGTGGGGTGATACCCACGTGGTTGGCACTACTATCCAATGGTTAGATTGTTTTTCCCCCAAAAAATTGGCCTAAAGGTATTGACTTCGAGATAAACCATTTTGCTGTTCTTTTCTTCTTCTGAGCAGCCACTCATCGATATAGAGATAGGATTTTTGTTATCCACTCCAACATAGCCATCAATGTGTGTAAGTATTTTACTCAAAGGTCAAATATTTGACCACAAAACAACATATTGGCTTGCAATAAGACATAGGTAGCACTAATTAATAAATAATTTCCAATCAGAGCAATAAATTTTTTGTATCGGGTCTCAATTTCAGCTCGCTAAGTGTGTCAAGCTCTAGTTTGTGCTTGTAAGTTGTAATGACTTTCAACTCAATGGATTTAAGAAAGGCTAAACATCAAATAATTTAGCACTAAATAAGACAGAGGGTCCACACAAGTGCAATTACCAAACCCCCTAGACCGTTTGGCATCTCGCCTTTGTATAATTGAGCTCAATCCTTTACTAATATTATTAAAATAAGAGATGGATAATTGTACCTAATAAAAAATATTGATGACAGCTCCTTGCAAAGTTTCCAACTTTGACTTTGATCCTTATTCCTTAACTCACCAACCATGCGTAGATTAGATTATGACTGCAAGTTTCACTATTTAATTCATGCAGTTAAGGAGGACAATTAAAACACTGGCTAACAGATAGCTGGGCAGCCATTGAAAACCTCGCTCTGGAGTCGGCAGTCTGCACCCATTCCAAAGAGAGAAACAACCAACGAGATCAGATCAGATCAGAGAGCAGAGCAGAGAAATGGAAGGAGAAATCCAGCACAAATGGGTGACAACAAACGGTGTAAAGATACACATAGCAGAGCAAGAAGGCACAGGAGGACCCCTAGTACTTCTGCTGCATGGGTTTCCAGAAATATGGTACTCTTGGCGCCACCAGATTCCGTTTCTTGCTAACCATGGTTATCATGTTGTCGCCCCTGATTTGCGAGGCTATGGCGACTCAGACTCGCCCATGAGCCCCTCCTCTTACACCATGCTACATATTGTTGCTGATCTCCTTGGCCTCCTGGATTACTTTGGTGAACCAACGGTAATAACTGTATATATATAACATCCCTCTTTACTTGCTTTAAGTAGTTCAATGAAAGGTCAACTGATTATCTCTGATAAAACTTGGTTGGAGAAGGCTTTTGTTGTGGGAATTGACTGGGGAGCTGCAGCAGCATGGCACTTGAGCCTCTTCAGGCCTGATAGAGTGAAAGGAGTGGTATGTCTATCTGTTCCTTACTTCCCCAGAGACCCTAACACCAAGCCCACTGACTCTTTTCGGCGATCTTTTGGAAATGAATTCTATGCCTGTCAATTCCAGGTAACCCCTCTCTCTCTTGTTCTCTCTCACTTGAGCGCAGTAAAAAGTTGGCCCTTATTAGCTGTTGGTATATGTAGGAGCCAGGAAGAGCCGAGGCAGCATTTGCAAGGTATGACTATCTGACAGTGATGAAGAAATACCTGCTAGTAGGGAGAATAGACAATTTGGTAGCACCTGAGGGAATGGAGATGATAGACTATCTACCGACCCCATCAATTTTACCACCATGGATCACTGAAGAAGAACTTCAGATTTATGCAGACAAGTTTCAGGAGTCTGGTTTCACCGGCCCTTTCAACTATTACCGCGCTATGGACCTGTAAGTAATTCGCTCTTGGATTATGCATTTTCCAGTTCCACCTATGTTAACTACGATATGTCAATATATACGGTATACCATGAAGACATTTGCCTGAAAAGTAGAAAAAAGAGTAGGTTTACAGAAACACAGTAAGGAAATGATGTAGACAAGGAATAATCCCTGATTTCATGTAACCCACAAAAGACTTTACTAACTAAGCCATTGGCATCGACATGCCTCAATTGTACCATGGGTGGCCTTTCCAAGACCCTAATCTGACTACTTGACTCCTCCCTCTATACTTTGGAGGAGGTGACCAAACTAGACTCCTCCTTGGGTTTGGCGGGGAGACGGTTTAGAAGTCTAGTCTGACTGGGTGGATAGCCTCACAAAAGGATCGGGGTAGGGCTTAAACTGTACCATTGATAAAAGATTGCACTAGAAACGATACCCATAAACACTGTACATCACTTGGACAAACTTCTCCATTTCCTAGACACATTCATCACTTCTTTCTCATGTCTTTTTGTTCATAACAGCAGTGCATGACTTGTGATTTGTACTATGTCATGTGTTAGGAACTGGGAGCTGCTAGCGCCCTGGCAAGGAGCAAAGATAACAGTTCCAGCCAAGTTCATTATCGGCAAAAAAGATATCGGTTTTGAAAATCTTGGAACAAGGGAATATATTGAAGGCTCCATCTTCAGGACCCTCATCCCTGATATAAAAGTTGTCATTCTTGACGGCCACCATTTCATCCAACTGGAAAAACCACAAGAAGTGTCCAATGAGATCTTATCCTTCCTCCAAGATATTTCTTCAGACCAGTGACGCTCTTTTACTCTTCCAAGTCAAACTGCTGTGCTTTGGAGTATAAATTACTCCGTGAGTGCTGAATTGGAGATTATGTTCGAGCAGTATTCTGGACATTCTGCCCACAGACACTGCAAGTATCGGAAAGATAATAGCATATACTTTTAATGTTTCCTGGGTCGGGACAATGTACTTAGACAATCTTAGCCATGGTTCAGATTTTGGCTTCCGGTTCAGATGTAGATTTGCTTTCTATCTAAACTCTAAAGCTTGTTATGCAAGGATTTTTCAACTTCTGCTAATCTCATTCGATATGCTTTGCCTTGTATTCATTACAAAAGCCCCTCACTTAAAACCACCCAAAATAAAAAACAGAAAAGAAAGTTGTCTACAGAGGATCCAAGTATTCGAAGGGAACATGACAAAGGGTGGTGCAAAAAACTGTGACAAGCACGAATGCGCATTAACTTGGCGTACACTGCAAGGAAACTGGCATAAACTAAGATTATAACCACGTGAAATGACATGCAACGCTTGGACATCAAGGCAGCATTTCAGTTGCTACCTATGACCACCAGTACACAGGACACAACTCTTTCCTTATACTGGCATGCCCTATTATTTCTATAGTCCTGCATCCAACTTGTTAACTACTTAAAGAATGGCGCAGAAAAGGAGAGAATCAAAAAGAAAGGAAAAATCAAGGAGCAGAGGCAGCGGAAGATATAAGCAAAAGGAGATGAACAAGAATTGATCAATCTTTCCTTCTAGTCAATTTAAATACCTTTAGAACATTCTCATATACAACAAAAGTTACAGCAGATGCAGGTACATTCTTCAATAAGTTAGCTGTGATACCTTTGTAAAACCCACGGAGACCTTCAAACCTGCAAAGATCGTGATCAATGAATGGTGGTTTTTGAGAACTTCTAATACATATAAAATTTGTGTATTTATTTCATATACACTTCAGCTCATTTACTATTACGTCATAAAAGAAGAAAAGAACCATCATGAAAATACAGCTCCTGTTTTGCCTTGGAGAAGACAAGCAAGGATGCAGGGTTGGATGAGTATCGTGCTTTTCTGGGATAATTTGCTCACAAAAGCAAATTCAATATATCGCCATCTTTATTAAATTGCGGATGGTCATGCCATGGATGGCATAACACACTAAAATGTGACGGGAATTGGATAAAATCAACTACCAATTATGACAATCGTGAGTAAATTAACCTCTGACCCAGAAGGCAGTAAAGGCAGAGCAATGGGAAACAAGTCACGTACCAAGATGGCATAACACAATTACTTAAATATATGATGCAGACTTCATATTAATAAAATTTGCAAAGATTAGTCTCACCGTGCAGTTTCTTTCACCACATGAATGCTATCTGCATATCTTGGAATTCCATCCGCATTCGGCCTTTGCTGCATTAAACAGCATATAATTTCAATTAACACAAAGACAATAAAGTGAACAAACTACAGCTTGTCCCAAAGGTCGACTTAAGCATGATATCAGAGCACAAAAATACAATATTTTTCAACCCCCTTCCCCACCGCAATACCATTCGTACCTGTAATCTTGATCGGATAACCTGCGAAAACACAAAAGAAATCAGTGAACGGCTAACATACAGATATTACACAATAAAGAACAATCAAGTAACATTTACCTGAAAAGGATATGTAAAGAGAATGGCGGCAACTTTAGAAGAAGCTCCCAGAATGGTATAATCTAGTGAATTCTGTTTGTTAGGGCAACAAATATGAGTCAACTTGAGTCCACTGTGGTGATAAGAAATTACAGAACTCTGTAGTTCCAGCAAATAGACGTCAAACCGATCCCCAACCACTCACTTAGGCCCTCATATTTACGTTTTGCAGATATGTTAAAAGAAGATTTCTTATACTTGTTCAAAAGACCAGAGGACTTGAAAATGGAGCTTCATGTACAGAGAGATGCTGCATATTGAAAGCATAGAACGAGACCTACCAACACTTCAACACCTTTACTTTTGGTCCTCTCAGACTTGAAATCAACAATAAGATTACGCAGTTCCTCGTAAGCTGCAAACTGTATAGAACCATGAGAGACCTGCTGGAAGCAGTAGTTCAACAGATGAGCATACCAGAGTTAAATCCTGAAGCTTTACATTAAGTAAAATGATTACAACTCCATGCTCAGTTAATCTCTGGAGATTACGACTCAATGCTCAGTTAAGTGAAATGATTACAGCAACAACAACAATGCAAAAGTCTTCACCCCAATAGGATGGAGACATGGAGTTGGCTGTATGAATCAAGATTTTATCTCCAGTGGTCGTCCACATAGATCCTCTGCCTCGATTCCCTGTCAAGTGCCAAGTCATCTTTGGTCTCCCTCACTTCTCTTAACACCTACATAATCCCAACTCTCCAATACCCTTACCAATGCATCATGACGTCTCACATGCCCAGACTAACGTAACCGGTTTTCACCTATCTTCTCCTTAACATTTGTAACTCCAGTCTCCAACAACTTCTGGATATCTTATTCCGAATGCTATCTCTTAAGGTGTTCCCACACATACATCTCAACATACGTATCTTTACTAACCCCATCATCCTCAGATGATCCTTCCCAAATGCCAAACATCCCGACCCATATAATAATGTCGATCTAATAGCCTTCCTATAGAATTTTCCTTTTAACCATAGAGCTACACAATGGAAGCACAATATCTCAGTTAACCAGTGTAAGAAGTAAAAAAGCTAAATAAATCCTACCCTAACAGTTTAGCCAGGTTAGCAGGCATGAAAATTTTCACAGATCTTCACTCTCAGTGCTCGGAAGCTAGCATGCAATCTATACTGGAATGGTCGGTGATCAACTAATTACAAAATGGTCTACGCTATCCATATTTTCAGCTATCAAGGTATACAAAATGGCCAACATGCCATTGTGGAAGAAAGCAAGTTTGAGAGATATAGAACCCCAATGGCAGCCTTGGTGCCCAATGAAATGCTCAATAAAACTTCAAAACTACTAGGCCTAAAGTATAACTAACTTGGTAGCATGATTGTTAAGCATACAGCATAAACTGCAATAGTCACCTAGTCTTATATCCCAATCTTCAATAAACTAAAAGGCATGCTGCAATTTATACAGATAGCCGAGAAGATCAATGAGCTAAACAACAAGTATTTTTCCACAAGATACCAAGTTAACCACTCCCTTTAAATAAAAAGTGTAAACAGGTTCATTCACAAAAGCAAAATCTCCATAAAGATCATCTCCAACAAAAGCAAGCAAGCTTAGTTTAAAAGTGGGCCACATTATTTCAGGTCACGGAATGAGCTGGGAAATAGAGAGGGTTGAAGAAAATAAGTGAGAAAAATCTAACCAGCAATAGACTTGGCCAAATTCCTCTATAGAATGCAGTCCAGCCTTCTTCTTTCAATATGGTTCTGAAAGCATCTGGAGTGGCAAAAAGAAAAAACAATTATGAACTCCCTCTCATACAACTCATGAAAAGAGGTCTTCAGAACAGCCATACAAATAACAGATACAGGTAATAAATGTACACAATGATAGAGCAAGTCCCAACTTGTCGCACTGATATCCTGAGGAGGACCCTAAAAACTACATCCTGCACTCTAGTGCAACACAGAACAGGGTGACACTGCCTCCCAATTCCCGCCCCACCCAAAAAGGAAAGAAAAAAAAAGAAACACAGAGAGACAAAGAAGAAAATTCAACCACTGGCCACTGGGATAGCAGAACCTTTTAAACCTCCCTTGCAAAGTAATTACCAACTCCCCATACGGCCATACTTGAACTTGCCTTGAATTTTAGCTTCAAAATTAGCCCAAATCCAACTTTTAAGATGTATTACAATTCACATGAAATGGGTTAATTACTGAACTGTATGAAGTGCATACTAAACTTATTGTAGCATCAGGTCCTGCATAAACAAACGAGTTTGAAGCCATACTTCATGATTCAAAAATCAAACCGCCTTTGAGTTCTTTCTAACCGTAGCTATAGCCTATAGATCATCTGCACTCACAAATACTTTTTCAGCGAAAGTGAAACTGGCTAATTTAAAAAATAAATTCAAAAACTTTTCCATTCAACAGTTCCATTAAATCTGCAAGTAGTTCACAGGTTTGACAACTCTAGAGTGTAACAAGAAACCTGAAAACATCCAACAACTGGTTATAAGCTAATTAAAATGTGGGACCAACCATAAACACCAGCGTATTGACGAGTTTGGTGAAGAGGATTCTGAAGCTGTAATCTTGTTTTAATGAGCCAAACAGGATTTGTGCAAAAAGAAACCTGAAGATAATTCATATATGTACTAGTTAGACAACAATTATAACAAGTGACAAGGAGACATCCATAATGAAAACAAGCAGCTTACACCTCCAAAGTGACAAAGAATCCAGTTCAAGTAATCTCTGTTACCAGATACGCTCCAATAAGGCAAGATAATCAAATTTCCACATCTCACGTGCATGAAATGATGCCAGAAATCAAGAAACAAAATACTGACACCCTAAGCCCTAAACTATCTTGCCAAAAACATACTTCATATTCTGGCAGACAAGGTGACCAGCATTTGAAAATCTGGCCAAATGGGGTAGCATAAAACATCTGATGTATCTTTTAAGTGTCTTTATCTGAATGGCAAATTACACTGTATAGTTGGGAACAAAGTTTCATCTCAACTGTGAAAACAGAACTAAAGTAGCAGCAGTTCTATTATTTGTACATATGAAAGGCTGCTTATTCACAAATTTGGAGGGCAGGCTGTTGTTGGCGTTATAAGTTATATCCATTTTTCGACACAGGTTTTCCATTGGACGGTTTTATTATTCATCTGGATCATTGTGTTTATCAACTTGATGCTTTCTGACCTATTTTTAACAAGCACTAAGAGCAGCCAACTCAATATCTCAAACAAGAAAACCAACACCATTTCTGAAAGCTTGAAATTATATCATTGTTATTTTACAGAACTTACCAGTGCTCCAGCCTCTGCAGCTGCCGCCAGATGGAATCTAGGGCTCAGTTTCTCCTCCGTGTCATGAGAATACCTTTTCTTGGCTCTGCTGTAGCTGCAGAAAATCGAAAAACACTTCTACTTCAAAGAACACGTTGTATATACATTAGCCTTAAGAAATAAAGGCAGCTGTGACTCATGAGTCTCATATAAAGATGACATGTATTTATGTTTCTCCAGCATCACAAAAGAGCTTAATTGTATAGTATAACAGTTGCCACAGACCAAGCACTAACTTACAAGAAGAAAAATAGTCCCCAAGAAACGGATGATCCAAGAACAGCCGGAGTGAATCCTGCATAAAGCCCTCTAAAACCCTGGAAATTGGATAATCCACAAATACCGTCTCAATAAGAGATACAAACTAAAAGTAGTACATAGATCAAACAGCAACCTCTATACTCACTCTGTCTTAAAATCACCTCCTCAAATCAATTCAAAACTCAAAGTTTGTAAATTTCGACCAATAATAAACCTCAAAACTATGTTGATTTAAAATGTGCAACTAATTTATTACACGAGTAACAAATAGTTGATCATATTGATGTTGAAGACCAAAAAAAGTCAATTTGAGATAATCATTCCAGTTCAGACTCATAGAGTGTGCTAATTGAAACAATTAAATTCCAACACATAATTTAACCAACACAGTAAACATGCATATTTCTGTCAGACAATTTAATTTCGTTCAACATCCAGCTAAAAATTGCAGAAATTAGAAAGAGAAGAATCATTTAGGGTTTCGAAAGCAACAAAATTAGGCATAGAAAAAGGGAAATTCGTAAATAAACCTCAGAACGAGCGATGGTGAAGAGAGCTTGAGGAGTGTTCTTGTAGGTTGGAAGATTCGCGATTCGTCCATCATTCACTGTAAATATCGCATGAATCAAAAACAAAAACAAAAAACTAAAATTAAATCAAAATAATGGTGAAAAACAGAAGAAAATGGAGGACATAGAAAAGGCGTAAGGAGTAATTTAACCTTGGAAGCGGGTGCGGACAACGTCGAGGGGATGCATGACGGCGACGGTGGCGAAACCAGCGACGGCGCCGGCGGTGGCGTTTTCCCACTCCCATTTTCCGGCCATTTTGACGTCGGCGATGGATTCTCCGACGGTCTTTAAGGGATTTATATGTTCTTTTTCATTTTTGATACGCCAATGTTCAGACAAACATGAAACAGGTGCTGCTCAAGTGTCACCAAACTCTAATTTGAAAATTCCTTTTTTATGTGTTTTTTCCGTTTCTACGTCTTTTTTAGGGGATTTTCAGTTTCTACGTTGTAACACAACTTTTTTTTTAAATTATACTCCATCCGTCCCATAATATAGTGCTCACATTTCTTTCCAGGTGTCTTAAAATGTTGTGCTTATTTTCTTTTTTATTAATTTATTTGGACTAAATTATCCTTCATTTCTACATAAAGTTTTCAAAATACCACTACATTTCTTTTAAAATATGTGTCCTTATTTATTGTTTTACACCATTCCAATGAACATTTATTGCTTTTTTATTTTAATTTAAGAGAAAAAGAAAGTAAAGAATTAGTTAAGACAAAAGCGTACAAAAGATTTTACTCCTTCCATTTTCCTTAATTCTCGTGAAAAATGAGAAGTGAGCACTATATTATGGGACGAAGGGAGTATATATATATTAGCCTTAAACTTAAATTTTTTTATGCACCATAACCCTACCGCTATTTATACGTTGTTAATTTCATTTATTTTTTGATTTAGTGGAACTAATTTAGCTTATACATAGTTTAACACTGGTTTACAAATTAGATTAGTTCCACTGGGTTATAGAAAATAAGCTGAATTAATAACGTATAATTGGCGGTAGGGGCATTGTGCATCATAAGAGGTAAGTTTGAGGGTACCGTGTGAAATTTTAAAAAGGTTGGGGACTTGGGGTACAACGTAGAAATTCAAGAAACACAAGGGTATAATGTAGAAAAACTCGTTTTTTTAAATAAGGGAAATTCTTTCTTTTACAATGGTGCTTAATGTAGGAAACTTGGTCAAAAACCTTATTAATAAAAACAACATTAAAGGTTTGACTGGTTTATTTAGGTCACAGTTATTTGAAAGGTAAGAGCACCCTTACAATTTGGCAAGTTAATGGTGATTGAGGATATTTTGAGATAACACATCGTAGTCTCTAAGTAAATAAAAAGTGGGACACCATAGTTGGGAATTTGGGATTATTGTGGTCAAATTTTCCATCAAGTTATCGTATTTTGCCAGATTTATCAATCTTTAAGGGCCTGTTCTCTTCGGCATAAAACAACTGAACTGAACTGAATTGAACTATAACTAATAGTAATAATAATAATTTAGGAACTGAATTGAACTAAACTGAACTGATTGGAACTGAACTGAAAATAAGCTGGGGAGAACAGGCCCTAAGTTGGTCTCATATCATTGTTAATGACATTATTACATTCTAACTAGAGCATTATATAGCAAAATGTAAGAGATAAAATGATAAATCAATATGATTTCATCGCTGGATATATAAGGAATTTACAAGGTAACAAATATTTGTTATTTAGAAATGTATGCGATGAGAATTGTCTTGCAACACCATTAGTGCTAATACAGGATTTTAGTTACTTTTTTCCTCGCTAAAAAAAAGAAAGTTGAATCCCCCACCTACACTTCCAAGGTGTGTTCATCTCATGAATTTAGGGGATGATTGGTTTCTTACCTCTCTATGCCATCTTAAATCAAAAGTATAATCACCACGGTTATTCATAAGCGTTAAATTTCATAGAAATTTTAGAAGTGTGATAAATCCAAAAGAAATGATGGAAACGAAAAGAATCCAATAAGTTTGAGATTAAAGATTCAACTTGTGCCAAGTCAAAGATATGGTGTCAATTAATTGCATGATGCAGTTGGAAGGAGTGCATTTTGCATTCGTAATACTTCCAGTTTCACAAGTGTTTTGGCGCAAAAGATGGTCATATATCAACTCTTTGTACATCCAAAATTCCCGCTTTCACAATTCTGGTGTATGTTAGTAAACTATACACAATACTGCCAGTAAGAGCTGGGAAAAAGTGCCTTCAAATTCAAGATGATCAAAGGAACATGATGAGAAAGAACTAGTTTTGGATAAACAATATGCATAATAGGATCTGTCTATGAGCAAATACATATCATATACCCCAAGATACCTTAACTCGTGAAACTAGAAAATGCAACTCAATTTGTTCTTAGTAAAAAAACGAGCGTTAAAACTCAAGTCAACCCTTACATGAACAGGTTAGGCTTTGATGCTTTGTAAGTTGTCTTCAGCTTCCTACTCGGTGGTCTAACCTTCTTGAAAACCAATGGGAACTTGATATCCTTGGCGTGAAACTGTTTGGTGTTCTCCCTTTTACAAAGTTCATCAGGAACAGTAGCCGTCTTAATAATCTGGATGCATGGAGCCCGCACTCTGTGACGAGAAGCCATCTCGGTGTACATTTGCTCCACAGCACCGTTCAATGTGGTGTCACGAAATTCCTTGTACATGTTGTGGTAGCCAGTTCTACTCTGGTACCGCAACCATATTCCATAGTTCTTGATCACAGTAGGGTTCTTCTCATAGATCTGTGGACAGATCAAAAGAGTATCAGCCCATGCATAGAAAGTAGTATATATATTACATAGTATGTTATAACATCATATTTATGCCCCAAAAAATAATCCAAAACAACCATACACTTCTCTCCAACACATTAAAAGCCTAAATGGAAACCCATGTATCGTCTTGCAAACATTAAGTTATGCAAGATATACATACTTTCCGGAGGAAATTATCTCTCTCATCTCTTTTACTCCCCACTGGAATCATAAGGACAACTACACTTTCAATATGAAAGTATACAAAAGAAATTTGTGATTACTTCTAAATAGTTCTCAACTTCAAATTATCCAGCCAAATCAAGAGTTGAATCACCAGCATTGTGTGGAAACCACGAGGTTACAGAAGATAAGCACGCTAAGCGGTGGAACTAATACACTTCCAAATGCAATAATGGGGCATTCAAAAACACACTTCCAAACTCCAATACACTCCTATTATAAGTTTATAACCAGCAATGTTACATCACATACCACATAGTTCTCATATCATCCCAACCCTTCATATCTAAAGATTAAACATGATTTTTACTAAAAGATACCTTTCCTATGATCGTCTCACTCACGGCTCACAAATTTTGCACTCGTATCGTGAGAAATCCAAACATGAAACATAATGCATTGCTATATAGGAAACATGACAATTACTTGACAAACATTTCAAAATCATATAGGTGACAATTATTTTGGACAATGTAGTTCACAATGTTGACATATGATTAGTTATCAATGCTTAAAATTCTAGAAAATCCAAAGTACTAGGAAGAAACGATCTTAATTATTATAGATAGATTTCATAGATACCTCATTGATGGCAAGAACCTGACCAACGCTTTTCTTCACCTTCTTCAACTTCCTCAAGAAATACCTGTTGAAAAACCAAAAATCACAACCTTTTTTTTTTTCATCTCTATTATACCCTGAAATAAACTCAAAAAAAAAAGGAGAAAATTAAAGAGGAGAAAAACGGGTACCAAAATTTGGACTTGGCCCGAACATCATTGGTGGCCCAAAGCTTCATGCGGTAGATCTTGGGATGCGTATCGGATTCTGTTGGCAAAGCTCTTCCCACCACTTGGTATTGGTGAAACTGTTATACAACCATTTTTAACAACCCAGAAAATAAATCAATCAGAAATCAAATTAGAAAGAAATTTATTGAAGTTGATAAAATCCCATAAATTAAAGAAGATGAGTGATTGATTTCTCACCCTGTATTGACCCATTTCCGACGAGTTTTACTTCGCCGTTTTAGGTTTCTCAGTGTTCTGCAGGTTACAGGTATACTATGGAAGGAGATGAAAGAAGGATGTAGCCATGTAGATTGTAGGGTTTAAAAAGATGTAGTGATGGTTTGAGAAATTTATGACTTACTAAGGCCCAACCCAAGTCAAGAAGGCCAGAAGGGGCTGCCTCAATAGTTTGATCCGGGTTTAACATGTACAGGGTCTTGTTAGTGTGTGGCCTAGCCGGCTAGGCAGTAACCCGACTCGTTATATATGCGCGCTTGATAAATGGGTCAGGAAATGATTAGATGAACCACTTAATAAACGAGTCGTGTTAGGGTTGAGATTTGTTGATCAATTTAATGTACGGGTCATGTTAGGGTTGAAGGATTTCAACCCCTTTAATGATTTCAACCCATTTTAGTTATGAGTAGATTATTAATTGAATCCATCTTAGATTATATTATATTTATGTGTTTTTAGATTTTTTGGACTAAAACTAGATATTACATAAATTTTCATTTTAAGTAAACTTCAACAAGTGCCAATAATTTCAGGTAAGTTTAGAAGAATTTAGGCTCCGTTTGGTTGGGCGTAAAATATTTTCAGTGTAAAATGATTTTCATGGAAAACAATTTACAATGGAAAACACAATTCCAAAATCAGTTTTCCGTTGTTTGGTTCCATGTAAGAAAAATGATGAAATGAAAGGGAAAGTAAGGAGGTAGTGAGAGGAGTGTACAAGAGAGACAAGAAAAATGAAGGAAAACAGTTTTCCCTTCATTTTGAAGGGAAAATGGTTTTCCATCATTGGGAGAGCAATTTTACTCTTAAGGAAAATGGTTTTACACTCCTTTGCAAACCAAATAATGTAAAATTAAAAATAGAGGAAAACAGTTTTCCAGGAAAATGTTTTACGCCCTACCAAACGGAGCCTTAGGTGAAGAAAACACACCTTTGGGTCCTATTCAGTTCACCTTTGAATAAAGTCCATCAAATAGAATAAGTTCGGTTCAGTAAAAATAAGTTATGTTGAGCAAAACTAAGTTATGTTAAGTTAATATAAGTTCGGTTAAGTAAAAACATGTGAAGTAAAGAGGGCATTAGTTGATCGAGACCCGAGAGGTTCAAGGTGGATAGTCAATTTCTAGATGATGCCATGTCACCAATCCATTAAATTACGGTTTTTTCACCATATACCCCTGACAAATTTTTTTTTGCACCGTATACCCTCGCAAGTTTCCAAATTCACCATATACCCTTGACGTTTTAAAAAATACATCCACTTACCCTTAATGACTAACGGTGTTAGACTTCCGTTAGTCATTAACCCTTAAACCCCCCTAACCCTAATTGACTAACTTAAACCTAAGTCAAACCTTAACCTTAACCCCTAATCTAATACCCTAACCCTAACACTAACCCTAACCACCACCCTTCCCCCACTCCTTACCCCTAGCCACCCACCGCCCCACCACCCACCCGCCCCCCCCCCACCCCCTACCCCTAGCCACTCACCGCCCCACCACCCCCTCCACCCTCCACCGCCGCCCTCCCCTTCCCCGCCGGGTCGAGCCGCCCCCCTCCCTCCCCCTTCCCCGCCGGTCGCGTAGCCCTCCCCAGTCCCCACCACCCCGGCCCCATTCCCCCTCCCCGCATCCCCGTTAGCCGCCTCCCCCTTCCCCCTCCACGAAGCTCACAGCCCCCTCCCCTCCCACGCATCCCCGCAGCCCCTCCCCTTCCCCCCCACGCATCCCATCTCCTCCTTCCCTTCCCCCTCCCACGCATCCCGCATCCCTCCCTCCCACGCATCCGTAATTTTTCGAACCCGGAATTTTCGAACCCAATTTGAAGAATTCGAATTTAGGTTAGTTAATTAGGTTTAGAGGGGCTGCGGGGATGCGTGGGAGGGCTTGGCTGGGGATGCGTGGGAGGTCTTGGCCGAGGAGCTCCGGGGAGGGGGGAGGGGGAGAGAGGGGGTTGCGGGGATCCGGGGAGGGGGAGGCGCTGCGGGGATGCGGGGAGGGGGAGGGGGGCTTCGGGGGTGGTGAGGGGAGGGGATGGGGTGGGGTGGGAGGAGAGGGTGGGGTTGGGTGGTTAGGGTTAGGGTATTAGATTAGGGGTTAGGGTTAGGGGTTAGGTTTAGGTTAGTTAATTAGGTTTAGAGGGGGGTTTAAGGGTTAATGACTAACGAAGTCTAACACCGTTAGTCATTAAGGGTAAGTGGATGTATTTTTTAAAACGTCAAGGGTATATGGTGAATTTGGAAACTTGCGAGGGTATACGGTGCAAAAAAAAATTTGTCAGGGGTATATGGTGAAAAAACCGATTAAATTATTAATAAATATCTCATTTGCCTCATTGACGATCCATATATGTTCAAACAACTACTGTGAGAGTTTGGATAGGCATCAAACTATTAAATATTGTGCGATATCAAACACACCTTTTGATACCCCGTACTACTTAGATTGGTACCAAAAGCTCTTGTATTTAGCATAAAAGAAAAGTTAATTTTTCTTATTCAAAGGTACCTAAACCTTTTTCAAATGGTGTTGGTGCTAAAATGATACCATTTAGAAAAAAATCCGAATCGCTATTTACCGTCCGTATTTACTTGAAATCGTCCGTATTTTTTTCAATAAATACCCCCCATGCCCCTCCCCCTTTCACCTCACTTTACCCTCTGCACTCTCACCAAACTTAACCCTCTCTCTCTACCATGAAGCACTAACACCACCACCACCACATTCCGAACACCACCACCGGAGCACCACCGAATAAACTTAGGACCACCGAAAATGTCCGAGGAAGGACCGTCAACGCCCCCGGAACGTAATGTGGTAAGTTTAAGAATTTTTTTTTTTTTTAACTCGACGGAAATTTTTTTTTCCGCAACCGGAGCAGGGTAACGGATCGAAAATCCGTTACCCCAATGGAAGCAACGGATGAAAAATCCGGTGCAGGTAACGGAACACTTTACCGGTGCTTCCACAGAGGCAACGTTTTTTTTGTCCGTTGCCTCTGTGGAAGCACCGGATTTTTCATCCGTTGCTTCCATTTGGGCAACGAATTTTATTTTTTTGGTTTCTTTTTAGTAATTTCTGTTTTATTTATGTTTTAATAATATATTTTATGTTTATTTAAAATAATTTATGTTTTTTATAATTTATGTTTTACGGATAATGTACGTTTTAATAATAAAAAATAATTTGTGTGCATTTGGGTTGTTATAATTTATGTTATTTTAATTTATAATTTTAATTTTAATAATTATTATGTTAATTTAAGCATGTTAATATTATTAATTGTTTTTATTAGCATGTTAATATTAGCATTTAAAAGAAAATTTGTAGTTAATATTAGCATGTAAAAAAAATTAGTATTAATATTTATTGAAATAATTAATATTAGTATTTAAAAAATACCATTTGATTTTCCATGATAATTAGTATTGATTTTGCAATTAGCGAATAATAGTACATCCATTTCTGTTAATATTGTTAATGAAAAATTTATTTATGAATGGTTTTTATTAAGTTGAGAAATTGAATATGTAGTTAATAATAGTTGTGATTGGTAAATAAATAATAATGATTATTAGTTACGATAATTAAGTAAATAATAGTGAATAATATTATTGATTATATGTTGTCTAAATGGAAAAATGCTAAACATTATAGGTTTATTTGCCGGACTTTGGGGGTGATTATATAGATTACAATCACATGTTTTATAATGAAACACTATGGGCTGAGAAAAAGGAACTACAAGATTGGGTTAAGAAAAGGGCACATGAAATCGGGTTTGTGATGGTTATTATGTCAAATCATAAACACGATCCTAGTGGACGACCATATGTATATATGAAATGTAACCGGGGCGCACCATATCGGGGTGAAGGTAGGGATCTTAGTGTAGCGAACGTGTAGCTACAAAGACAAAAGTCTCGTAGGTCAGTAGAGCGGGAGTTAAGGTTGAGTATTTGGAGTACCCGGATCGAACCGGATGGGTGATCAAAGCGCAACGAGGGATTAGGGGCATGCACAATCATGAGTTCATTCATTACCGTGAGGGTCATCGACCCATCAGCGGCCTTAGTCCGGCGGCAAAGGTATTCGCTCGCGATATGATAAAGTCATACGTTAGGCCTGCTAGTATCATGAAAGTTGTGAATGAAAAATTTCCCGATGATCATCCAAATATGAGACACTTGTACAACCTGAAGGAAAAGGATAGAAGGGAAGCAATGGATGGTAGAGACGTGATGCAACACTTCCTTCACCTTGCTCGAGAGAGCGGCTACCTTCATTGGATTAGGCAAGACGAGGAGACAAATGCAATGACTGCGGCATTCATGGTGCACCCTCGTTCGGCAAATATCCTCCGAACTTATCCGCTTGTTGTTGGTATGGATGCAACATATAAAACCAACAAATATAACATGCCTTTTCTAGAGCTCATTGGGATGACGCCGTGCAAAAAGAATTTTATGGTTGGGTATGTTACGATGGCCAACGTAAACAAACGATAGTTATAATTGGGTGTTGGACAAGTTTAGGTTACTTATTGGAGTGAATGTTGTCCCCTGTTACACTCATTACGACCGTGATTTGGGCCTTATGAAAGCGATCCGGAAGTGTTTCCTAACTCTGCACATTTGCTATGTAGATGGCATATCAACAAAGATGTGCAGGCTAGAGTGAGTAACATCATGGGCAACACCGATGCGGGTCCGAGATTCGTGAGCCGAACTTGGTATCGGATAGTCAACGCGACCGACGAGAGGAGTTATGAGGCCGAGGTTGAGAATATGAGAGATGTTTACAGAAAGTGGCCTAAAATAATCCAATACGTTGAAACAACTTGGCTTGTGTACAAAGAGAAGTTTGTGCGGGCATGGACGGATAATGTACTTCACCTTGGGAACACGTGCACTAGCCGAGTTGAAAGTGCACACTCTGCACTGAAGTCTTGGGTTTTTAGTAACACAACTGCCTTGGACTCCATCTTTTCTATTGCTCATAGTGAGATAGAAAATCAGGTGAAGAAGGTTGAGAATGATTTGGAGGAAAGTCGGCGTCGGCACGGAATCTTGTACAAGACTCAGGCATTGTATCAATTAAATGGTCGAGTCTCGCATTACTGTTTAGAACTCTTACTGCATGAGGAAAATCGTATGCGGGAGTTAGGCTATGAGGTATATCAGCGTTGCGGTTGCTCGTTGAGAACCACACTATGACTTCGTTTCCCAGGAAATCCGTGCAGCTGAAGATCCTGAATTTGAAACTTTCTACACCAAAAATATTCTCTTAAACGAAGGTCTTCGTGCTTGGATGGCGGCTCAAGATCAGCCTCATGAAAACCTTATATTCCCTGAGGAGGAAGTTCAGTTTGGAATCATTGCGGTTTTCTATCTTCAGATTAACAAATGAAAAAAAGAACCAAGACCTTTCAGCGATTCGACGCGCTCCCCTAAGCTAGACGCTTTACCTACCGGACCTGTGCATGCGCCATACGCAGACGATTGGAGGCGAATGAGAGTCTGTACCTGACAGACTTACATCCTTATTGGACTACTTTGATCATTGGTGATGGTGTTAACAACCCTGTGTTTGTATACGAGGCAAGGCCAAGATTCTCGGTACTTCTTAGAGTTGGTTGAGCAGGTTCAAAGTAGTGATCCTGCCGTATTGCGGAGCGCAACCCGGGTTCTAGAGGAACATCTGCGTAATCCTGGCGATTCAGCTTTTGAGCCCGAGATTGTTGAGAACCCCAAAGTATCCCTAGCAGCTCTAGTCCTGCTCGTCATCCGACTACCTCCGGAACTCGACCCCGAAACAAACCTCCCTCTACTACCCTTCCTCACAGGCACATGGGAGGCGGCTTCACCCACATCAGCTCCATCACCACCGCTCAAAGCATGATCTAACTCCTGCTCGTCCGCAGTATCCCATCCCCGCACTATCAGGCGCGTCCTCAGGAATAGGCATCTGCCTAGCCTGAGCATCAGTCCTCGCCCTCCTACTAGATGCATCAACACCACGAGATCTAGTGTGTCGTGGCGTCGATCCCTCAGGACCCTCAAGACCCTAATAATCAATTATGTTAATTACTTATTATTTATTTAATGTCTACGTTATTATATTGTAATTACTACTAATCTATAACCATTGACATTCTATTAACTAAAATTATAACGATAAATAATACTAACATGCATTAACATTGGTGATGGTGTTAACATAATATTATTAAAACATATTAACATGCGCAAACTAAGTAAATTAGGGCATTATTATATAACTATTCACTTTCTAATAAAAACAAATTAACATGCTAATATCATTACAATAAATAATAGTAATATGCTACTAATATAATATAATAACATGCTAATATCATTGAAATATTTTGATAATATAATAACATGCTCAAATCAATTTATTAACTAATTAAATAATAACTATTAAAATTAAATAATACTATTATCACATGCTATTAAACAAATAATTAAATTAAATCAAACAAATTAAATAATACTAACATGTTACTAACATGCATTAACATAATAATAAAACCTAATTACAATATTATCACACAAATTAACACAAATTAAATTAATAAATTCAAATAACTATTGACATAAATTATAAAAACCCAAATAAACACAAATTATTATTTTTAATTCAAACAGAAATTATTAATACATAAATTACGAACAAACATAAATTATTTTAAATAAACATAAAAATATAATTATTAAAAAACATAAATTACTAAAAATATAAACAAAACATAAAATAATAAAAAAGAAAAAAAGAAAAAAAAACTCAAAGTCCCCCCCCCTCCCCTCGCCGGAAAACACGAACATCACAGAAATTTTTTTTTTTCGAAATCTGCGGGCCAACGGATAGAAAACCCGTTACCACCACACGGTGGTAACGGATCACTGTTCCGTTACCACCGCAGAGGTAACGAATCAGATCCACGTTACCTCTGCGGTGGTAACGGAAAAGTGATCCGTTACCGGTTTTCTATCCGTTGCCCCCCTTAGCTTTTTTTGAAATTTTTTTTATTTATTTTTTCACCACCTTTTCCGGCAACATCGGGGAGTTTTTCACTACTAATTTCCGGCTTAGGGTTCGGTTTTAACCACATAAAACACCAAAACTAACCTGATTTGATGATTCTCCCACTTCCTTTGCCTTCTTCCTTGGGCCCATGCTTTTTCCGGCAAGTTGTGGTGGTGGTGGTCGACTTTTGTCACGCGGATCCGGATCTCGCGGTGTGCTTCGGTGGTGCTTTGTCGGTGTGGTGGTGTGCTTCCGGTGAGGTCGTTGTCGGTGTGGTGGTGTGCGGTGTTGTTGGGCGCCTGGAGATGTGGTATTGTGCTACGGTGGTGGTGGTGGTTGCGGTGGTGGTGGTTGCGGTGGTGGTTGTGGTGGTGGTTGTGGTGGTGGGCGCTATGGTGGGAGTGAGTGAGGAGTGAGAATGAGAATGAGAGAGTGTGAGAGTGTGAGAGTGAGAGTGGTGGGGTATGGGGTTGTATTTGTAGGGGTAGTTTAGGAGTATTTAAGAAATAATACGGGCGATTTTCAGTAAATACAGGCGGTATTTAGTAACCCCCAAAAAAATACTACTAGAAGATTTCTTTTAAAATTTGTAAAACTTTTTTTTTCGGCATTTGACACCTATCTGATAGCAAATTGGTACCACAAAAACTAAAGGCGATCAACATTAACCTAACACGACTTGAAATTTAGCGGGCTTCAGACATGATATGTTGGCATGCGATTTCGAGCCGACCCGATTTTTGGCAAAAAAGACGGACTATGGACAACCCAAATCCGAAAATTTAGGCTATATATGGCATGACCATAAAATTGACTGAAAAACCCACTTGGCCCGCACTTGAAATAGTGAGTTTTGGCACGAAAAAGTTGGCCCGTGGCTTAGCTCGAAACGGACCATTTTTCTTGGGCAAGGTCCTGTAAGAAACATCAATGATCACCTCTAACATAAACCTGTCCGAAAAGATATTTGCGGAGGTTTTATCTTTCACTTACTCCGTTTTTTCTGTTCTACCATTTTGACTTTTGATACTATTTACAAATTCTACAGTAACCATATTCTACTATTTATACAGATGAAAAAATATATTCATGTGCGATCTTATTAGATTCGTTTTTATATATGATTTCAAAATATCAACTTTTTTTAAAATTTTACTTATAGTTACACCTAATTGAAAAAATAATTTGTTGTACATTGACCAACCTACAAAGAACAAATAGCAGTACTAAAAAAAATTGAGGAGGTATAAGTTATGACTTGTGATGACTCTTTTCTCCCCCTTCTTCCCGTTGAAGAAAAGAAAGTGTTTTGCCCAAAATGAAGACTCATGCTTTACTCACGCCACTGATGACAGCGTACTACAGACACCATTTCCAGGTTCTTTAGTATTACTCTACTGCCTCACACACACACTGCACTTTGTACTTTGGTCTTTGAGCTACATCAAATTTTGAATTTTGAAATTTACATCTTCACTAACCATTTACAATTCACAGGCACTTGAAAACTCAACTGTTTTTCTTTTCTTGAGGTTTCCAACGACTTTTATAGAAAGATTAACAAGCTTAAATCTTTAAGAGAATTCTGTACAAATTTAGGTGAGTCACTGAGAAATTCTCTTTTTTTTTTTTTTTTACCTCTGTCTTCTTCTCATCTTTGTCTATCTTGTACAAAAAAAAAACAGAAATGGTGTTCACTCGAAGTGGAAGAGGAAAAAGTAGAGAAACAAGTGAAATAAACAAAGTAAATCATGTGAAGCGAACATACACTCGAAAGAAACAATTGTTTGCATCTCCATCACTTAATCATGAGCATCAACATCACTCCCCTCATTCTGCTCCTCAGGTGCTATTTTTCTCTCTATATTTTTTTTGGAGTTTAAAATATGTTATATTTTTACTTGAAAATATGGAGTTTTGGGGTTTTTGTTTAATGCTAAATTCTTGAAAAATGTGATCTTTGATGTTTTTAGTTTGTTGGGTAAGAGGTAAATTTGATTGATGTTGAGTTGATTGAAACCCACATAAAATTTAAGGCTTTCAGTAGTGATATATTAATGGGTGCCCAAAATTTAGCAAAATTTGAAACTTTGGATTATAATGGACCATATGAAATGTGTTATATTTATAAGAGTTCTTTATTAATTTGCTGGGATTAGGGTTTAGTGGAGATAGGCTCTCTAACCGTTTGTTTGGTATGGAGCAATTAGATGGCTAAATGCTAATGTAACAAACCATTCATTTTGGGAAGATCATACTTCTTTTGTAATACTGAGTACTATAATGTGAGGCACTGTGTTTAGAGCTTTATCCTTTTAACATCCTTATAGAGATTATGGATTAAGGGTCCATTACATGCATTGCAAAGTATAAGGTCATGAATTGAATCAAGACGGGTTAACTCGTGCATTTTGGGGGACTAAGATTGATGGTGTGGGAGATTAAAGGTGAGTCGATGGTTATGAATATGAAACATTAACATGCAAGAAGTGCATAAGCCTATCTAGGATCTCCTTATCCATCTTTTTCAAGATATGAACTTTTAAATGTCATTCAAATTTTGTGAGCACTTGTGCAGATTACTGGTTAACAATATAAGGTTTCTAGAGGATCTTGGCATGATCTTATGTTGATTATTGAAGTCCTTGAGTTAGGGTAGTTTTTTTGTTCTTTTTATCAAATTCTAAATGCCCTGGACTTGTTACTTACTTTTCGATTAGGCTATGTGATGGAACGAGCATTGTTGATGTTCTATCCTCTTACTGCACTTAAGCAATCTGTAATCACTTCAACAGGCCGCGTCTTTCTGTGAATCCATATAATGGTAAAATCTTATTTTGCAGCTGAAGCGCTCAGGAGCTGGGCTCCTCATTTCCGACTTGCTAAAGCATCATGGTCAGGTCACAGTTATGCGTTCTCACAAAGGTGGGATAAGAAGGATGGCAAGGAGGGCTATAGATACCAGTATCACTTACAATCCAAAAGCAGAAGAAGAAGAGACTGAAGAGTTGATTTCAGATGAGTGTACTAAAAATGATGGAAGGAACTCAAACTCCATCCCGAAAACTCAGCAGTTACAAGATGAAAACCTTTCTGGTTCAAGTTTTCAAGCTGATATCCAACTTTCTGTAATGAAGGTATGATTCAGGTGTTAATGCATTTGAAATTAATGTCTATGCTACTATTCCTTTACCCTGAACGTAAAGTGACTACACGTTTGGATTTTTGCTGTATAAACCCATTGCTGTATGTCAATACTCAATACGAAACTTGTCTTACTTATATTTCAGAGTCCAGAAGCAGTGGATCTGAACATGCATTGTGTATTTGCTGCAGACCTAGCAGGAACTCTGCATCAGGGTATTTTCTCAAATTTTAAAATTTCTTCCTGTATTGAGAGGATAATAGATATGGAAATATACTGACAGTTTGCCCTCTTTCCTGTTCAGGTGCCACTCATTCTGATGAGGATATGTCACCAAGTGATGGCAATAAGATGCTAAACAATGCAAATAACAACCCAAATGAGGGAGTTGGCAATTGCTATCTGAGAAGTAGCCATCATCATCAATCTGCATCAGAGAAAATAGCACATCTTCCTGTAGTTGGTGTACATGGAAACCTGGAAACTGTTGGTGATGATATGACATTTGGACAGAGGGAGGATGATGTGGCATCAAAGAATACAAACAATGCCCAAGAAGACAGAGTCAGCTGTGGGTTCCTAAGTAACAGTAACCAACCAACTAGAAGCTTGAATCTGACTGAGATAGCTGAGCAAATGAATGCTGATGATGAATCTGAAGTAGACTCTCTAGGAGGTGATAGCAGCTTGATATCTGTTAGGGGCTATAAGGTTAAACCTCAATATGTTGACCCCCTCAGATCTATTCTTTCTAAGCATGGGGATATAGCTGCTAACTGTGACAGACCAGTAGCTATTCGCTCAATTTACTTGGTCTATCTTTGTGAAGTTCTTGAAAAGTTGAAGACAACTAATTTTGTAGCCATCACAAGGAATGAACTTGACGAAATGCTGGCTTCTCTCAGTCATATTGAAGGAGAATGTGTAGAAGTTGGCTGGCTCAAGAAGAGGGTCAATCTGATCTATGAAGCAAAGCTGGCTATATCAGTGCTGAGGCCAACTTCTGATGTGAAACAGCGCCTAGTTCAGCAAAAGTCAAAAATTCAGATTATAAAGGAGCAGCTGGAAGTTTACGAAAAAGATTATGCTACCAAACGAGCAGAGATTGCTAACCTTGAGGAGATAATTCACATTTCGAACTTTCAACTTTCTTTAGAGATGGAGCAAGCAACTGTGATGAACTGACATCATCAGTAGACCAAAACAGTGGATTAATGGAAGAAAAGAAAGATTAGGGAAGTGAAGAAGATGATTAATAAAAGAAACAAATGAAGATATGATTGAATAGATGAGTAAATCACCAATTACAACCTAGCCACTCTTTCGAGAGGAATGGCACTCTCCCAATTAATCTAACCGACTACTTTTACCAATTTTCAACATGTTTTCCCTCTCCTTAATATGCTGTATTTATAAAGCTTCTACCCTAACAAACTATCTCTTTAACTATCTTCTTCTTCAAGCTACTATTAATATAAAGCTATTTACTAAAATACCCTCTCACCTATATTAATTCATTACAATACCGGCCGCCCAAACATTCACCTTGTCCTCAAGGTGGATAGTAATCACTAGTAAATTTCGGGCCTCTGCACCACTTGACGATGTCCTCTTCCAAACCTTGTAGCCGTTGATGATCAAGCTCTTGCTTAGTGAGTACTTGAATGACTGGTGTGGGCACTGCGTTGGGAGTCAAATTCAGCAATTGGTCATGGTAGTGTATTAGGTGTTTGGTTGAATGTGTGTTGATTGAGTTGTATGGTAAGGGTGGTCATGGTAGTGTATTAGGTGTTTGGTTGAATGTGTGTTGTTTGAGTTGGTATGGTAAGGGTGCTGGTTGGAGGGAATGGAAAGAGAGTTTGGTTTTAGAAGTGGGATGGGATTAGAAAAAGTGGGTTTGGTTGTGAAGGAAGAATGTTGGGCATGAGTGTTGCAGTTGTTGTTTCGTGGGTTGAAGGTGTGGGTGGGCAGATTGGGTGGAGAACATGTTGGGTTTGTGAATGGAAGGGTGAAGAAATGGTTGTTCCAAAACTGGGTAGAAGGATTGGCCTTAGGATTAGGACATTGAGACCCTATCTCCTTTTCCTTGAGTGGACTGGAGCTCTTAGTTACTTCTCTAGATAAGAACTGGGTGGATGGGTTGGGCTTAAAACTAGGATAGTCAAAATCGGGTCCTAAGGCATGGGGTGGAAAAATGGGCTTGACATAATTACATGAAGAATCAGTGGGCTGTAAAGAAACTGACCCACACATTTTCTTGCAAGACTTAATTACTGCACCCAGAATTTCTTATCTGTTTGCACGTGGCCCCCACTGCTGTATTCCACCATTGATGTCATACTTTTGGTCTTTTACCAAATTACCCTTAATGATAGAGTAAGAATTTGGCTTCCCCTCCAAGCCAACAGAGGACTTAGCAAAACTTCCCCAATACACTTCTCTTTCCCTCTGTCTTTCTAGAACCTTATGGAATCCCCCTTGGACACACACCCCACCTACTTCAGCAGCATCATTTCCTCCTACAGTACCGGCACTAACGACTCCACCATCAGTGAAACCTGGTCCACCACCAGAACCGCACCCCACAGATCCATCCTTATTGTCTCTTCCTTCTCTTCTTCTCTCGTAAAAAATAGCACCACCAGCACCAAAATTCAGGCCACCCACGAAGTCTCCTTGACCTCCACTAGTAAACCCCCCTGCGAAGTCACCGGGCCTTCCTCCCGATTCGCTCCTTCCACCTCCAAAACCAGCAGCAACTATTAGTACCCGATTGGTGTTTTGACTCACAAAGTTGTTCCAATTACCACCAGATCTACCACCTTCATGTGATTCATCACTCGTTTCATCAAGTTTTTCCAGATTAATGGTGGTGAAGTTTCCCTTGTACTCACCACCACACTTGCTGCTGGCAACCAGGCCTAAACCGTCACCCTCTCTGCTTGTATTCAAATCTTGTACCTGATTGTTGACAGTGGGTATGGTGGTTTTGCTAACCTCTTTCTTGGCTGCTGGTCTAAAAATGGAGGTCATTTGAATCTGCTCCTTGCTGATTTGTTGCTTTTTCTTGAGCTCTTCATCATGATTCTCCTTTCTCAAGCGGTCTAGGACATCATCTATCCTTTTAAATGACCTCTCAAAGATCTCATCCAATCTCTTTAACAGCACCTGCTGCTGGGCTTGGGTAATGCCGATTGTCCTACTATGACCAGTGAAACCTGATCTTGTTGCTACCTCAATGTCGGCAGTCCTCAGTCCACCAGAAATCGTACCGCTCTGATACCATTTGTGATGAACTGACATCATCAGTAGACCAAAACAGTGGATTAATGGAAGAAAAGAAAGATTAGGGAAGTGAAGAAGATGATTAATAAAAGAAACAAATGAAGATATGATTGAATAGATGAGTAAATCACCAATTACAACCTAGCCACTCTTTCGAGAGGAATGGCACTCTCCCAATTAATCTAACCGACTACTTTTACCAATTTTCAACATGTTTTCCCTCTCCTTAATATGCTGTATTTATAAAGCTTCTACCCTAACAAACTATCTCTTTAACTATCTTCTTCTTCAAGCTACTATTAATATAAAGCTATTTACTAAAATACCCTCTCACCTATATTAATTCATTACAGCAACGGATACAGAAAAGATGATATTGGATTACAAGGCTAAGCTGAGACATGTTTTTGAGTTAGAGTCTTTAGTTGAAAGTTTGATATGAAGTTAAGGGTGAAAGAAAAATCAGATTATGCACTAGTGCATCACTAAACTTTTCATGTTACATTAACGGTCTGCAGTCAAAGCACTGCTGCTGCTCAAGCAGATGCTTTTTAAATTTGACTAACATTGCTTTTCTTGTTAGAGAAAGGCCTTGACTCTAGGTCTTCAACTACATGTTAGGACTCCATAGAATTGTTTTGGTACAGGTCTGATGTTCTCCAATTTGTAGGGAATTTCCATGTTGAACATCACATGATTCAACTGGCAAATGTTTCTTGTTATACTTGTGATTACTTGGTGTGCTTGCTAGCCCCCAAGCTTGTGGTCTGCACCATGATACCAAGCTGTTAAACTCGAGCTGTTCAAGACTTTTGGTTCATGCTTGGGTAGTTTTCCTTGAGTACATTTTACGTGCATGGTTAAAAGCTTGAATTGAGTCATTGACAAAATGGCTGGGCCTAGCCAAAGTTAATAAGCTCTAGAGAATAGCTATCTATGATGGTTAATATGATTCAAGCAGGATTTTTAACAGAGTATCTACATGAAAATTACCCTCTTTATTTCACAATGATTTTTTTTTGTGAAGGGAGAATGATGTCTTTTATTTTAATTATAATATAAGTACATTTCTTATAATGAAGTAGTTTACTCGAGTTGCTGGATTGATATACTAAAAGGAGGTGTCTTTGCCATATTGGCGGTATCCTGCGACATCAGTCCAAAATCATCTACACTAATCTCTTCTTTCATACTATGATTTCCGGTTGCTAAGAGACCTTCCGATAACATAAGAAACTGTTCTGGTGAAACTAAGAAGGTTATGGGTAGTACTAGAAAGTGGTCTATTAGTACCTCCAATCTCCTTCAATAAAGGAAATGTGCGAGATGACCATTGTGGCATTGTATCCAGGCTCAAGTGACCAACGTTATCAAATATTAAGAGGGCCATGGTCCATGGATACTGCTGCTGCATCACTTGATTATTTGCATTACTTGAAGGAATATGTCGCTAGGCATGTCCGCGATTCTTAAATATAAATAGGAATAATATTATGAAGATAATAAAGTTAATTATTTTAGTAATCTTATTTTCTTGCTTAGAGAATAAATATGATTAATAGGACAATAATGATTGGGCCTATAACTAAAATATATTAATCACCTTAAGTCGCACGTTGTAGCCTGAGTTGGACAAAGCAATCCGAATCCATTTAGGATTAGGGTTGGGCCGGTCTAAAGGGGAATAGGAGGAGAATTAGTTCTCCTAACTAACCTATGACTCTTCTATTATATATATGATATAATATTAGAGTTTAGGTAACCAATTCATTAGTCGGTTTCTTTTCACAAGAGAGAGAATTGAAACCTAAATCTATTCTCCATAAACCGCCTATACCACCAAAAGCAAGGGATCTTTTCTCTTCAGTTCTAGCAAACGTTGGTGTTCAGCGGTGCTCGTGGGTGATTAGAGGAGCAACACTTGGGGCTCTCGGATCTTCAAAGCTTGCATACAACGAGGAAATCACGCTACAAAGGTTTGATATTTAATCCCTATTGAATGATTCATATGTTTGATTATGTTTGCGATCCTATGATAGATGTTAGGAAATTGTTTCCCGAAATTCCGCTATATGCATCTATATATTCCTACAAAGGGTATCGGTTTTGCCTAATTCATAATATTCATATGATCATATAATTGTATGCAAAGTTATTATTTTTATTCAATTAAGGGCTGTAGGAATATATAGATGCATATAGCGGAATTTCAGGAAACAATTTCCTAACATCTATCATAGGATCGCAAACATAATCAAACATATGAATCATTCAATAGGGATTAAATATCAAACCTTTGTAGCGTGATTTCCTTGTTGTATGCAAGCTTTGAAGATCCGAGAGCCCCAAGTGTTGCTCCTCTAATCGATCCACGAGCACCGCTTGAACACCAACGTTTGCTAGAACGGAAGAGAAAAGATCCCTTGCTTTTGGTGGTATAGGGGCCGGTTTATGGAGAATAGATTTAGGTTTCAATTCTCTCTCTCTTGTGAAAAGAAACTGACTAATGAATTGGTTACCTAAACTCTAATATTATATCATATATATAATAGAAGAGTCATAGGTTAGTTAGGAGAACTAATTCTCCTCCTATTCCCCTTTAGACCGGCCCAACCCTAATCCTAAATGGATTCGGATTGCTTTGTCCAACTTGTGCTACAATGTGTGACCTCATAGGATTAATATATTTTAGTTATAGGCCCAATCATTATTGTCCTATTAATCATATTTATTCTCTAGCAAGAAAATAAGATTACTAAAATAATTAACTTTATTATCTTCATAATATTATTCCTATTTATATTTAGTAATTGCCGGGATGTCTAAGGACATATTCCTTCAATCTCCCACTTGTCCGAAGACAAGAGCGCAATGTTAAATTCCTTAAGTCACTTAATGTCAAATTTGATAACACAATGTTATTCTCAAATTTATGTTCCTTGATCGCTGAGTTCGAACTGCTCAAATAAAGATTAACTCCTTAATCCTATTCCGCATGGCCATGCAATTTTTCAGTTCTCGCTCATCAAGAGGCCCTGAATTTGCATAATTGATATTTGATATTAATTTATTGGAAATTGTAAATAATTGATTTAATTGTGATTTATGCTCAAATAATTTTATAAAGTTCCGATTTTTTTATATGAGGTGCGAAATAAATTGTTTAATTCACTCTAATATTTTCGGATTTTTATAAATATTTTTGTTATATTTAAAAATTATTTATGTTTAATTCGATTAATCATTGAAATAATTTGTTAACAATTAAAGATTTGATTTTAATTTGTTAAATAAATCTAATGTTCATCACCCACATAGATCTTGAATAATATGATGGCTTAAAATAATTTTATTATTTTTCCCACTAATTTTCGGATTTTTATCATATTATTTATGAATTTTGGTTAAATTTTATGTTTAATTTGATTATTCATAGAATTTAAGGATAACAATTAAAATATTTGATTTTATTTGTTATGATAATTCAGTAGATCACCCTAAAATTTATTTTCGAATTTTTCGGAATTTAATTGTTAATTTTCTGAATTTTTGGATATAATTTGATTTTTACCCTAAATTTGAATTCTTGTTGGATTTAATGTTAATAAAGATTATACATTGAAATCTAATCTCAATAAACTTAAAATTTGTTTAAGATTTGTTGATTGATTCAAAATTTCTGCCATAATTTTCGGATTATTAAATCCTAAATCTTTAAACAAATTGTTTGTTAAAGATTAAATGGAAATTTTGTAATTGTTACAAATAATTAAAGAAGAAGCCAACCATGGCTGGGTGGCCCACCGGTGATGGTGGAGCCACGGTGGCTGGCGGAGGGGTACCGGAATATGGCAGGGCGGGGACAGCACAGGTGGTGAAGGATCGGCGGCGCACGTGCGACGTGCGCGGCCCCTCCCTCCTATCGTGTGGCTGCTGGCGCTCGCTGGCAGGGGTGCTGGCGTGTGCTGGCAGCGGCTGGGCTGGCCGGAGGTTTCTGGCGTGGATGCCGGAGACTCGTCGGTCGGTGCAGTGGGTGAAGTGCTGGCCGTGCGCTGGCGTTAGGTTCTGGTTGTTGTTGAGGTGTGGTGTTGGTCTTGTTTTCACGTGAAGAATTGCGTGAATTTTGTGGGTTTTTGGGTTGGCAGTTGACTGGCAGCCTTGTGCTGCTGGTCAACGGTCAACAAGTCAACCCCTCATAAAAAAAAAAAAAAAAAAAAAAAATTGTTTTTTAAGGAAAATCTGATTTTCCATAATTGAGCATAAATCCAAAAGTTTCCTATTTTGCAAATTTGTGAATAATAATGATTATTGCCATGTTTAAATGAGTAATTGAATTAAAATAATAAAGTTTCCTAAATAATTACTAGCTTAAAATTGTTAAGTTTTATGATTATTATGGAAAGTTTTATTTGCTTATTAATTGTTAATAAGTAAATCGTTTGTGTTTATTGTATTTGATATTATAAATGCGTGGATGTTTAATGTAATATGTATGATATTATATTTGCATGTTATGACTAGTATGGCCCAAATTAGGATAGTAATTACGATCTGCGAATCGTTAAATTTGAATGTAAAATTAAATACGATCTGCGAATCGTTTGTATTTTTGTAACTTTAAATTTTAGTTATTTATTTAATTCAAATTATGTAATCAAGCATGAGGATCCAAGGAGTTTCAAGGATGGTGATCCATGGAGATTCAAGGGAGGATTCATGAAGATTAGTTATTTTCCTAAGTATAGGGGCCATACTAGATCATTTAGTTATTGCTTATAATAATTCTCTTGCATTTATCTTGTTTAAATGCTTGCTTCTAAGTTTGTTTGTGGTTAATCGATTCATGTGTTCACTATTAATTGACCATATTAGTAAACTTAGGTCCCCACAAGTAATATTGAGTTTTGATTGCTTTTCCAAACAACACCTATAAAGCCTTAGATCATGAGTAATAGGTTACGCCAAAGCGGGGTGTTGCTCATAGTTCCGGGATAGTAGGGTAGGTTTTTGAAACTTACATGTTAATGTTTGGTTTAACTCAACAAAATCATCAAAAGACAAAGTTTTGGATTTTGAAGCTAAGAGATAGGAGTAAACAAGGAGTTGTTAACCTGTCTACCAAGAATTATAATTAGTTATAATTAGTAAAGTGTTTACTTACCTCAACTACTATAAATTGAAGGCAGGGCCAAAGTCCGTTTGATTGTAGTGGGAGGGGATCTTGGTTATTTCTTTATTCAATAGGGGACTTTCATTTTGAATAAAGGGTAGTAGTAATTAAAATTTGTTTAATTATTGCTTTCTTGATAAACATTAATTGGATCTTGCTTAAATATTCTTTTGTTGTAGTTATCATGTCTCGTTCAAACAACAACAACACTCCCGGTTTTAATTTGCGCTATTTACTCGAAAAGGACAAACTGAATGCACATAACTTCCTAGAATGGGAAATGGCTGTGAGAATCGTTCTCAGAGCCGAAGGAAGGAAAAAGTTCTTGACAATCCTCTCCCCGAACCCCGCCGAAAGTGCAACTATAGGCGAACAGAGAACAAGGCAAACCCTAGAGGCCGATTACGTGCAAGTAACATGTCTGATGCTTGCTTGCATGGAGCCAGACTTTCAAAAGCGTTTTAATGGTCTGGATGCCTACTCCATCCTCCAGCAGCTGAAAACTATGTTTCAGAAGAATGCTAGATTGGAGAGGTTTGAAGCTCACTTGTAAGTTGTTGGAGTGCAAGTTGGGAAAAGGAAAACCCGTTGGTCCGCATGTGTTCAATATGATTGGACATTTTCAGATCATGGAAAAATTGGGCTTCCCTTACCCTCCAGAACTGGCAACTGATATTGTGATCAAATCCTTGCACGAAAATTTTCAAAACTTTCGGTTGAATTTTTACATGCAAGGAGGGGAGGCTACCTTGCAAGAGCTGCATGGTATGCTAACTCGAGTGAAAGGAGCTTGCCTGCTGAACCTGAACATAAGGATGTTCTTATGGTTAGGAAGGGCAAGCAATTCAAGAAGAAAGGGGCTACTAATAAGAAGAACAAGGGCAAGGTAGTTGCCACTGATGATACTTCTAAGCCACAAACCACTCCTAAGGCAAAAGTAGCAGCACTACATGAGTGCTACCACTGCCACAAGATTGGTCACTGGAAAAGGAACTGCCCCAAGTATCTGGAAGATAAGAAGACCGGCGCTTCGACTTCGTATTTATGTTATAGAGATTAACTTATCTACTTCTACATCATGGGTATTTGATACTGCATGTGGAACTCACATTATTTGTAATGTGCGGGCACTAAAAAGAAGTAGAATGTTGAGCAAAGGAAAAGTGGACCTCCACGTGGGCATTTAAGCACGAGTTCTTGATTTGGTTGTGGGGATTGTAGTCTACTTTTGCCTTCTTGTTTAGTTTAGAACTCTATAATTGTTATTATGTTCCAACTATTACTAAGAATATTGTTTCGATTCAGTTTTGGATTCGGAAAGTTTTTCATTTCAAATAAAGAATAATTGTTGTTACGCTTATTTGAATGATTTATTCTATGTCTCAACCAAGTTATCAAATGGTTTATATGTGCTAGACTTAGAAACCCACATCTATAACATAGACAAAGAAGAAACATAAAGCAAATGATTCAAACCCTACATACCTATGGCATTGTCGATTAGGCCACATAAGCTCAAAGCGCATTGAGAAACTTCATAAAGATGGAATTCTCAAATCATTTGATTTTGAATCATTTGATACTTGTGAGTTTTGCTTGATGGGGAAAATGACAAAGTCTCCTTTCACGAGGTTCAAGTGAAAGGGCCAATGACCTTTTAGCCCTCATACATACGGATGTTTGTGGACCTATGAGTACGTTGGCTAGGGGAGGGTACGATTACTTCATTACTTTTACCGATGATGTGAGCATATTTGGATATGTTTACCTCATGCGGCATAAGTCGGAATCCTTTGAAAAATTTAAGGAATTCCCGAATGAAGTACGAGAACCAACTTGGGAAGAAAATTAAGGCATTACGATCCGATCGTGGTGGTGAATATTTATCTCAAGAATTTGGTGATCATTTGAAGGATTGTGGAATACTTTCACAATGGACTCCACCAGGAACACCACGGTTAAATGGCGTTTTACGAAAGAAGGAATCGAACTCTACTTGATATGGTTCGATCCATGATGAGTCTTGCTTGATCTTCCTATTTCATTACGGGGATTTGCGCTTGAAACAGCGACATTCACACTTACCGTGAGCACCATCCAAAGCGAGTGGAAAAGACACCATATGAAATGTGGACTGGAAACGTTCCAAAATTGTCTTTTCTAAGGATATGGGGTTGTGAAGCTTATGTAAAACGTTTACTTTCGATAAGCTTTCACCCAAATCCGATAAATGTCTTTTTGTGGGTTACCCAAAAGAGACTAAGGGATACTACTTCTACAACCAAAGCGAAAACAAAGTGTTTGTTGCTCGTAATGGTGTCTTTCTGGAAAAGGAGTTCATTTCCAGAAAAACAAGTGGGAGAAATGTATATCTCGAAGAAGTTCGAGATGAGCAACAAATGGATGAGGTTAACACCTCATCAGAGGCGGCCCGGCATGAAAATGCTCAGGAGGTGGTGCATTCAATTCACGTACCTCTCACCGTCCCACTTGGAGATACTCCATGCGAAGTCACTCAACCTAGTGAGGTAGAAACTTCTTCGTTGTTCCCCAACGTAGAACTAGTAGGACCATCATTCCGTCAAAGAGATATATTGATTTCCTTTTGACCGAAAGTTCAAATAACGATTTTAGAATCGAAGAACCTACTAGCTACAAAGATGCGTTGGATAGTCAAGACTCCGAAAGATGGCTTGAGGCCATGAAATTTGAAATGGATTCCAAATTTGGCTTTATCATAAATGAAGAGGAATCTAACTGAAAGTTCTGAAATAACGATTTTAGAATCAGAAGAACCTACTAGCTACAAAGATGCGTTGGATAGTCAAGACTCCGAAAGATGGCTTGAGGCCATGAAATTTGAAATGGATTCCAAATTTGGCTTTATCATAAATGAAGAGGAATCTTGTGTATACAAGAAGTTAAGTGGGAGTAGTATTACTTTTCTGGTCTTGTATGTGGATGACATACTTCTCACAGGAAATGATAAGACCATGCTTGAGTTAGTCAAAGAATGGCTTAAAAATCGTTTCTCTATGAAAGACCAAGGAGAGGTAGATTACATATTGGGAATTAAGATCTATAGAGATAGGTCGAAAAGGCTGATTGGACTTAGTCAAGAGACTTATATTGATAAGGTTCTTGCAAGGTTCAAGCTGGAAAACTACAAGAGAGGATATGATAGTAAGCAAGGTTCATAATGAGGATCACGTAGCAGATCCTCTGACTAAACCGCTTGCTCAACCTAAGCATGAGTGTCATACTAGGTCTATGGGGCTTAAGCATATGGGAGAATGGCTTTAGGTTGTTTACTTCATGTTTACAATTGTAAAGACATTTGTTATGCTTTGAAATGTTTATCAATAAATTTTCGTTCTTATTTAATTGTTTGGTTTAGTATTAAATAAAATGTCCAAATAATTTGTGTTTTCAAATAGGATTATCGAAAACGTTTTGATAATGGAACCCTATAAAGTGAACGGAAATCACAATTTATTTAAAGTCCCTAGTCTAAATCACTAAATTGGACATAAGTGATTAATTTAAAAGACTAGTATATAATTAATTGATAGCGCAGTTCCATGGGCTATGGAGACATAGAGATGTCTAATTGATTATATAGATGTATAGTTGATACATTGAGACTTGACCTAATTAGATTCTAAAAGTAGAATCAAACTACTATATTTAGTGGATTCCTTAGACATGAGTATGTCTTAATAACCACAATATAATTAGTTTAACTTTGACACTGTTAAACGCCGCACCGTAAAAGGAGGTTATAAAGGCAGTGATCAGGTGGGCTAAGAATTGAGTGGGAGTTATGGTCATACAAGAGTGGATAAGTCCTCCTATTAAATAGGAATGGTGTCTGGGCCTCTTGATGAGCGAGAACTGAAAAATTGCATGGCCATGCGGAATAGGATTAAGGAGTTAATCTTTATTTGAGCAGTTCGAACTCAGCGATCAAGGAACATAAATTTGAGAATAACATTGTGTTATCAAATTTGACATTAAGTGACTTAAGGAATTTAACATTGCGCTCTTGTCTTCGGACAAGTGGGAGATTGAAGGAATATGTCCTTAGACATCCCGGCAATTACTAAATATAAATAGGAATAATATTATGAAGATAATAAAGTTAATTATTTTAGTAATCTTATTTTCTTGCTAGAGAATAAATATGATTAATAGGACAATAATGATTGGGCCTATAACTAAAATATATTAATCCTATGAGGTCACACATTGTAGCACAAGTTGGACAAAGCAATCCGAATCCATTTAGGATTAGGGTTGGGCCGGTCTAAAGGGGAATAGGAGGAGAATTAGTTCTCCTAACTAACCTATGACTCTTCTATTATATATATGATATAATATTAGAGTTTAGGTAACCAATTCATTAGTCAGTTTCTTTTCACAAGAGAGAGAGAATTGAAACCTAAATCTATTCTCCATAAACCGGCCCCTATACCACCAAAAGCAAGGGATCTTTTCTCTTCCGTTCTAGCAAACGTTGGTGTTCAACTCGGTGCTCGTGGGTCGATTAGAGGAGCAACACTTGGGGCTCTCGGATCTTCAAAGCTTGCATACAACAGGGAAATCACGCTACAAAGGTTTGATATTTAATCCCTATTGAATGATTCATATGTTTGATTATGTTTGCGATCCTATGATAGATGTTAGGAAATTGTTTCCTGAAATTCCGCTATATGCATCTATATATTCCTACATTACTATCGTAGTATTTCACATCCATTTATTATGTCGCACGATGTTCAGCAACGGAATGGGCAGTGTATCCATGTCATATGACTTTTGATTATGCAAGTCTAAAGATGGTTACTAATTATCTTCCTTGATACATACAGACTATAGTTTCTTCTCTCATTTGTCGCTGTTCTGTAGAGAAATGTTGGCTACTGTGTGGCTGTGTATGACCACTGACATCGAGCAGATGCAACCTGTATTTGTAAGGAATCACTTGCAGCTTATGCTTACATGGTTGGAAATTTTGAACAAGAAGGGCGTGAGGGACATCCAACCACCCTCCCAAGTCCCAGCCCGCCCCTTAGATTTAGATATGTGTTAGTTTTTTGAGTATTGTCATAATGTTTTCCCTTATGATCTCTGTGAAGAAATTAACGAACTAATTGTTTACATATCACTCTATCTATCAGTGAGGAGGTCCAAGGGACTCAATGTTGTAGATGTTCTCATCTCTCTCTTTGATTGCGAACTCACTTTTCTGAATTACAAACTTTAGTTAATTTGTTGCTAATTTGTTTTAATAACATTTCAGCCTTCAGAAGCAACTATTCCCTGTTTGTACAACCTCATTTGCGAAGGACAAAGGGAACATGAGCAATGACTAGCAATGCAGCAGGTTTGATATGAATGCGATCCGCATCGGTGCAGAATTCTGTAGCTTTGTATTAAGAGTGCATTATAGTCAAATAAGTGTTGTATGTTACTAGCAATGCAGCACAGCAGCAGGTTGTACGTTCTAGACTTCATTTATGTTCAACATTAATAACTTTTGTAGATGTTTTGTAGGTCTTTCGAGTACTTGCTGCTCTTGGGCATGCAAAGTTGCAACTTGCAAGTTATGCAATGAGTTATGAGCTGCTAGCAGGGTCGTTGGTCATGTATTCATGTTACTAATTTGGCATATAGAAAAGCTTTATTATGAATAGGTACATAACTCATGCAACTTCATAATCAAAAGATAGAAGGGACACTAATAAGAGCATCTGCATTCCTAATCCTTTTTTTTATTTTTATTTTTATCATTAGAATATGTCATGAACCATGATTAGTATATATTGTGCAAATTTGTAATCAATTTATTTAATAAATTATGATGTAATAAAAAATAGGCATCTATTTTTCTATATTTTGGAAGACTTTTGAACATAAACTCATGATTATATTTGATCAGCCTAAAAATACCTCATATTTAGACCTGAATACCATCCCCCATTTTTTTTTTTGACATAAATGACCATATCTTAAATATTAGTACTTCATCTTCCCTCAAAAATATAGTAGTACTTGATCCTTTATAAAAGAAAATGTATCAGTAATTTCTCTAACAAATTTCAAAATTTCATATTAATAAGCTACAACTTTTACATTTACAAGTCAAAATGAGTCTGTGTACTTCCTACTATTTTCTTACATCAAGTAAATGCAATTGCAGCAGCATTAAGCAAAAAGCTAAAAATAGTAACACAGTAACAACACTCCATCAGTCCATCGTCTCCATCCTGGCATTCCATACCATATTTGTGCTAATAGAACAAAATAAATGTTTTCAGGTGATTCTGTTTGATCTCCACTCTCCACATGATCGACAAGTGGCAACATTTTGTGTCTCACACTCTCTCTCTTCATATCATACTAGTACTTCAATCTCTCTTCCACAGTTCAGTATTCTGTAGAGTAGAGAGAAGAGAAAATGGTGATGACTAGAGGAATTAAACGAAGAATTAAGGAGGAAGAAGAAGCTGAAGCAGCTGCACTCATTCATGAAAATAACATGTTAAAGATTACATTTCCTGGTTTTTCGCCCTCCAACCTCCCTCACCAGGTTTTTTCTCACTTCTACTTCGTCACATTTAAAAATAAGTGAAGCAACTTCTACCAAAAAAACTCACGCGGAGGAAGTATTTTTTACGTAATATCTTCTTAACCTTAAAAGCTACCATCTTTATTAGTGGTTATTAGTGAACATGAGCACTAGCTAGTTGCCCAGGTTGTGTTTTTTTAAATAATTGCGTGAGTTTAAAAATTAAAACCCATAAAAAAAGGTTACGATTATGTGTGAATGATTTTTTACGACGAGTCATGTTAGAGGATGGTAAATTAAATTCGTAAATCATTTTGAGGCTAAGGGTTTGTTCTCGTTGTCGTGTGGTCAAAACTTCTAAAATTTATCTTTATGTTGTACCTCTGTTGCTGCTTTTTTGGGTTTGTAATTTTTATGTAAACCCATAATTTGTTTAATGAAGTTTTTCTTTCCTTTAAAATCGGATGCTTGTTTGATTTCCCATTCTTATTTGGTAATAGTGTAATTTGCTGTACATAAACATTGCATGAGTTGAGGGTTTCTGGGAGTCTGCCAAAATTTTGAGTTAAGTAAAAAAAAAAATAGTGGGTTGAAAATTTGAGAATTAAGATGTTAAGCGATTTTTGACATGTTTGGAATTGTTATCAATTTTAAATCTTAATATTCACGTGATGGAGTGGTAATTTGGTATGCTTCCTTGGTTTACCGACATTTGTGCTACTATTGTTCTATTATTATGGTTGTGACTACTGACTGACTAGTGAATGTGGGATATAGAGGATTGAGTTTTTCATATTCTTTGATGGCTTGATTTTAACAATCTGCTACTGTGCTACATGCTAATGTACTAGAATATTGATCACCATGGTCCAGCATAGGCTTAGCACTGCCAGATTGATAGACCTTGTTCCTGTGAATCAATGCCTCAGTGATCTACACTACAGTGGAGATTAGCCGTTGTGCATAACCATTTTTCCTTCCACCCTTGACCTACTTTTGCATAATGAAGTAGTTTTTATTTTGATCTTATGCTGTTAGCCTGTTACCATGCTTTGCAAGTCAGCATTTGTTATGTACACGAGAATTTCTGTATTTGTGTTTGAGTCCATGTTCTCTTGTTGAGTTCTGTACACGAGAATTTCTGTATTTGTGTTTGAGTCCATGTTCTCTTGTTGAGTTCTGCAAAATGACTTTTTTTTTCCAGCACATTAGCCGTTCAAGGGTTCCTAAGAGGATTAAAATATGTGAGAGGGTTGCTGACATTGTTTTGAAGGTGGCTGGGCCTGGTTCACAAAATCCAGTCAATATACCTTTCAAATCGAATCATTGTTCTCTGAAGTCAGAAGGCAGAGCAATGTCCTCATGTCTGTCAAGAGACCTCGAACCATTACAGGCATGACTCCATTCTCAATGCGCATCTCTTTTTCCTCATCAGCATTTCTTGCCTAATTATATGCTCGTCTTCTTTTTTAGATGAGGCCGAGGTGTTTCATACTTTATATGCTTTTGTAGAAATAATCTTTTTACAAACTTATGTATGTACCGTGGCCTTGGTTTTTTAGGTGCCCCCTCTGGTTAAACGTTGCTCTCTGACTACCTCAGGAAGATATCCAAATCATCGTGCTAGACAAGTTTTTTGTAGACGCAACAGATCAACAGCTGCAATAGGTTCTATCAAAAAGGAAAAACATGTTGAAAATGTACCTGATGGAACCCAAATGGACACTCCACTGACTGAGAGTCTTCATCATAACGATAGTCAAGCTTTAACCATCCAACTTACTGAAGATGTAAATGATAAAAATATATCGAATGAGCATACATCATTGCAGGAGGTTATTGTGCCCATCATTGAGGAGAGTTTTAACAGTCCGAATGAGGCAGATAGTGTTGCAAGACCAGCAACCAGCCTTAATCTCTCTGCTGTGGCTGAGCTGGATGATGATGTTTCCAGCATGGATTCTGAATTACTTCATGCTGCAGTGACTATTGGCGGTTATAGGGTGAAGGAAGATTTGGCATCGATTCTCAGAGATATACTTTCAAAGTACGGTGATATTGCTGCACAATGTGTCAAGAAATCCATTATGCTTCGGTCTTGGTTGGTTGAGAATGTATGCGACATAGTTCAAAAACTGCAAACTAAAAAATTTGTGCATCTCACACCAGTTGAAGTTGACAGTTTCAGAGTTCTAGTTCAGGACATAAAATCAGATGGCATGGAAGTTGGGTGGCTTTATCAGAGGCTTAATGAAATTTACGAGGCAAAGTGACTTTTGAAACAATCTCCCAATATTAAGCAGGCTAAGAGCCACAGTAGGCAAGCAACTAAGAATAAAGAGGAAGAGATCAGAGTTTACAAGGAGAAAATCAAAGTATATGAGGAAGAAATATGCAAACTTCAAGAGAAGATCATTTATGCAAAGGAAGAGATGGAAGCGAAGAAGGCTGAGGAAAGTAGGTTGGATGAAATTCTCTCTTACACGAAAGTACAGGTGAAAAGGTTTCACTGTGGGTCGATGACTGATGGGTTACTTTGAGGTTTCTACCTCTGAATTAAGCTTACATTGCTACTTGAGACTACTAGTAATTAAATGGTACATCCTGCTAACTTTATATGTTTTTACCTAGAGATTCATTTCCAGCTTTATATTAGCACGGTATGTGCATATCTAACTCAAAATCTCTTGTTCTTGCTAAGTTCGGGATGCCTGAGATATAACATGCTAATTTTCTATTGGGCTTGAGACATTTATTTAGATGACTTTAGGGGATGTTTGGTTCACGAAGTGGTATAGGTTTGGAATAAGGAATGAAACTGGGGTGATATGGGGTTGGAACTTGATACTTGATTCCATGTGTTTGGATATATCTTGGAATGAATTTTTTTCCTTTTATTTTTATACCTGAAGGTTTGGTATGAGTCATACCCACCTCCTCAGTTTAAACCCCATACCTTATGGGTTTGAGGTATGGGTTTAGAAATTTAAAATTTTGCAAACAAACACTAGGTATAGGTTTTAGTCATTCTAAACCCATACCTCATACCTTATTTTTTTGAACCAAACACCCCCTTAGTGGATTTCACTAATCACTACTAAATTCTTTATCATTTACTTTATTTTTGTCTTCCCGATGGAAGACATTCTCAGGAAACTCACTGTTTGTTAGACATTTAGCTGTTGCACAACTGATCTTTCTAAAAAATTATCAGCATGAAGCCATTTGGGGGAGATGTTGTAGAGCTGATCAATTACGGTCAAGCCCGATTTAGCATGCTTTAGGCAGCATCTTTTAGACCAGTATTGGTCTTTAGTCCACTTGGCCTGATTCTACTTATGCACACTTTTTCTGGTCCAGTATGTGGCCTGGCCTAGCCCGATTTACCGGCCTAAAATGGCTCACCTTTTATTAGCTGCAAGATTATGGTTGAATGCTTAATCTGTCCTAGTCTAATGGTTGCTGATTTTCTTTGTATTCTTTTCTCAGAACTGAGGAAGAATATATAAATTAAACGAGGAAGAGCCATTTTACACTGGAACAATCTTTTATTGCAAGAGAAAATATAGACACATACACATAGTCGCATACAATCTCCTATGCTATCTGACTTACACTCTTCACATATACCAAGGAACATGAACTCTTCACTCAACATAAAGATGAACACTTTAAAGTTTAACCCCCCCAAAAATAAGGTGATTCGGTCATACAACACACATTTATAAATCTCTAAGAAGCACGAAAACCAGGACCCTAGGTTTCCTCGTTTCCAAAACGTTTTGTTGAAACTCCAACCATTTCCATGCTAATGAAGCCTGAAATTGGCTGAAAGCTACTTTTCCTGTTTCCTTGCAACATAGTTTATGGCCACATTAGGGATTGACTCTTCTGCAGACTCTTCTGATTTCTCCTCTTGAGCCAGTCAAAGGTGCAATGTTTCCCATCTTAACCATAGACTGAGCAAAATGCTGGAAGAATAGCGCATTGTTCTCAGCATATTGCTTCACTAATTTCATTGATGCTTCATCTTTGGTCACCAGAATTTGATCAGAACTGAGTAGGCCTTTGTAAGCCAATAAGTTCTTGTAGTAGTTGTTGTCAAACTTGAAAGGGCTAGGATAGTCTAAGTTAAACAAGTTTTGATCACCACCCGATTGTGGGCAACGGGTACGCAATACAGATGCAAATGCTTGGTTCAGAGTGTTGTCGGGTTGCCCGTTTCCACTCTGGTTGTACAACCTTTGCCTGAAGCTAGTGCATCTAGCATCTCCAATTGTGTGACTCCCTGTAAAACAACAATATAAGGACCCTCAAAACCTCATCCACAAATCATCAATTACTCCATCTATTTCAAATATGTTATCCATTTGCTTTCTGAAGTCAAATTCATCAACTTTGACCATATACATTTTTACTAAGAAAAAACATCATTATGTGGAATCGTGTTAGACTTATATGTATTCTCAAATATTCTTTATAATAGTCAAAGATGTGTTTTTAAGATCTTATATAAGCAAATGGGTAAAGTATTTTGAGGTGGAGGGTGTAACTGTTAGACATTTAAAATAAAGTGAAATAAGATGCTAAATTGCTAATCCATTCTTTCTCTCATGCCAACCCCACCTCAACTTTTTGTTAACTAAACGAGGGGCGTATTGGTCAATTTACTTCTTGTTAAACATAATGTACTAGTTTGTGGATGTTTAGTCTTTTCCAGCTTGTTCAAAACATCTTTGTAATTGTATTAGCTTTAATACCTTGTGTAATCCACAAACTGGTACGCATAATATGAGCATCTTAACTCTAAAAGCTCCTAAAAGGACAAACAAGTCTCCATCAGCAGCGTTCATACAGTAACACTACTTTCCTAAAAGGAGGACTTTATTTCCTTAGCAAGATTGGAATTTGATTTCATATCAATGTTCCCTTTAGTTTTTGTTGTAGACTAAGTAAAACAAATAATTACCAAGACTATTGTGTTCTCTTCACCTGAAAAAACCTGAACTGAACTTATTAGATCTGATTGACCCTTATTGGAACTTATCTTGAGTGTTGTGTTAGACCTGGTCAAACCTGATTACACCTGATTTGAACTTATTGGACCTGAAACTTATTTTATAAGTTGAAGAGAACACACCACTATTCGGCAAGGAAAGAGGTGAGGATTAGAAGCTTATAACAAGTGTAATCACCAAAATGCTTCATTCTCTCTTGTTCACCTCCAAATAGTATGATTAACATACCTGAAAGCGCGACAAGATCGACTAAATCAAGCCCCTTAAGCTTGAATTTGGTAAGGATGGTCTGAAAGGTGTTGTTAGGAGCAGGAATATTGTAGTTAGAGCCACTCAAGCTAGCATCTAGAGTATCCCTTCTTCCTAATGGTACCACCCAACTTGGTCCACCAGTCTGCATATATAACAAACGATTAATTATGATAATTCCCATTTAAGTATGGTTTAATGTAGGTTTAAGACCCATACGTTTCAGGATTCTATCATATGACTGCAAAACTTACAAGAACAGTAGCGTCTCTAGCAGTTATGGCTAAGATATCAGCACATGACACAGTCATAGGGCATTCTTTCTCCACTGCTGCTTTGATCTCATCAATGACCTCAAAACCTCGAGCTGAGTTTCGGTTTGGATTTGATCTCTTCTCGCTTACTAAGGTTCCACTGCTGTCTAGCAACACACCGCCATCGCAACCCTGCAGTGATCATCACAAAACACCCAAAAGAATAAGAAACAATAGTCATATATGACCAAAATCGTAGTATTTTATGTTTATTTGGTTGAACTTAAGGAGCATTGCTTCCATGAAGTAGTAATTTTTAAGGAATAACATTCCCTGGAAGTGTCAAAGATTGTTTGATTGACTAAGTAAACAACTTCCTCTATATTACTGGTATTTTTTGTCAACCAAACAACTTCACGATTATCCACTTTTCAAGAAGCCGTACTATAATCCTTCATGTATGCATATCAACCAAACAAGCTAAGTACTTAATATTGTGTTTAGATCATTACCTTGACGAAACAGTCATGGAAATGGAGCCTAAGCAAGGAAGCTGCCATTCTGCGTTCTTTAGCGACCGCCTTGGCGACCACAGACCACACAATTTGTTCAACTTTTGGACAAGAATGGCCATAGAATTGTGGGTAGAGAGGACCCCTTTGGGTTTTCATGGAGAGACATACAGGAGCTACTACTAGGAAACATAACACAATGAGATGGTTGAGAGACTTGGCCATATTTTAGAGTTGAGAATGGTGCTTTTGCTAACATTAGATGAAGCTCTACGTCCTTACTTATAGACTTATAGTAGGGGGCATTTCTTGTCTTTGTAAAAAAGTAAGAGGAGGTTAAAAACGTGGAGTTGGTAATAAGACATCTTATTTATTGCATTAGTTACCATAAGAAAGTGAAGTGTTATGTAAGAAGAGGACACCTAGGTCTTGGGTGGGTCAAATAAGACATATTATTAGGTGATATTTGTCATCTTACGTTTTGTGTTTTAAACTTTTAACGGTATCATTTGGGTGGAGTGTGAGGTGGGGGTATGATTAATCCATTCCACATGTGAATAAAATGAAACTCCTATTCCACATGTGAATAGTTGAGAAAGCCTCATTCTTTCTTAACACTTTGTTTGAATAGCAATATAGGAGGGAAAGGAAGGGGAAAGTTAGAGGAGGAAGGGGAGAAGAAAGAAAAGGAGCGGGACAGGTGGAGCTCCATTTCCTCCAAATTTATGTAATTTGGAAGGGAGGATGCTTATTAAAGAGAAAGGGACAATGGATCACTCCCTCTCTGTCCCCTTCCTTCCCCCAATTTCTTATCCAAATAAGTGAATTTGTTCCCCGCCTCCCTTTACCTTCTTTTCTTTTCCCTCAATTTCTTCCTATCCAAACAAAGGGTTAAAGCTTACACATTGTTTCATTTCGGTAAAAATATAATATAGGACAGAGGAATATGTTTTTATTGATTTTCATAAAAGTATTGTAACTAAACTGAAAAATTGCAATGTAATTGCTCTATTCCTTATCTATGTTTTTTGGGGGGTGAAGAAGAGGGGACCTCTCAATTCCCTATACTTCTATATGTGTAATGTGTTCTTGATAGATTAATTGGAATGCATGCAAAATATGCAATTACTCTGCTTAAACCTTCAAGAAACAACATGATTGGTAAGTGCTATGCCTATATCAGGCATCAACTATATGCATCATGTGTGATGTACGTGATTAGTTTGCTAAATTTTACCTTGTAAATGCTTAATAAACAATTAGGCAATGCTTAATTAACTTATGATGATATTTTATGTGATGTATAAATTAATGTACTTCGATTTCAAGCCCTGAGTACCATTTTCTAAGACTATATTGATCATTTTAACTAATTATATCCACTATCTTTTTGTTCCCTCGAAAAAAAATTCCACAAACTTTGTTGATTTAGTACTCCTAAATATCCGGATAGCACATGACTCAGGGTCAATAGGTGGAAATTTTCATTTTTATATTTTGAACTTTGCACTTTACACAATTTCTCCAGTTAGGATGCTTTCCCGTAACAGTTATATCAATTACACTATTAGCATCTAGTAGGAGTATATTTTAGTGAAAGTATACATCCATCTCTGAGAATAAAGGTAGCAAGATTAATCACCTTATTTCTTTTTTAAGAAAAACATAGAAATTCCTTGTTACTTTTCATGAATTACTACTTTTGATCATCTATGAAGGCTTTTGGTGAAAAATTAGAGAATACAAACATGATGGACCAACCTCGATATTAAAGATAGCTAGACCCTCCGAGCAACATTAGTATATTATTTGCATGGGCCACTTAAATTATTAATTATATTATAATTATATATTAATGCAAATAAAGTGCCCCAATTATGAAGACATTAGCAATAACAAATCTTATTCGTTATTAATATATAATATAGCCTTGTCCAGTACAGATATTAAAGTTTCATGCTTCTCTTTTTCGTCCCTCTACTTAGCCCTATTGGTTGTGGACGTTTTACACTTTTACCATTTGCAGTAATTAAATACCTAGAAATAGTGACCTTTGCTTTCCAGGCTAATGAGAAGAATATAGTAGGAGTATTTTCTTTGATAGAGTAGGGAGTATTAATCATTACTATGAGAGACGAACAATGTACATCCACTTCTATAGAAAGGGCCAAGGGGATGCTTCAATGGAATCCCACTTATTTTGGTTTGCCAAGTTTCGCATAATTCCATTGTTTCGTTATAGAAATAATAAGTACAAGGATAGAATAGTAATTGGAGTTGGAGACGAGCACTTGTAACTTGGACCAAATTTTGGATTCCGGATTTGGGTTCAGGTCAAGTAAACTCACTTTGATGTCTAAGTTAGTTTGAAAGAAAAGAAGTCGAAATCGTCCTCGAGAGGTAAAGAATCGTCCGATCTTCGTGAGAAGCCTCTCTTCCTATAGTTGGTTTAGGGTAGAGACAAGAAAAGTAGGAATGGTACCACTGGCACTTATTTTGATTCCTATTACTTTGTCTCCAAGCGGCATTAGTTAGACCCGACGGTCGACCATGATAGTAAGCGTAGCGCATCTCATTACCAAGGACCGATCGGAACCATCCGAGCACACCGAGCTTGGTTCTTTAGTTTTGTCCTTTCTTTCTCTGAGTAATGCCCTAAGGTTTGATGCATGGGGTAAATTTAGCTAAGGACCTAGCGAATTAGGTCCCACTATCTTTAAGATCGGCCTATGGATCTCATGGGAAGCGGTGCCTCGACGATTGAGATAAGATCGATTCTAAGGCTGAGCTTAAGCCCATAAAGAGCCTTTCAGAAGGTCTTATGAGACATCATACAACATAGAACTTTCTCTCTGATTATAGAGTAAAATTAAATACTTAAAGCAGGTCCGAAAGAAGAATCTATCTCTTTCTTATGCGAAAAGCAAAGTAGAAAGAGTTATTCTTTAGGTTGCAAGCAAAGAAGCAAAGGGCTTACACACAGAAGTGTATAAAATAGTCGACCGACTTCGCACGGGAAGGAGTGACCGAACGACGGCCTTTTGCAACTTTTCAATCAAATGAAATACTAAAACGGATTGACTAGTTTGTTCTCTCATAGCCGACGGAAGGCGCGGATTGCTAATTGTTGTTGCGTCTTCCCTATATGGTATGAATAGTGCCCGCCCGCTCCCGTAATCCAATACCCGAGGTAAGTACCTAACTAAGCCGGTATGGCATCCATCTACCAATCTATCAAGCAAGGACAACATGGAATGAGGTTTTTCTCTTGCCTTTGCATGGGTTGCCTGGGATTATCCGCACCCGGTTGATCTACTAAAGGGCAAGTAGCTTGGTTTAAATCCAAAAAAATTAGCGTTTTCCCGGATTTTTGCTTGTTTTGGATTTCTCTTCCTAAGGCTGCATCTCAATGTGAAAAAAAGACCCAAACCCCGTGTTTTGGGCTTGTTTTGACGGATTGGCAGGTTTGGAATGGATTGTGAATCGGATTAAATAGTTCATGAGCTTGACTAAACCGTACTCTCTATTCGTTCTACTTGAGCTATCTCGCCACTTAGCCCGAGACTTCTAACAAAGCAAAATTCTATTTTCACTTGATCGCTTGCGTGCCTCACTCCAATCGAGATGAGTGAAAATCGCTCCTCCTCATTCTTCATGAGCTAATTCACTCCTCACTCCAGGAATGCTTTCGAAAATAGGAATTGTTGCCACCAAAGCAAAGAAGGGAAATAGAGTCTTCCAACAAGCCTATCTCTATCTATTACATATCACATAAAAGAGTCCCTATCACATTCGGTTAGCTCGAAAAGACGATGTGCGAGACCATTAGCGGCCTGGACATCAAGGCTCCTGAGAGTGAGTGTTGATAGTAGAAATTAAATGAGGGTAGAACCCGCTTGAAACATCTCGCTTGAATCTGTTTAGTTTTTCACTAACACTAAGACTCATCTGAGTGCTATATACATAGCTCCTTGATTACTCACTCTTATCAAATAAAAGATTTTTGAATCACTTTAAAACCTCAATCTTATTAGCTTAGTAGCAGCCGTGGAAGTTTTAGTAGTTCTTGCAGAGTAAGCTAGAAGATGACCAATTCCACCCCATCATGATTGGTGGCGACTCGGATGACATATGATTAACTAGCGCAGGAGGGCGAGTTCCCGCATGTCATTATTTCTCTTATGAGGCAAGTTGTTCTAGTGTTCTAGAGCACAAGAAGTTGCTAAAGAGCTTTTAAGAAGGGGCTTCCAACTGTAATCGATGGTGTTCCATAATTAAGATAAAGAAAATGGAATTCCTTCGCATAGAGAAAGACACGAATTTAGGAAGAAAGCCCTACCCTATAGCTCCTTTAAAGCATCTCCTACTTTCGGAACGGGATAGAGGAGAATACATAAAGGAGCTAAGGGTGAGAAGTACGAATGCTCTTCCGCAACGCGGGTTACTGAAGAGCATGCATCAGCTGTAAGGGGCACTAAGACTCCCTCGATCTCTCCTCTTCCCCACCTACCTGAACGAACAACTAAGACTTACTTTTCCTTGCCTTAACTTAGGAAATTCCAAAACAAAAGAATAAGGCCATGAAGTTTATCCCCGAAGTGAATTGATTAAGTCTTCTCCGTAGGCAACCCTAGAACTTCCCAACTCAAATACGACTTCGTTTCCAAGGGAAATCCATTGGACAGATCCTTGCTTTTGGAATCCACATGAGGAAAGATCTTCTCGAGCTTTTAACCATTGTAATTTTGAATTTAAGATATATATTAATAACACGGGAAGAGAAGCTCCCATAAGGAAATCTTGTTAGAATCTTACTATCCCCGTAAGGTAGTTATACCTCCTAGGACGACTATATGGTAGAAGCACTACAACTTTCAACTGGTGGGGGGATTCCCAACGGAAGAAATAGTAGCCCTCCCCTCCGTCTAGACCAACCTATGCCTTCTTTACAGAAGTAAACTCATGCATAAGCCATTTAGGAAATCCACTTCATGTAACGGGACAAAAGCACTAGAACGCTTTGGCGTCGGGAACTACCACTATATGGACTTAGCACTTTCACTAGATGGAGGCTTTCATGGCTTATCCATCGGCAACTACATAAACCAGATAAGCGTTCCTAAAAGGAGTTGATGTTAGCATCACTAACCGAGATTCATAGGGCTCTCGAACGAACTCGCCCCTATCTCGTTGGCTTGTCCGTGGAACCCGCGTCGGATAAGGGAGCATGCCTAGAGGAAGAGAAGAGATTTCCCGGGAGGACTGCTATCCAACCAATAATTAATCACCTCCTTTCTAAAAAAAAGACCACCTGCTCTCTCACCGGTTTACGAGCTTGGCCTTTTTACGCCTTTCTCCTTGTTGCCCACTGGATTCACTCACTTTTTTGAGAATTTGCTCTCTCCCGTGTAACGTAAATAGTCAGCCCTGGTGGCTCGTCTAAGAGGGACAGAGAGCTCATTTACTTGATACTTAAAAAAAGACATTTGAAATAGAACAACTTTCAAACGAACTGGATTGCTTCGCCCTTGCTGGCTTTCATCAAGATTCAAGCTTTATCACTAGATTACACAAGCTTTAGGAAGGGAACCAGCTTGGGTATTGCCCCTTTAAACCTCTCAACAGAAGGAAGCCTGGTTGATTGGTTTGCAATAGAAGAGGGACGGTAAAAAAAGAAAAAATATCCCATAATCCTCTTCTTAGTACTCCACTCAGTAAGAGATTAGGAATCCCTATATTTCCACTCACTCAATTTATACCACGGGGATCCCCCCATATATTCTGATATGCTTTTCAACAACCCCAATATTCGGTCTTTGTGTCTCCCATCTATTTCTCTTAGGAGAGGTAAAGCCTTGGTACACAACCCTGGGTCCTGTAAATGACAATGGAAAGTCCTCTAGCTTTTCATACTGGTTTATGAAAAACCTTGGCTATAAAGCTTTTTCTAAAAGGGATTGTAGTAATTATAGTTTTATACTACTTGGCAACATTATGGGTAATTTTTCAAAAAGGAGCAGAATGAGAAGAATGAGGAAGATGACCTTATGGCGCAGCTCGAAAGACGTTTGAGCTCGTTGATATGAGAAAGCTAACATTGTCCTAAGAAGGCGCAAAAGACTGATCGGCTTACTTTGCTATTCTCTTTCGAAACCTAGAAAGCAAGAAAGAGAAGTTATTTAATTAAGCATAAGTGATCAACGAAGACCTAAAAGCGGTTATATAAAGCACCTGCCGCTTTCTTTGCTACCGGATTCTTTCGATCCTAAAGTAAATCAAGAGGGTAAGCTTGGATCCATCTTTCCGCTTAGCCGAACTTCTCATGCCCGGTATGTCCCGATGCCCTACCCGAGGAAGCCCGGAGTTACCAAGGAGATTTTTATTCAAGCTACGAACAAAAACTCATTCTTTTATCTATTGTATCCTCATCGGCATCTCCTTACGCCGATTCAATAGCTGCTGGATTGTGAACAAGAGCTGAAACACGTGAAAGCTCAAAGCAACTGGATCTGTCATACTCTATTCTAAATATTGGAATATGAGTGTGTGGAGTATTTCGGTAATTTCACTTGAAGTGTGGCCTATCAATTTATCTATTCACATTTAGATAAATATCTAGCCTTTCTCTTATTATTAGGTGACATGTGGCATTATCAATCTACCATGGGTTGTAGTATAGAGAACGACTGAACGAGTATAGCAGGGGGTTCCGATAGGATGCTTGTGGTATGTGATGTGCTAGACTTTGATAGAATATACTTCCTCCGTTTCGTTTTAAATGCAACAAAGGGGTATCTTAGGGTTTTAAACTTCAACTATCAGTTTAATTTTTTGTAAAGCTGGTCATCTAACATGATATTAGAGACAGCGTGAAAAGAAAGTCACAAGTAGAATCGCATCCATACATCCTTTTCAAATCGGAATATTTAGTACTTTTTTTTTTTGAGGGGAATATTTAGTACTTGGTATAAGGGACGTATGCTCCAATTAGGTGCAAAGTGAGAATTAAACAATGGACCGAATCGAAGACATACACATAAGAAATTAAGCATTACTAAATACTACTATGGGTTATTTTTTTCTGAATCGCTTGGAATCATCTTTGAACCAACATGGAGTAAACAATAAGATACTCCATCCTTGCATTTTACCAATCGCATATACTATCTGATTAGTATGTCTAATCAAAATTGTCATCCTTACTAAAATGATAGTAATGGTCTATGACTGACTTCCAATAATTCCTCAGTAATTAAGATTGAGTAGTGGAACCTCACGGCTATCAAAAAGACCGAAATAATTAGATCGACTAGTGGCAGGAACATAGGAAACATCCTACTCTTAATTCTAGGTGTGGTCTATCAGTAACGTACATTGTTTTATATCATTACTCTGGAGAAGTTTGTAAAAAGTGACAATCAGTACAAAGAAAGTATTAGCTTCCGTAATTTTTGTTTAGTTGTTTCATATTGGCTTTTGTATTATTTACAAAATCCACATTGATCTTATTGTTCTACTAATATATAAAAACAACTATTATCATGTAAAAGGTTGTCGGGTATCCGAATATGTATAAATATATAAATTTATAATGGGGGTATTTGGCAATTTTCTGTTGGTTGTTTTACTTGGCTGGTTTGGCATATTGTTTTTATTAGCCGCTTATGTTGGATGTTTGATTATTGGTTATTTATAAAAGTATTTGGTGAAACCAATTTGTTAGTGTTGACGCTTTAGTACAAAATAATTGCAAAATTCAAAAGCTAGCAAAAAAAGTTACAAAAAACAGCTTTTGGCTCAACTGCTTAAACAAATTATTTGCCAAACATCTTTTTTCGGCCTTTTGATCGCATAATAAAGTCAATGAAAAGTCACCTAAAAGCCATTAAACAAACACCTCTTATTAACTTTTTATGATTTTGCTAATTAGAAATTAAACATGTTAACCGTTAAATTTGTGTCGATAAATTTTACAGTTGAGGTGGATGGAGTAATTAAAACCAGAGGGATGCTTAAATACACTTGATAAGATGTGACTATGTATGTGAGGTCATCAATTTTGCTTTATAGGATGCATGAAGACCCATGTGCAAGTAACACGCTCCCTACAAGTGCAGGTCCTAGTTTGATTAGGCTTTTTTGGGCTTGGACACAGATTCAGTAAACTGATTCCATCACTCCCTATTTGTTTTGGGCAGTGGGTTAACCATTATTCTTACTTGAGGGTAACCTAAATTCCAAAATGTTACCTCCAAATTTGAGGAGTAACAAAATCATTTTCATCCCTTACAAGTGATTCATCTCCATTATTGAACCAAACACCCAATAAATTAATGATCACTGTTACCATTCATTCTCTCTACTTAACTCCATTCTCTTTCCATTTCTCCAATCGAACAAAACGCCCCCTAATTGTGCAAAATTCAACATCAGTACGGTAAATCATGAATACGTTGATAAGATGATAGTAGTTGCTTGATGATGACAGAATCAAATCATTCAAATAATCAAATGTCAATTGCCAATAATTTTCAACTGCTCCAAGTTGACCCGTGGTAGTCTTATACTAACCGTGACTCCTATTTGAGCTCCTTCCAATAACAAAAATTAAGCTCGATTCATCTAATTTGTTAAAAAGCGTTTGAGCAATCTGGGAAAACGACAGTACTTTAGTTGGAGTTACATCCTCAATGCACCTGTTACACTAAAGAATACCTCATTGACCTGAATGTCAAGACAGAAATTATAGTTTATGTTAAGAGGGAATTAACAAGGGAAAAAGAGGTTAATATTATAGTGAATTATGCTTGACATCCCAAATTCTCTGGTGATAATTCATAATACCTAATATATACATTCTCCCTCTTTTTTATTTGCATCATTGAAACATGACACAAGAACTTACAAGAGGAGTGATAGAGAGAGAGTTAAAAAAAAAAGGACCCTCATGTTAGTTATGCAAGCCCAATAGTCCAACACGGTTAGTATGTCCCCGAAGACAGGTTGTGGTTTTGGGGAGTGTTCGAGGAAAAAAATTATAGACAAATTGGAAAGTTTTTGTTTGCTACCAGGGTAGAACCCGCACCCGCGGGGTGGAGTCCCAACAAGATTTCCGATTTCTTTTCTCTTTTCGTTTTATTTTTTCTAAGTCTTATTATGTTAGGATTCTTTAGAGATTATTTATTCCTAATATATTGATAATTGTATTAGGAAGATTAATAATTAGTTTCCTAAGTTGAGTTAGATTAGATATTGTTAGATGCTAATTCTACTAATAGGCATATGATTTCATCCTCTATATAAAGGGGGATTAGATATTGTATGCTCATCAAATACTGGGAGAGATTACAAAAGACACTTAGGCTTCTAGTTAGAGTTCTTAAGAGAAATTGTAATTCACGAGATTTGTAACTTTATAGAGTTTTGCTAATATTCGTTAAAGGATTAGTGAAACGGTTGGTGGGTTTCTTCTATTTGTTAAGGGGGAGGTTTCCACGTTAAATTTGCGTTTGTCATTGCTTTAATTTTTGCTCCCTAGATTTGTTTATAGTGTTTACATGCTACTATGCTTCCGCATAAGTCCTGACACCCCATGTGCTAGGAGAGAGATAGAGAGAATATATTACGAAAAATGTCAATGTTACAATTAATATGCAACTACCTGAAATAAAAAAAAAACGTTGCACGTAAAAAACAAAATAAATATAATAAATTCTAATGTGTATATCGCACATATGACACATCTACAAATATACTCCCTCCGTTTCTTTTTAATTTACTCAGGGGGCGTTGGTTGGAAGTGGGGAAAGGGAAAGAAATCAAGTAAGGGTTAGGAAAGGAAAGGAACCCCAAACCCCGCAATTTACCCATGTGTTTGGTTAGACAAGAGAAAAGGTAACAAAAGTTGACCCTTTACCTCCCTCCCCCTCCTTCCCCCATCTCTTTCTCTCACTTACGCGGGCACCGGCGTCGCCGCGTCACCAGCGGCATCTAGGGTGGGGTTTTCGGCGGGTGGGGTGGTGTTTCGGCGACCGGGTGGGGTTTTCGGTGGGTGGGGTTTTCGGCGGGTGGGGTGGTGTTTTCGAGGGTCGGGCTAGGGTTTTCGGCGGGTGGGTGGTGTTTTCGAGGGTCGGCTAGGGTTTTCGACTGACTCGGGTGGGGTTTTCGAGGGTGGGCTGGTGTTTTTAGCGGCTAGGGTGGTGTTTTTGAGGGATGGGGTGGGGTTTTCGGCGGTTGGGGTGGTGTTTTCGAGGGCTGGGATGGGGTTTTCGGCGGGTTGCAGGGGGTTGGCGACTCAGGTGGAGGGTGGTGACGGCGGCTCAAATGGTCGTGGTGGTCGCTTGAGTGGGGTCAGTGGGTCAGCTTGGTGGTCATGGTTGTGGTGGGGTGGTGGTCAGTTGTGTTATGGTGTAGAGGGATTTGGGGGTATCCAAAACCTTGGGGGGTTGGGTAATGGATCTAAGGGTAAGGGAGTAATTCTAAACTGAAAAATGGGTAAAGGGAAAGAACAAAATCATCAACCAAACATCAAGTAAGGGAAACATAAGTTTGGAAACCCCTTTCCCTTTCTTCACACTCCTCAACCAAATGCCCCCTTATTTCACTTTGGGGGAAACCAAAGAGGAAGTCCAAAAGAGAGAGAGGGAAACTGAAAAGATGGAGAGAGAAACTAAAAGAAGGTGGAGAGGAAATCTTAAGGTGGGTTATTAAATTAAAAGTGGACCACATAGGTGGAAAAAGAGGAGAACATAAATGAGACATGTTAACAAAAATAGAAAAAGCAACAATGTGTAGATTAAAAAGAATCGAGTCAAAAAGGAAAGTGTGTAGATTAAAAAGAAACAGAGGGAGTAGTTGTTACTTGTAATTGAATTGTCAATTGTTAGTTGAAAGACGGATACATTTTTTTTCATAAGAGCTACAACTAAAACTGTCAGAAATGTGAGCAAAGCAAAAGAGAAGAACAGAAGGATTTCATGCCATCTCACTCTTTGAGTTCAGGCTTCTAAAACTAATACTTCATTAATAGAGAGAGAAAAATCTAGAATTATTACACAGAGAGAGAGTCTAACTAAAATAATAGAAAAACTAAGCTAAAATAGGCTTTATATATTCCAGCCTTTATTACAAAAGAAAATAACAGAAAAATAGAAACTAACTAGCTATATGCTGATGTGTCCGAATTTGTTATGCCTTGTGTGGAAGTTGCACCTTGAGCTGGAGACTCAGAATAAGTAGTATGTCCAACACCCCCCCCCTCAAACTTGGCTGTGGAGAGAACAAGCCAAGTTTGGAAAGTAACTCATTGAACTGCCAGAAGGTAAACCTTTAGTAAAAACATCAGCAAGTTGGGAAGAAGTAGGAAGATAAGTGAGTTGAATTAAACCTTCAAGGACTTTTTCCCTGGTAAAATGACAATCAATGTCAAGATGTTTGGTTCGTTCATGAAAAACAGGGTTTTTAGCTATGTGAATAGCAGACTGGTTATCACAATGAAGGGTTACAGGCTGGAGATTAGATATACCAAGTTCACCCAAGAGCTGGACAAGCCAAGTTACCTCTGCAGCAGCACTAGCCATAGCTCTGTATTCAGATTCTGAGGATGATCTGGATACAGTTGGCTGTTTCTTAGATTTCCAGCATATTGGAGAGCCACCTAACTGCAAAACATAACCAGTAATGGACTTCCTTGTATCCATACAAGATGCCCAATCAGAGTCAGAGAAGGCTTGGAGTGTCAATTTATCACAAGCCCAGAGGAGAATACCTTGCCCCAAAGTACCAACCACATACTTCAATGTGTGATGTAACGCTTTAAGGTGAGAGCTGCGAGGGTTTTGCATAAATTGACTCAAACTTTGGACTGTAAATAAAAGGTCAGATCTGGTGTTAGTTAGGAAGTTTAATTTTCCAACTAAGCTCCTGTAATGAAGTGGATCAGATAATAAAGTGCCTTCATCAGCCTGAAGTTTCAGATTAACTGGAAGAGGAGTAACCACTGACTTAGAGATGTCCATACCAGAATCATCAAGTAACTGTTGAGTGAACTTGTTTTGAGTAAAGACAATTCCTTGAGGTAAATAGTTCACTTCAATGCCAAGAAAGTAGTTCAAATGTCCCAAATCCTTGATGCCAAAAAGATGATGAAGATGAGTTTTCAACTTGGTAATAGAGGGGAGATCATTACCAGTTAGAATTATATCATCAACATAGATTGCAGCAATTGTTATTTGAGAAGCATCTTTTTTAAGGAACAATGAATAATCACTTTTTCATTGAACAAAACCTTGCAATAAAAGCTCATTTAGAAGTTTGGTAAACCATTGTCTTGAGGCTTGTTTAAGGCCATACAATGATTTCTTCAATTTACAAACCTTGCCTTTGGGAACAACTAAACCAAGAGGAGCTTGCATATACACTTCTTCATGGAGGTCACCATGAAGAAAAGCATTATTGACATCTAATTGGAACAAAGACCATTGAAAAGAGGCAGCTAAGGCAATGACAGATCTAACAGTGGCCATCTTCACAACTGGAGAAAAAGTCTCCTCATAATCAATCCCATGTTGTTGATTATATCCCTTGGCTACTAATCGAGCCTTATACCTTTCCAAAGAACCATCTGCCTTGAATTTTACTTTATAAACCCATTTACATCCAATTGGTTTCTTACCAAGAGGTAAATCAATAACATCCCAGGTCTGATTAGAGTCTAGAGCTGTCAACTCTTGTTTCATAGCATGAACCCAATCTGGATTTTGAGAAGCTATCTCGTATGAAGGAGGTTCAGTATGAGTTTGAACTTTAGCAATGAAAGCCTTAGAAGTGGAATCAAGATTGTCAAAACAAACTAGATTACACCAGTGAGAAGTTAAAAAAGGTGTAGAAGAAATAGGTCCACAAATGTAATCATTTAGCCAGGCAGGGGGTTTTTTAGGCCTTGTGAAAGATCTTGGCTGAACTGATGTGGAAGGTGGTGGGTCAGAAGGAAAAGAAAGAGATAAATCTAGTATGGAAGGAACTTGAATGGAATCAACTGGAGTGTTGGAAGTAATTGGATCAATTGGAGTAGTATTAGAAGTATGTTCTGAACTGTGAGCTGGAGAAATAGGAGGAGAGTGATTAGAAGGTGTGGAGGCAGAATCAGTAGAAGAATGAATGATAGTATTAGGTGATGTAGAAGAGGATTGCGAAGGTGTGGTAGAAGAAGAAGAGGGTAAAATAGTAGGAATATGAGGATAATCATCATAATAAGGTGTGAAAGGGTCAATGAAAATATGATCTTGATGAGATTTAGGAAGAAAAAACTGGAAAGGAGATTGATGTGAAGAGGTAGAATGAGAAATATGAAAAGGGAAATGAGTTTCATGAAAAACAACATCTCTACTGATGGTGATGGAAGAATCATTGAGATGGAGGACTTTGTATCCTTTTTGTGTAGAGGAATATCCAATAAAAATGCATGGATCAGCTTTTGGATCAAATTTAGTCCTATGGACTTTAGAAGTGGAAACAAAACAAAGACATCCGAAAGCTTTAAGGTGGTTCAAATTTGGCTTTTGTTTATAAAGAAGCTCATAAGGTGATATATTGTGTAAAACAGGAAGGGGCATTCTGTTTAACAAGTAGGCAGCACACATGATGAATTCTCCCCAATATTTGACAGGGAGTTTGGACTGAAAACATAGGGCTCTTGCAGTGTCAAGTAAATGTCTATGTTTTCTCTCCACAACACCATTTTGTTGTGGAGTATGACTACAACTAGTTTGGTGTTCAATACCTTTTGATTTATAGAAAATAGCAATAGAACCTTCACACAATTCCTTAGCATTATCAGATCTAATGCATTTAACAGAGAGCTCAAATTGTTTCTGAGCATATACAACAAAATTTTCAATTATTTTGACAGAATCAGACTTGAATTTTAACAAATGAATCCAAGTAGCCCTAGTGTAATCATCAACAATTGTTAAAAACATAGTATATCCACCATAAGTCTTGTGTTTGTAAGGACCCCAAATGTCAATATGTAACAATTGCAAAGGAAAGTAGTTTTGATACTACTAGTAGGAAATGGTAACCTACTCTGCTTAGCCATTGGACAAATTTGGCAAAGATCATGAAGCAAGTCTTTCTCTCCTATAGTGGGGATAACATGTTTTATTTGATGAAAAGGGAGATGACCTAGTCTTAAGTGCCAGAGTTTAGCATTACTCTGAACAGAACATTAAAAAGATGTGATTTCACTACTAGCAGTAGTCACAACATGCTTATTAGTTGAACCATATCTACAGTCACCTGAACCAGCAGCATCCAAATATGCATCAGCAATATAGAGACTTCCTTGAAGTCTACCAAGAACAGTTTTCTTGGTCAAGCAATGATCCTGAATAAAACAAGTATCATTGGTGAAACAAACATGACATTTCAAATCATGACTAAGTTTATGCACAGATATCAAATCAAACTGAAACTCAGGAACATATAACACATCATACAAAATTATATTTGGTGTAAGTCTGACTGTTCCTATGTGAGTTATCATGATTCTTCTTCCATCAGGTATAGTAATTGCATTGTCAGAACCAATGAGGGGTCTAATGGCCTCAAACATGCTTTTACTATGGCAAATGTGGTCTGTAGCACCACTATCAATAATCCAACCAGGTGTAACATGTGTAAACAAGCAAAATTTACCTGCAAAGTAAGCACCTCTGGCTTTGGGTTCTTCTGAAACTTGCTCACTCTCTCCAGTACTGTTCAGCAAACTCAATAACTTGTTGTACTGTTCTTTAGTGAAAGAAGCAGTAATATTATCATCTTGAATATCTGATTCTTCAGTTTGAGTAACATGAGCAAACTTCTTATGAGCAGGATATCCAATTATCTTCCAGCATCTGTCAACAGTATGCCCTGTCATCTTACAATGTTCACAAGTCATAGGCTTCCTGAAACCTTGTTTAAACTTGTCTCTAGAAAAATAACTTTTGTAGTTCTATGTAGAAGCATTAGAGGTTCCTTGCCAGGGTTTTCCAGGCTTGTTATCATAAAACCTTCTTCTGTCTACTGCAAAAGCCAAAGGATCACTAGTGTGACTGTTCATGTCACTCAATTGCTTATGTTTGTGCTCTTGTAATAACATCCTGTATGTTTGTGAGAGAGTAGGAAGTGGCTGCATCATCAACATATCACTTCTTGTTGCTTGATAACCTTCTTTCAACTTCATTAAAAACTGCATTAACCTCATGTTTTGCTGAATTTTGAGAAATTTGCTCGTCAAATTACATGTACATCCAGTACACTCACACACTGGAACAGGATCAACATCATCAAGTTCATCCCAAATGACCTTGATTTTAGCAAAGAACTCTGCTACACTCTCATTTTCTTGATGTATACCACTTAACTCTTCCTGAAGAGCATATAATTGTGTAGAAGATACTTGACCATATCTTTCCTCTAGGTCCTTCCACATTTCTCTTGCTGTCTTATAAAAGAAGACAATTTTCTTTGTTATAGGTCCTAAAACTCCTAATATCCAACCAATCACCAAATCATTACACATAATCCAGGCTTTATAGTTCTTATCAGTCATTGCTTGAGTAAAGATCCATCCACAAAACACATTTTATTCTTGGTTGATAAACCTAAGATCATTGATCTTTTCCAAGAAGTGTAAGCTTCTCCATCAAAAATTTCTGAAATGAACTTATAATTATTGTTATCAGCAGGATGAATGTAAAACACAGTGTTAGGATCTTGAGTAGGTTCTAACACTCTATTGTTTTGTCCAGAAACCTCTCAGATGCTTCAGTCATCTTTACAACTAAATCTCAGGAAATTACAGAAATCACAAATTTCTGAGATCAATAAACGCTTTCAACAAACCTCAAGAAATTTCGACCACAATCAATCCTTAAAAAAAAAACTTCAATCACAACAAATCCTCAAGAAATTTCAATCGCAACAAATCCTCAAGAAATTTCAAGCACAAACAACCTCAAACTCAATTTTCTTGAATCTACAACAAAATGACAGAAAAAACTAATTTCCGAAGAATTCAACCAATCTCCAAATGAATCAGTAAGAAATTGAGCGAAATTCAAGCAACAATCAACAATTTCAGCTTAATATAACAATCAATTCTAACAACTTGATCAAAAAATAAGAAGATCAAACCAATCTTGAAGACGAATGAACAGTAACTTCACTAGATGATTAATCGCGGAAAAGACGAACGAAATTCTTCAATATTTATCGCCAGAATCTTGTTGCTCTGATACCATGTCAGAAATGTGAGCAAAGCAAAAGAGAAGAACAGAAGGATTTCATGCCATCACAACTCACTCTTTGAGTTCAGGCTTCTAAAACTAATACTTCATTAATAGAGAGAGAAAAATCTAGAATTATTACAGAGAGAGAGAGTCTAACTAAAATAATAAAAAAACTAAGCTAAAATAGGCTTTATATATTCCAGCCTTTATTACAAAAGAAAATAACAGAAAAATAGAAACTAACTAGCTATATGCTGATGTGTCCGAATTTGCTATGCCTTGTGTGGAAGTTGCACCTTGAGCTGGAGACTCAGAATAAGTAGTATGTCCAACAAAAACTAAGGCAACAAAAACAAATTAAGGATGACATATATGAAAATTAGCCAAGTCATGCGCTTTTTGGACTGGGTAACGATGAACTTTGCATATCCTGCAAGTATGACATAAACTTCCCAAAGCTAGGAGATGTTGAACTATCCACCGGAGTGAAAATTTTGCCTTACCTTGAGACTGAATGAGCTTGATAATAATAGCAGTAGAATCAGTTAGTAATTGCCCATTTGATGCAGGAAAGAAAAGCAAAAAGTTCCGCTTATAGAGCAGACTTAGCAATGAAATGAACACCATGAAAAAGGTTCTCAGAATCCAGATTATAGATAAAGTATCTTGTTACTTTGAGGATGAAGAGGTACGAAGACAACTCCAAATTTCCCAGTCTTTTGAGCTTTCTTGATGACTTACATATACTTTCATTAACATTGATCATCAAAGACATTTAGAACTCTAAAGTCAAAAAAGCATAACAAAAACTCAATCCCCAAGATCATGTTTGAATTAGGATTTGTTTTAGTAGGCACTTCGGCTCCGTTTGATTCAACTTATCTTAACTTATTTGAAATTATTTTATCTTATCCGAGTTTATTTTATCCTATCTTATCTTATTAAAACTTATCTTATCTGAACTTATATAATAGTTTATTGTGTTGCCTAACATAGTTAGTCTGTTTTATTCAACTTATTTTTTTTTTATCTTATCTTGTTTTATCTTATCTTATTTGAACTTATTTTAACTAAAATAAGTTGAACATAACATAGCCTTAATATCCCCTAAAAAAGAACATAGCCTTAATATAAATTCATCTAAATGATCTTTTCTTGTCTAAAAGAATGGCTCTGATATGTTTTTATTCAGAGACATTAATTATGAACTTGTGATTTTCACAATTTACAGATGTAACTAGCTAGTAGCCTGAATCATGTCTCAAGTTGTCATGGGTAAGTTATTGAGTTGTATTACATGACACTTGGAGGAGAATTTCCCTTACAACTTCCCCTCCTTCTAAGTGCCTGGGCCTCTGGGTTGAGCCCTGTGCGAGGGCAGCCCAGAGGTTATTCATCTTACCAAAAAAAAAATTTAATTACTTGTATATTTTTTTAATCATTATATAATTAATGTGGGAAAGATATGGGGGCCTTCTTCCAATGGCCAGTTCCCAATCAAGTCAGCTACTTGGCTTGCTCATAATATTCCCCCAGCACCTCCGTGGCCTTTTCGTTGGATTTGGGAACTTGATATCCCACCGAAACTTCAAATTTTCCTTTGGCAAATCTGTCACAACAGTCTATAAACGAAAAATCAATCCTACCAACCTTTGCACCCTTTGCATAGGTCAATCCCGAAACTCTAGACCATCTATCTCTCGCTTGTCCAACTACAAGATCCCTCTGGGATCTCCAAAAAACCACAACCTGGCTGAACGACACCATCTCAGCTATACCACTGTTAGACTTTCTGAACCACATAAAAAACAAAAAGAATAAATCAAAGTATATTCTCCTAATTTGGAGCATTTGGAAAGAAAGAAATGTCTTCATTTTTAATTCTGAAACTTGAAATGCCCATAAAATACTGCATAAAGGTCGTTTTGCCTATCTTGAATGGCAAACTCGTAACCACATGGACTCCGTCCAAAGCTGTGGTTCTCCCCTTCGGGGAGCACAACCTCCTTCCTTCACCCCTTCCATCCTCCATCCTGGTCGCTTGGAAGCAGCCTTACACCAACTTCTTCAAGCTCAACTTTAACGACTCAATCAAAAATTCCTCAGCCGCGGCTGGCGTACTCATTCGTAATCATTCTGGTACTCTCCTACATGCTCGAGCTCTCAGCCTGGGTTCTACTTCAGCCTTCATTGCCGAAGCCTCCGCCCTCGACCAAGGTCTCCTCCTTGCCATCCAGCACAGTATAAAAAACCTTGTCATTGAAGGTGAAAATCTCCTTGTCATCAACTCAGTCAACGATATTTGGTCCCCACCGTGGCAAATAGCTAACATCGTAACATACATAAAGCTGCTCCTGCGCAATTTTCACTCCTGCTCTCAAGTACATCTTCAGGAAAGCTATAGAGCGGCAGATTGGATCGCCAATGTTGATCATTTATTTAGTTTCACTAGTAGAATAATTGCTTATTGCTGCGGTCATTAAGTGGCCTATTGCGGCGGTTTTGGCCGCGCAGCAATTAAGGGCGCAGCAATAGGCAAATTACCTATAGCTGCGGTTTTTAACCGCAGCAATAGAACAACCTATTGCTGCGGTTCTTACCCAAAACCGCAGCAATAGGTATTTTTTAAATTAAAAAAATACAACCTATTGCTGCGGTTCTTACCTAAAACTGCCTGCAGCAATAAGTATTTTTTTTATTAAAAAAATGAAACCTATTGCTGCTGTTTTCGGTAGGAACAACAGCAATAGGTATTTTTTTTAATAAAAAAATGAAACATATTGCTGCTGTTTTTGGTAGAAACAGCAGCAACAGGTGTCAGTGGAGATTTTTTTTTGGCTAGCTAGAAAGGAAAACGACTGAAAAATACAAATAAAATTAGAGAAATCTCATCAACAACAAATCAAGCTACCACCAATGTAAATATATATAAAACAAAAGAATTGCTTATACATAAGATAAAATAAATCCCACATACAAAAAAAATAGAGATGTAAAAGAAAAATATACAAAAAAAATCAGAAAAAAATATTATAACACCACCTAACATCAGATCTGATAATTACAAAAGAAACAAAAATAAAAATCATGAACAAGTGCTACGGCTTCCTTTACTGCTTCCTAACAAAAATAAAAATAAAGATCGAAAACACCAAATCTAACGACGACGACTTCCTACTGCTAGTCTTCAAGTCCCGAACACCGACGATTGTGGAGAAGTCGCAAAAACCGACGATTTCTAAAAAAAAAGGAAATTAAAGTTGTTAATATCATCGACGAACTTCTTCGAGTTGGGTTTTCTTTCTTCACCGTAAAATCTCGCATCCAATTTGAGTTGTTTTTTTCGATCAACGACCCACTGCAATGCGCTGCAAATTATGCTTAAAGTTGTTAACCGACGAGATTACAAATTAAAAAAAAACTCAATTCAAATTAAAAAAAAAAGAGATAAAGTAGAAGAAGAATACAGAAGAGAAAACGAAACAGATGAACACCGGTGAGGAAGTCGTCGCCGGTGACTTCCTCGATGGAGCCAAAACGCGATTTCGGAGAAAATAAAAAGAGGCGAAGACTTCAGTAGACGACGACATGACCATGTCAAAGGCGACGTTCGTTGATGAGAGATGAGCAGTAGACGATGTCGGCGCTAAATCAGAGGAGAGAGAAGATGTCCGGTGCTGTTGAAGGTGTCCGGCGTTGTTGAGGAGAAGAGTGAGGAAGAGAGGAGAGAGAAGATGAGAGTGCGAAAAGTGTTGAAGAGGATGGCGATGCTCAACAATTCATGAAGAGGATGGCGATGCTCAATAATTCGGCGATGCTCAACAATTCGGCGATGCTCAGCAATTCATTAAGCAAAGAGTGAGAGAGAGGATGAAGGAGAAGAGAGAGAAAGGAGTGAAAACGGCTGTTGTGAGAAATGAAATAAAGACGCCCATTTATTTCTCAAACCCTAGCGCCTCTTTTTGAAATAAAATGGCCAATTGGATATTCCTGCGGTTTCCCAAAAACCGCAGCAATATATTAAAATATTATTTTTTTAATATTATTTTAATATATTGCTGCGGTTCTTGCTGAAAACCGCAGCAACTTATTCCTCTCGCTGTCCCATCTCCAGCTCCCTTTGGCAGCTTCCACAAGTCCGAAAATGGCTTGCCTTCCCAACGTTTCAAACTTCCCTACTAGAGCAACTTACCCTTCTCAAAACGCACAAGCTTACCATCTCACGTTTTGTCTTTCTCCTTTGGCATTTATGGAAGGAAAGAAATGAGATCATCTTCCACAACTCGTCCTGGAACCCTATTCGTGTGTTTCACAAGGCTACTTTCGCCCACAACGAATGGGTTACTCGAACTAGCCTTGACATTAGGCTTGGCTCGGCTTCTCCTCACGAGGGAGCACCATCCCCCTCCCCATTCCCCCCCCATCTCACATCCTCGTGGCACGGGAGCCACCTCCACCTCATTCATTCAAACTCAATTTTGATGGCTCCGTCACCAACTCTTCAGCGAGGGAGGCATCATTATCCGTAACCATGCGGGCGACACTCAACAAGCCTGTTCCTATAACTTTGGTAACACGTCGGTCCTTATAGCTGAGGCTTCGGCACTACATCGTGGTGTTCTCATCGGTCAACAGTGCGGCATTCAAGATCTAATCATTGAAGGTGACAACCTCTTAGTCATCAATTCACTCAAAGATATTTGGTCTACCCCAGTGTCGGATTGATCATATCATAAAGGATACCGATTTCTTCTTCAGTTCACTTCTTGGGAAGCACGTCACATCTACCGTGAAGCAAACTCGGCAGCTGACCGGATTGCAAATGTCGGCCACTTAGTGGATTCGAGTTTTCATATTACTCCTTGTAACAATTCCTCCCTTCATGATATCCTTGTAAACGATGCCTTAGGAGTTCCCCTCGTGAGGAGGGTCTCCTAAGCTCTCTTTTTTCCTTACCTTATAAAAAAAAAATGTCTTTTTCAAAAAAATTCCCGTTGAAACTATATTGTTGCGGTTTTTGGCCGAAACCGCAGCAATATCTTTATTTTATATTTTACCTTTTCTTTTTACGTGATATATTGCTGCGTATGGGTAAAACCGCAGCAATACTACCGCAGCAATAAGCAATTATTCTACTAGTGTTTTTCCTTTGATATTCAACCTTGTAATAACTCCTATCTTTCTTCCGTCCTTGTAACTGACGCATTAGGAATTCCCCTCGAGCGGAGGGCTTCCTAATGTTATTTTTCTTAACTTAAAAAAAATGTTCTATTTGTTTTTTCTTAATAGAAAAAGCTGTAAAGCTATATGGATCAACAAGTAAGTTGTTTGCATCATATCTAAAGGTAATAGCTATATGAATCAATAAATTTTTTTATTTTTTTTTCATTTCATGGTCATGACTATGAGTTCGAGAATGGTAGCAACGATGTCACGTAACTAATATTCTATTGGAAATGCCTTTAATCAATAATATATATAGTCCTCTAGTTAAAGGAGAAAAAAACTTTGAGAAGAACTATGTTCTCCTAGTCCTAGCCTCATAGCCTTAGACTGAGAAAGTCATGGCAACCAACGGTTTGAGTCCCTTTGGGACTCAAACAGCCAAAAAAAAAAAGAAAACCAATATAATATGGGGGCCATAACAAAAAAAAGTGAAGAAAGAGAGAAAAGATGGTGCGTGGCTTAACATCCCCAAAAAGCATAAAAAAATATGAGAGTGGGTAAGTGTATTGAAGAGAGAGAAAATAATTTATTTTATCTCCCAAAAAGTGGTGATGTATGAGTGTACTCAAGAGAGAGAAAAACATAAATATTTATCATGAATTTATAGAGAAAGAGGGGAAAAAATACTGAGAAAGAGGGAGAAGAATTTTGGCGGGAATACAAGGAAAAAATACAATGAAAAAAAGAGAGTTGAGTAACAAATTAGGATTGCATGAAAATCAAAAGTAATCAATGAAATTGAGAAATTGGGTCTTCCAAAATTTTGAAGGTTTGTTTAGGAGTAGTTTCATAGGATTAAAAACTAAATTTTCATTATTTGTTTGTGATTATTGGGTTGTGGATGATACCTCTCGCCTCTTTGTTGTCTTCTTTCTTATACAGATCTTTTTCTCTCTTTCCTCTAATATATAAGTTTCCTCTTTTTTTTCCTCTCTTTAAAACAAAGTTTCCATTTTAATGTTTAGGCTGTAATTTTATTTAAACATTCATCTTTTTATCATTTTCTAGAAGTTCTCTGATTTAATTTTTATTTGTAATTAGAATCCTTTGGCTGTAATTTCTAATATACTTTTTTTGTATTAGATCTAGATTTTTGTGTGTATCTTGTGTAGTGGACAAAATTGTAATAATCAACTTTTAAATGAATTCAGTTTTTTCACATTGATTTTATTTGATTATTTGTGATTATTGTACCCATTTTCGTTGAGCTTTCGATCGTGGGAAAATATACAAAAACTATAATGTCAAGATCAATGTTACTCAAAAATGGTTTCATCAAATAATATATGGATATTTGATACTACTTGGTAAGTATCCAATTACCCTTAATTGGTACCTAGCACAATTGAGTTTGGTACCAAGCACACGTGAGTTTGGTACCAAATACGTGACACTAATAATGAGATTGGTACTAACTACTGTTAAGTATGGTACCAATAAAATATTGAATTGGTGCCAAATGTTTTATCTTATTATTTTGTCGGGAGGTTGATACCAACTTAGTAACAATGTGGTACCACGTTCGTAAAGGCATGCAATTGGTAGCATATTTACATGCAATTGGTACCAATCTCATCATTAGTTTGAATTAAGTAGGCGAAGAATGTTTCAATTAAGTATGAGAAGAATGTTAGAATTAAGCAATTTGAATTTGTAGGTGTTTTTTGAAACGAGAAAAAAGGATAACATTACAAGAGACAATATACGTCTTTCAATTTCAATAGCAAGGGAAAAATTGAAGATCATATTATTTGAATGATGAGAAATTGAAAAAAGAGAATCCATGTTGCAATCACTGAGGAAAAAGAAAGAGATGAGAGAGAAAGTAGGTTCATTAGTAAAGGATATTAATTATGAGAAATCGTTCATTTTGCTAAAGAGTTTTTTTTGGGAAAGCTTATTTTATAACTTGTTTAATTATTTTTTATAATGTTATTGAGGTATTCATGGAGATTAATTATGAAAGTAAGCTAAGCAATAATATGATGGTCTTTAAAATTATGTTGATGAGTTATGTAAATTTATGAAATTGGTTCTACTATTGGGATCTTAGTTTGTTAGTGAACGAGAGTGTCTTAGTACGACTAATCAATAATTTCTATGGCGATTGTTGTTATTGCTATCATTGAGTTACCTATAAATAAAAAAGAGCTAGTACCAATAAAAGTCTAAATCGGTACCACTTATTCAAACAAAAACTTTATCCAAATGGAGCCATCTATGAACAACCATAGGATGTCATTGGGTACCAATTGGAGCCTAATAGAGAGGACCAAGTATTACCTTGGTACATCATGCTTCATACATTAGTACCCTCCCCTTCTTAAATAGATTGCAAGTATTTGGGCCAATAATGTCTAAGGAAGAGGCCAATTAAACATTATGTCAATGATTTGGAGAGTATCATTTAGTTGGAACCATCTATTAAAACAACAATAGGATATAATTCGGAGAGATTGAAGCCCATTTGGGAGGACCAAGTGTTACATTGGTATATCATGCTTCATACATTGGTACCCTTCGCTTCTTAAATGGATTACAAGTGTTTGGACTTATAATGTACAAGGATGAGGCTAATTGAACATCATATCAATACTTTGGGGTATATCATTTAGCTGAAATCATATGTGAACAACAATAGAATATCATTGGGAAAGATTGGAGCACATTTGGGAGGAAATAGTGTTACCTTGGTACATCAAGCTTCCTACATTTGTACCCTCACATTCTTACATAGGTTGCAAGTGTTTCAGCCAATAATGTACAAGAAAGAGGCTAATTAAATATCATGTCAATTATTTTGGGTTGCATCATTGGGTGGGAACCATGTATGAACAAGAATATGATGCCATTGAGAGAGATTAAAACCTATTTGGGAGGATCAAGTGTTATATTGGTACATCATGCTTCATACATTGGTACCCTCCCCTTCTTAAATAGATTCCAATTATGTGGGCCAATAATGTACAAGGAAGAGACCAATTAAACATCACGTCAATGATTTAGGGTGTATCATTTAGCTGGAACCATCTATCAAAACAACAATAGGGTATAATTGTGAGAGATTGGAGCCCATTTGTGAGAACCAAGTGTTACATTGGTACATCATGCTTCATACATTGGTACCTTTTCCTTCTTAAGTGGATTGCAAGTGTTTGGGCTAATAATGTATAAGGAAGAGGCCAATTAAACATCATGTCAATGATTTGGTGCATATCATTAGGTGGGAACCATGTATGAACAAGAATAGGATGTCATTGATTTTGATTTAGCAAATAATTCAATGACTATATTGATGAAACTCACATATGGCCTTGGTACCTTACACATTTGACTTTGGTACTATTCATAAAACAGATTGGTATCTTTGATATTCATTAATCATATTGATTAAGATTTGAGTACAAAATATCAAGTTCTCGATCATTTCTTAATATCACCTAGGAATGGAACCATTCCAAAGATATGATTCCATCCTAGAAAGGAATAAATATTAAACTCCCTTAATGAAATCCACACAAGCCTTGGTACCCTATACATCGACTTTGGTACCCTTCATGCAATAGATTAGTACTCTTAATATTGATCAATCCTATTTCAAGACTTGAGTCCACCACTCCAAGTTTCCCTTTCTTTGTATGAAGTGTCTTCTTTTTAGGAAAAGCGTGTCAAGCATGAGATTGAAAGTATACAAAAATAAGCTAAAGCTTAAATTACCTTCTAATCAAATATCTTATTGTAATTATTGTAGATATATTTTGCATCTGACTTCGGTACCCTTCATTTAGCAAATATTAGTATTACCAATTGTAAAATCATGATCCCTATATGTATCAAGAATGGTACCAATTTCATATTATAATGGTACCAATTATGTATCGAATGGTACCAATGTCACATTATAATGGTACCAATTATGTATCATAATGGTACCAATTATGTATCATAATGGTACCAATTTCATATTTGAATGGTGTCAATTTCATGTTAGATTAGTACCAATTTAAAACGAGCAGGGTACTATTTCAATGAATAAAGGCATAAAATAGATATAGCAGGGTACTATTTCAATGATTTGTGGTATGTAATTAGTTGGGAATCATAGAACAAACTAGTACCCTTGATATTGGCGAATTATATTTCAGGATTTAAGTCCAACACATCAATTTCATTTACTTATTGCCACCTACAGAATGGAGCCTCTCGATCGAATAAATGAATTCATCCTAGATAGAGTATATAAGAAAGTATTAGACTCTATTGTAAAATTAGATAAACCTTTGTACCATACACATAGAACTTTGGTATCCTCCATTGATATTGGTCAATCTTAGTGCCACCTTTAAGATGTAAACATCCAACAACTAAGTAAGAATGGTCCTATTATTATTCATATATGGTTCCAACCCAATGATATACCCTAAATCATTGACATCAAAGTTATTAGGTCTTTTAACTTATAATTTTAGCATATTCAATGAAGATTGAGTGCAATATCTTGATTATACGTGTTTGTAGAATCTTACGATTCTACGATTCGATTTTACGATTCGATTCTAAAGGTCGTTTCCGATTCAAACTAGAATCTCGATTTTAACAACATTGATTGACATGATGTGCAATTAGCCTCTTCCTTGTATATTATTGGCACAAACACTTGTAACCCATGTAAGAAGGGGATGGTACTGATGTTCATAAAATTGGTAACACAACTAAGTAAGAATGGTACCAATGTTAGTCAAGTGGTACCAAAATATTCCACCAAAAGGTACTTACTTATATCACTAGTTAATGTACCCTACAAATAATACTTCGGTATCGTCCATTACATAGCTTGGTATCGTCCATTTAATTAGTATCACTCTAATATAAAATTCGCACCACTTTGATATAAAGTTGGTACCATTTTGATATAAAGTTGGTACCATTTTGAACTTAAATGGTATCATTACTACTTTAAACTGGTACCATTTTCACTTCATATTTTCACCATTTGGATAGAGTTTTCTTTTTAGTAATTAGTACCAATTTAGACTTTTATTGGTACTAGTTTTTCATTCATAAGTAGCAATAACTATTTCATTCTTTTATTAGTACCATTTCATTATTTTATTAGTACCAATATAATCTACACTTTCGGTGGTATGAATATACTACATTAGATAACATTTAGTAATCCATTGCATATTATTTATTAGATAACATTTAGTAATATTTAGTAGGAACTAATTTCACAATGTTTACTTTTGTTAATTTTAAAATATATGGTTGTGTTTTCGTGGACAATGCTTGTAGCTCTATAAAAATGATAAAGTACAGTTTCCATAAATAAAATAATGTAGTGTGAAATGTGTAATCAAAATTTGTTAACAAGTAGGTGTTTATGGCATTGGTATCCTTTGCATGTTTGAAGTACCCATGATATTTGAAAGAACCAAGTATATCTTACATTATCATTGATTGCTATTGTTTGGGACAATGATCTACAAGGAAGAGTCAAATCATTAATCATGTCAATGTAATTAATTGTGGTGGAAACTTAATAAGCATCAATAAGATGTAGATGGTTTTGGAGAGTGTTGGTTTCCATTTGGGAGGAACAAGTGTTACATTGGTACAATATGTTTCATACATTAGTACCCTCTCCTTCATACATGAATTGCAAGTGTTTGGGACAATGATCAACAAGGAAGAGTGAAATCACTCATCATGTCACTGTAAAGATTTGGGGTGCATGATGTGGTGGGAATTTAATGAGCATTAGTAGGTGAAGATGGTTTTGGAGAGTTTTGATTTCTATCTGGGAAGGAACAAGTGTATGGTTCTTACATTGGTATCATCTCCTTCATACATGGAGTGCAAGTGTTTGGGACAATTATCTACAAGGAAGATTGAATCACTCATCATGTCAATGTAAGGATTTGGGGTGCATGATGTGGTGGGAACTTAATGAGCATCAATAGGATGTACATGGTTTTAGAGAGTTTTAATTTCCATCTGGGAGGAACAAGTGTTATCTTGGTATAATATGGTTCATACATTGGTACCCTCTCCTTCATACATGGAATGCACGTGTTTGGGACAATGATCTACAAGGAAGATTGAAATCACTCATCATGTCAATGTAAGGATTTGGGGTGCATGATGTGGTGGGAACTTAATGAGCATCAATAGGTGTAGATGGTTTTGGAGAGTTTTGGTATCAATCTAGAAGGGACAAGTGTTACCTTGGTATAATATGGTTCATACATTGGTATCATCTCCTTCATACATGGAGTGCAAGTGCTTGGGACAATGATCTATAAGGCGATTGAAATCACTCATCATGCATGTCAATGTTCGATTTTGGGATGCATGATGTGGTGAGAACTTAATGAGCATCAATAGGATGTACATGATTTTGGAGAGTTTTGGTTTCCATCTGGGAGTAACAAGTTTTACCTTGGTATAATATGGTTCATACATTGGTACCCTCTCTTTCATACATGGAGTGCAAGTGTTTGGGACAATGATCTGCAAGGCAGATTGAAATCACTCATCATGTCAATGTAAAGATTTGGTATGCATGATGTGGTGGGAACTTAATGAGCATCAATAGGATGTACATGATTTTGAAGAGTTTTGGTTTCCATCTGGGAGTAACAAGTGTTACCTTGGTATAATATGGTTCATACATTGGTACCATCTCCTTCATACATGGAGTGCACGTGTTTGGGACAATGATCTACAAGAAAGATTGAAATCACTCATCATGTTAATGTAAGGATTTGGGGATCATGATATCGTCCACTTAACGCATTGTCAACTAAATATTAATGTCAATGTTTGGTTATCTTTTGAGCTACTCACTTTTCACATTAGTTCTTTACGAAATTTATATAAATTTCGTTTGTGCGAAGGTGGACTTATGTTGGTACCAGAATAAGGTGAAATAGGTATGCAATGTTAGTACAATTGGTACCACAACTTAGTAAAAATGGTACCAATTGGTAACACAACTAACTAAAAATGGTACCAATGTTCGTACAATTGGTAACACAACTAAGTAAGAATGGTACCAATGTTAGTCAAGTGGTTCCAAAATATTCCACCAAAAGGTACTTAGTTATATCAGTAATTAATGTATACAAAACGGACTTAAACTTAACAATATATCATATGTTAATAATTTAAATAAAATGGGACTTACATAATATATAAACGCAATACCTCATACAAAACAACATACAAAATGACACTCCATAGTGGTTTGACTCACACACAATGGTACTTAATGTTCTAAAATCTTAAACAAAAGCTATCTCTTATAATTTGATACTTTTACTTGTAGCAAAGAACACCGTTATGAAAAAGCCATACGAGCTTTTACAATCACTCCTTCCTAAAAACAGCGTAGACTATATCACCACTCATTATGTTCACATCTGCCACTGTCTTTCGATGGTCTAGTTCCTTCTTCTCATGGATTAAGGTCAGTTTACTAGGATCACCACCTGCGTAATCAGTCCAAATCGAGCACAAATGCCTAACGGTTGCGTTGTTGAACACGCGAACTCTCTTACTTGATGGATTTGTTCGAAGATTTTGCATCCGAAAACTCCGAACTGTTCTGTCCAAGTAGGGTGCAGGCTCACCGTAATCCTTTACAAATGTCAGAGAAAAGTATAAAAAACTTGTTAAAAAATTAAGTTCCCAATGCAAACATAAATGGGTACCAAACTAATATGAATGGTATCACATACACCATATATGGGTACCAAAATCAATCTACAATGGTATCAATTCTAACATATGTCGGTACCAATGTTGAACTATTTGTAGGAAGTGAAACATAGTTTGACCATTAGTAAGATTAAGAACGCGGCACATGAAGAATAAAGTCGAATGCCTGTAGAGTGGCTTTTATGATGTCTCCATTTTTCAACATAATAGATGTAGGAGCATCAGTTGTGAAAACTTCTATCCCACGAAGTTGGAACGATAATCTTGAGAAAGGGAGAGAGTTTACCCTAGCATAGTGTTGAGAATGTGATGGCTAGCAATTAAGGGATATGATATGCAATAAATACTTCTCCTTCCAAGAATCTACCTGTGGTCTGGTAAGATTTTTAGTAGGTAGGAGTGATGTTACCAATTTTGATATTCGCAAATCAACAACAGTTTAGAGTTCCACATTAGGAGAAAAAAGATAGAAACAAGAGAGATATGGGTAAGTTGATCATCTCACATAAACTTACAGCTATGCAAAAAAGTTTCCATTGACACAAATAATCAAACACTTAACAAGCATCCAGTAAGAGAATATCATAAAAAAATCCTAGTAAAAATAATCAAACTACCTTCTTTTGCAGATGTTCTTTCACAATGATTGCTGTTTGAACCAGACTGAGGAAACACAACCCAGAAAAGAATTAGTAAGAACATTGAAGAAACAGTACCAAGTAAAGAACTCCCCATTTTCTAACAATTTTGGCTTCACTAAAACTAAGCATACTAAGACTTAAAGAGTCAATAATCAGAAAATTAGGAGGTAGCAGTCAATGATGACCATTTCGTACACCACTACTCCACTCTTTTCTATTTCCATAGTCATATTATTTGTTTTTTCTTTTGTTTGAAACTTGATAGCAACTTATAGTTACAACTTTGATCACTTATTTATAGTGTTTCAGCACAGAACCAAACAATTGGCTTCATATATTGGAGATCATGAAAAGAAATTTGAGTAATGTGAATGTTGAAGGCTTATCTATTGACTCATATCATGACAATGATAATGTTGTGAGAACCAATAATTATTTCCTTTCAAAACCCTGTTTGATAAGTTTATTCAATAATTATTTCCATTCTCCGTCCACCCCCTTTATCTCCTTCCCTCCCCTGCCATTTCCCCACGGTCAAACAAAGCACATACAAGAAACTCCCCCATATAGAATTAGGCAGCAAACATTTAAAAACAAAATCCCCATTAAAATTAAATTTTTCTTCAAAGTTCAAATACAAATAACAAGAATGATTTCGTCTTAAGCACCGAAGCACAACAAAATTCGAAGCACCCACTTTTTCTTAATAACAAACAAAATTGACAAACTCTATTTCAAGCATAAAAAAATTCAAATGAGAAGAAATTGACAAATTCGAGAACCCAATAACCACCGAAGCACAAGCAGAAGGAAAAAATAAATCTTGCATACATCTCCATAAAAAAAAATCTAATATTTCTATTTCAATCCCAACGAACAACGGCAAATTATAATATTTGCTCTCCAAAATTACAAAATTCAACAAATTACCAAAAAAAAAGCCTTTTCTTTAAACAACATAAAAATAAAAATCGCACAAAATTTCGACAAAAGAAAAATGCAGATTTCCAGATTTTCGAGAGAGAAATAATTACCGAAATTAATGAAGATGACAGAATAATGTAGTTTCCCAGATCTTCGCGAGCCTTCAACAATTTTTTCCGGTTACAAAGCCCTTAAAACCTCTGAAAAAGATGGAGTTTTGAGAGAGAAGATGAAGGAAGAAAGAGTTGAGGGAAGTGAGAGAAAGAAACGTAATGAGGAAGGAGATAGAGTTTTTGTTAGTCCCAGCCCACACGCGCGTGTACAGCTGCAATTTCCACTCTATTGCATTGGAGTTGAAATGACTAAGTTGCCCCTGTTTGAGTCCACTAGAAGACTCAAACAGTTGGACGCCTAGCCAAGCTCGCCTTAGACTATCTCATGTGTTTGGAATTGATCCCTGATTCCCTTCTACCTTTGTAATTGTCGCAACGTGCAAAGGTGCATTAAAGCAAATACAGTGAGCCGGGACTGAGTAGACTAGTCTCTTTAGGCAAGGTACACATTTAGGTTAGGTTGTTACATTTACGGCCATATCATTTATGATTTTGTCTATTTTGTCTTTTTGGTGCAAATTATTTGACATGCCTACACGAATTACTACTCTTTTCATTTATTTTTAATGGTTGCACTTTAAGTTTTTGACACTATTTACAAATTTATGTTTCACTATCATTTGTGATTAATGGGTAAGGAAAGACATAGTCATGGAGATCGTATTTGATTCGTCTCGATAAGTACTTTTAGAAAATTAACTTTTTATAATTTTTACAAATGCAAATTTAGATATATTAATGTTCAAACATTTACATTGGCAAACGTTAAAAGGTAAAGTGTAACTATTGAAAAAAAAACGGAGGGAGTACTAGTTAGGAAGTTAAAATGATAGGACCCAGGGTAGACTTTCGAGTAGTAACAACTAACATGCAATGTATATTTGCTTGCCCATAGGGGCATTTATTATTGTTATTATTATCTTATCAAGTAGATAGTCAATTGAAGGAAGGATTAAAAAATTCCCTCCTACTGTATCAAATTTGGAATACGAGAGATCAAATTAGCCTCTGTTGTTGCACCTTGAACTTAGGCTTTTGAATTAGCTTCTACTTCCTCCGTTTTATAATATAATGCTTGATTCTTTTTGCATGATCTTCACAACTATCTTTACCTTCAAAAAGTTTTTCTTATTTTGATCAAAAACTTCTTACAAATAGATTTTTTTTAGTTAATTCTTACAAAAGTACTTTAAATAAAAAGAATAGAAAGAAATTGAGGGAGTATTACTCAACCTAAGCTTATGTAATACATCTAGGAAAATCTAACTACTTGCTAGTTGCTACTAACTTTTTACGGACTTAATAAAACCACTTGGGCTTGTAACTACCCATCTATATATTCCAACTGTCTAGATATCTTTTTATCTTTCAAAATTCTGGTAAAGTATTTGTTCAATTGTTTTTGGCCTAATTTTAAGTAGTAACACATTGGAAAGTTTAATCATATATTTGTAAAATTTATGTCAATTCTTTTTCCATATACGTGACTGTTAACTTAAGATCTTTTGAGACTATTGTAGTAGAAGTATAGTATTGACTCAAATAAAAAAAAGAGCAAGTTATAACATCAGGAACCAACCAATATATATTTATTTCATTTGGAAGACTAATTACAGATTTCTCTCAGAACTTGCTACAGTAGCAGTCACTTCACTCCTCTTCAAACAAACAGATAATGAAATTACTTGTACAGTAAAGAAAATCAGAGTAAATTACACAATTTTTTCAACTGAAACAACAAAACAAAGAAAAACTGAGAAAATACAGAAACATTTTGCCCCGTTAGGAACTCTTAGTAGGTATTAATCCTTCTGCAGTTTTGCCTGATCTCACCTCTTTTCCCAGTCAATGGAGAGATGTTACCCATCTTGACAATGGACTTAGCAAAATGATCAAAGAAAAGCTCCATGTTCTCAGCATATTGCTTCACTAGTTGCATTGATGCATGATTTTTAGTTAACAAAACTTGGTCAGAGTTCAATAGTCCGTTGAAAGATAAGATGTTCTTGTAGTAGCTGTTATCAAAGTTGAAGGGGGAAACTTTGTCTAAGAAGAACAAGTTTTGGTCACCACCAGAACGTGGACACTGGTTGCGCAACTTTGAAGCATATACTTGGTTCAATGTGGCGTCCGGTTGCCCGTTGTTGTTCTGGTTGTAGAGCCTTTGCCTGAAGCTTACACACCTTGCATTACCTATTGTGTGAGCACCTGCACCATCACTTCTCTTTTGTCAATTTCAACGCAGATCCAAAAAGAAACAAAATAGGGAAAATATTAATACTTCCTCCGTTTTGTTTTAAATGAAACATTATTGGGTGAAATGACACTATTCATTGATCATTTTTTACTCCAATTTATTGCCATTATATAAAGAAAAACATAGTCAAGTGGGATCTTAGTGGGATCTTGTTAGATTCGTCTCGATGCATACTATCAAATTATAACTTTTTTATATTTTTTTACGTGTGCACAACTAAAGATATTAATAATTAAAGAAGCGCGTGGGGTTGCGTGAAAAAGCAAACGTTTCATTTAAAACAGAACGGAGGAAGTATTTGAGGTTTAAAGTGTACGAACTCTTAGTCTTGTATTGTAACGTTGTGACTTTTGCAACTTTTATATGCTAGCATTGACGATATTATATTTGTGTCTCAAAGTATACTTTTTTGTTAAGGGAGTCTAAAAGTATACTTAGGCTATGTTTGGGAACATAAGCTGAAATATAGCTGAAACTGATAAGGTAGCTGAAAGGAGCTGAACGGATAAGGTAGCTGAAAATTTCAGCACCTTAAATTGAGATGCTATATTTAAGCTCTTACCCTAAACACGACTGTTTATTTTAGGTGACTTAAACTTTTAGCACCTACTAATTTAAGGTGACTTAAATGTGTTGCCAAACAGAGCCTTACTAGCACAACGTCTAATTATTACTTGTATTAGACAATATAACATCTTAATGGTCAAATTTATGTGACGGGAAATACGAAAGCGAAAGTGTTGCAATTCTTAAAAACAGAGTAACAAGATATAGAGAACTACAAATGCTTGGAAACAAACCTGAGAGGGCAACAAGATCACCAAGGTTGAGGCCTTGGCGCTTAAACTTGGTAAGAATGGTGTTAAATGTGTTGTTAGGAGCAGGAATATCATTGTTTGATCCGCTCAAACTTGCTCCTCTTGCATCCTTTCTTCCTAAGGGCACTTCCCAGTTTGGTCCACCAACCTGCAATTATTGTATAATACAGTTAACTGTTATTTCTTCATTTTAACTTAAATCTAAGACAGAGGTAACATTGGAGTGTGTATTTTGCCAAGTGCGTGCTACAAAATTACTACTCCCTCTGTCCGATAATATGTTCGTAATTCCGTTTTATGCAGTGAAACTTTACAAACTTTTGACCATATGAGCACAATAGACAATATGGAGTAGCAACAAAGTAATGCTTACAATAACAGTTGAATCTCTCGCAGTTAAAGCAAGAATATCAGCACAAGAGACGGTATGAGGGCATGCTTGCTCCACGGCAGCCTTGATTTCGTCGATGACCTCAAACCCTCGAACAGAGTTTTTATTAGGGTTGGAGCCCTTCTCTGAGACTATGCCTCCACCATTGTCTAGCAACAATGAGGCATCACATCCCTGCAAATTTTGTTTCAAAGGTTAAGTACCAAAAAGCTCAGTTACGTATTGGTTTGTAGAAAATAGAGACAAATTGTATAAACATGAGCATTACAAATATTTCATAAAAGTACCTTAACGAAGCAATCATGGAAATGGAGCCTAAGTAAGGAAGCAGCCATTCTACGTTCCCTCGCAACCGCCTTAGCAACAACAGACTTGACAATCTGTTGCAATTGCGGACACGAGTGATCGTAGAACTGCGGGTAGAGATACCCACTTTTGGTTTTGTGAGAGAAGCATAGTGGTGGTGCAAATGCTAGGAGAGCAAGAACAATGAAGTAGCTCATGAAGTGAGCCATGTTTGTTTTGACAAAATACGCTTATGTTTTGTAAACTAATACTATTATTTGACTTGATTTTGAATGCTTTAATTTTGTGATATGATATGCTGAGATGGGTTGAAAGGGTATTTATAGTAGTAGAGGTCTAACTGTCTAAGAAAAAGACAGGAGACATAGGAGGTGGAGTTGGTCAACTAAGATATATTCGCTATAACTAAGATGCTAGCTGCTCAAATTATTGGAACAGATGAAAGTTTCATGCAAAATAATGTATATTGGTCTTATCTAGCTCACTGGAACTCAAGGGCCTCCTCCCAAAGAAAAATATAATGTAACTTTCTGCTCATGATAATATTTTTTATTTAATCCTGTCAACTCTGGAGGCAATACAACTATACACTTCTTATTTTCTAAGTACTACATATGCTTTGAATCTTTGAACATTGAAGAGTTTGAGCCTAAATAATCCCAAACTTGCTACATCTAACCTAATTATATTATACATATATAAAGTTGAATAACTTTAGCGAGAAATCAACATACATTTGATATCTCTTTTGAATGGTGATGTATTATTATATTTTGAAGCAGTGCCGTCTCGGCCATTTTCGGGGCCCTGAGCGAAAACTAAAAAACGGGCCCCTAAACAACGGAAACATATTTGTCGAAATTTGCGCTAGATATTATTGAAATTTTTGCCTCTTATATATATATTGTTGGAAACTAATTTAAATTGTCAGAACTTTTTTCCGTCCATCATACCAAAACACCGACCACCACAAGAACTTGAGATGGGAGAAAAGGGAGAGGACAAGATAAATATTGTTGGCATGGTTGTGGGTTTAAATAGAAAAAATAAATAGGAAAAAATTATTAACATTAAAATATTATAAGTTATAGCTATGAGAATTAGGAGAAGAAAAGTTGGGAAGTAAATAGATTAAGAGAAAAAGGTTGAAGATGAGGAGAGTTTACTTAGAAGAAAAGCACAATCTCTAAAAACTTTTTTTAATATTTTTTTTGCCATATTTTTTCAAAGAGGTGGGGCCCATCGAAAAGGGGGGACCCCGAGCCGTCGCTCAGGTTGCTCCCCCTATTAGCCGGCTCTGTTTTGAAGGAAACTACATATTTGTAGTTTATACAGAACTATACATGCCCTAGGGAATCTTAATTAGGTTGATGAGTTTATTAGAACTTATGAGAGCTTATCGAAATTTATCTAAACTTAGTGGTTATTGGAATATATTTCATAAGGTGTTAGAATCAGGTGAACTTTATCAGAACTTATGTAAACTTATTGGAACCTATTAGAGCTTATTTAAACTTATCGAAGATGAAACTCATATTTTAAAAGGTAACACTGAAGAGAACGCACCCTTAGTATAGAATGTAGTTAATTCATACATAACTTCATATTTTATGCGGTGATCATGACGAACAAAAATCATAAGATATTATGAAAAGTAGTTGAAATTCCTAATAATCATATATAATCTTTATATAATATTAATTTTAGATCAACAATTGTATTGTTTATTTACTTCTTATAATTATTTAGAATAAATAAACAAATTTCTTGAATTAATCCAACAAAGAGGGAGAGGGCGGGGGTGAAGGGGAGGGAGAGGGAGTGTGAGAGGGAGTGAGGGAGGGGGGAGAGTGAGGGGGTGCGGGGAAGGAGGGTGAGGGAGGGAATTGGGGGTGAGAAGGGCGACATGAGTGCAAAGGTTAAAATGACAGGTAAAAGAAGGGCTAGACCCGTATATAATAAGGCAGGGTAAAAGGGTACAAGATTGTTCAGTCTAAGTTACGCAACTTCTTCTCCCTAAAATTTGGTACAAGATTATTCAATTTAACTTACGTATTTTCTTTTCACTAAAATTTGGTACAAGATTATTAGATTTCCAATATTGAATTCACACCTAATATTTCATTATATATATCAACTCCGATCCACTTAATTCCTCTCTATTTTAGTTCTCAAATTAAAGTCTTTTTCATTGTCATTCAAAATTGACCAATATATATTATTTCTTCTTATTTAAATTTTGATGAAAAGGCCATTAATCTTGTTGAAGTACAAGAGAGATAACGACCTTCTATTCTTATGTTGTCCTTTTATTCAGATTATCTCTATTTTAATTGTTACTATTGTATTAAAGTTATTAATAAAGTATGACTTTTTTTATATGATATTTGTTTGCAAGTACATGTATGAAATTATATCGCTACTTAATTGGTTGCATAATTCTTCGCTCTATGTGAATGATACGTCATTATTTTTAAAAATAAATATTCTAGATAGATGAAATTTATATGGAGCTAAGGATAAGAGAAAATATAGTTTGTATAAGCTCATACTTCAAAGTATAAGTTGTACATAAATTCAAATAAATGATTTCTAAATTTTTTATGATACTCTTTTTTATAAACAAAACATACATTGCACATGAATTTAATTTTTACTCAATTAGAGTGACTTTGATTGACAATGACTAATCAAGTTTTTTCAATAGAAGGGTGAAAATGTCTTAGTTGGAATTTGATGTAAAATAAAGTTGCAATGTTCACTTATATATTATGGAATTTGGATTTAAGGCGTTCATTTTAAGGAAAAGTACTGAAAGTATGTTTTTTGTTTTTTTTTTCAATATAGGCATTATAGAACGTGAAATCGCGAAAGGGAAAGCCCTATGTTTAGTTGTCAAGATGGTTTGATCCCACAGCTTCTCACACTACAAGAAAGGTGGTATTTAACGACGGCTAAAAGCCGTCGTTAGTTCAAGTAAAACCGTCGCTAAAACATCACCGACGGCTAGCAGTCGTTAAAAGGCAGTCGGTGCATAGGTGGTCGCTGATATTGGAATCAACGACCGCTAAGCCGTCGGTAAATAATTTAACGACGGTTTCCTGATAATTAGCGACCGTTTTCAAAAACCGACGTTGGCACCAAACCAACGACTGTTTTAAACAGCCGGTAAATCAACGATGGTTTTGAACCGTAGTTAATTTACCGTCCGTTACCAACCGTCGGTGATTCACCATCGGTTATAAACAGTCGTTGTTTGGGCCACATCAACGTCTGTTATAAACCGTCGCTATTATGTAAAAGCAGTCGTTGAAGTGGATGTCCTTGGATGCATAGTATACCTTACAACGACTGCCTAGCCGTCGTTGATTTAATGTTTAGCCGTCGTTGTTTTGAAATAATATTATTTAGAATATTTTTGTTGTTAAGAATAATTAAACTCGTACTCAAAGACAAACCGCATGCTTGTGGACCACACTAAAGCTGTTCCTCCATCGCATTCAATTTTTTCAATTACAAAAATTAATCAAAGGAAAATGAACCAACAACAACAACAACAACAACAAAATTAACATTTTTAACAATTCTAAATTATATAATCTGATATATAAACACCCCTAACAAGAAAAATTGCAATATATTTTCCAATTCTCATGAAATTGATAAACCCTAATATGGAAAGTAAAACAAGAAATCAACAAAATTGAGCAGATTAAGATGTACCTAGTCACGATTCTTGGTGGTTGTCCGTCCACCGTCCTCCACCGAGTTCCGAGCCAAAACTTGAATTTAGGCATTGCCAAAGTTGGGGGAAAGATTTTGAGTGAGTGGCCAAAATTCAAAAACAAATTATTAAATAGGATAGATTTAGGTATTACCGGCGGCGAGAGGAGAAAGATTTGGAATATCCGGCGGCCAACGGTGATTTTCGCCACCTACACCCCAAAATCCCAACTTTTAGGGATTGGTTTCATAAGAAAAAAAAATACAATAAATTGAAGCTCACCGGCGGCGAAGAAAGCAGGCGGCGAAGCTTCGTCCGACGTCCGTTGGTTGGAGGGAGGCGGTTTCGTCGGCTTTCGTTGGTTGGAGGGAATACCAGCTTCGTTCGTTGGTTTTGCGAATAAAACCCGACTGGAACAAAGCTAATTAATTTAACCCCCCTCGACATCAGCGACGGTTTAAGACCGTCGCCTAAAAAAAAAATTTCAGGTTTAATTTAACCTAAACAACGACGGCTTAAAACCGTCGCTGAATGCGACGCCTAAAGTGAAAACTTTTCCTTTTTTCATTAAGTTAAACCGTCGTTCTTCACATAATAAACAGTCGGTGACTGCCGTCTGTTTAAAGCCGTCGCTGTATATTAAATCACCGACCGTTTTCTTGACCGTCGCTGTGTAGCCGTCGTTATTTTAGCTATTTCTTGTAGTGTCATATCTCATTTTTATTGTCAATCTCTTGTCTCCCCTCTCTATAGTGGAGCAATCTATTATTCTGATCCAGATTATAATCTGGAAGATGTTTTGCGTTTTAATAGAGGTATTGTATCAATTCGATTGTCTCATTGCTATCAAAAGTATCATCTTATGTACCTATGGACACAATTTCATTCCCTAAATTAACCCACTTTTGATTCCGCTTTAGAAAAGGTCATACATACACAATATATGAGGTCGAATTTTCATCTGTACTACTTCCATTTAAATATTTGGAAATAGATGAGGGATTACATTAATACATATAAAAATCTTCCTATATGTTGTAGCATTAAGAAACCAAGACAAGGAGAAAGATCAGATTGGGTCGTTTTGTTTATTATTTATACAATACATGATAAAGAATATATGGTTGTGACAATGGGTAGAACTAGGGATGATCATGGGTCGGGTCTAAGGCGGGTCCAACCAGACCCAGACCCGTAAATTTTGATTTGGACCCAGACCCGCCCCAGATCCACAGGGTCTAGAAATCCCGGACCCTTACCCAGATCCGATGGGTCTAGCGGGTCTTGGGTCCAAAACGGGTCCTAAATGGGTCTTCAAATTATTAGAAGTTTCAACTTTTTTTTTAACCGCGATATTTTTACACCCGTTTTTTTTAGTTTTTATAATGATAAAAAGACCTAAATAAGAGTCTAATACTATTACAAAACATATTAAATTAAAATATCCACTACAAGTTGACTTAAGTGTTAACAAAAAGTTTTGTTACTCTTTATATACTTTGTATATTAAGTCCTTCATTTTGCTATTTTATCGTCAACCAAACAACTCACCAAATTTTCAATTCCTAGGAATTTTCTATTTCCCATGTTTTCTCATATCAACCAAACAACCGGTAATAGTGAAGCGTGAAGATCAAAGAGTAGTACAAAACAACCCATCAAAATAAAAAAGAGTAGTACAAAACAAGAAAAATCAAGTGACGAGTTTAGCTATGAAGTAGTAGTTTATTTCATCTGGAAAATCTGATATATGAATTTCTATCTGAGCTTGCCATAGGCAGCTTTAAACACTCAAAACATGAAATTTCTTAAGCAATTTAAAAAGAAGGAAAAATTACACGAAGCAACAAAATACAGAAAATAAGGAGGTTCTTATTAGTAGGTATTAATCCTTCTGCAGTTTTGCCTGATCTCACCTCTTTTCCCAGTCAATGGAGAGATATTACCCATCTTGACAATGGACTTAGCAAAATGATCAAAGAAGAGCTCCATATTCTCAGCATATTGCTTCACGAGCTGCATTGATGCATGATTTTGGGTTAACAAAACTTGGTCAGAGTTCAACAGTCCCTTGTAACATAAGATGTTTTTATAGTAGCTGTTATCAAAGTTGAAGGGGGACACATAGTCTAAGAAGAACAAGTTTTGGTCACCACCAGATCGCGGACACTGGTTGCGCAACTGAGAAGCATATGCTTGGTCTAGGGTGAAGTCGGGTTTCCCGTTCCTGTTCTGGTTGTAGAGTCTTTGTCTGAAACTAATACACCTTGAGTTACCTATTGTGTGAGCACCTGTACCAACACTTGTTTTCGTCAATTTCAACCCAAAATTGAAGACAAAGAAAAGCAAGGAATGCGTTATGATCGTTGATAAATTATAGGGAAGCCAATTAGCCAAGATGTATGTATCATGAGGGTTGATGAGTAAATGTATGGTATTGGTTAAATTTTAAAATTACCCTACTATTCATGTACCATGCTTCTATCCACATTGAAGGTCGTGAGACCCATAGTTGGTTCCTATTATTACATTTTCTTCATAATTATGGATTAAGGACAACACAAAATCTATTATTATATACTTTTTTTTTGGTGTTTAGGAGGCCAAATCAAGGGTACTACTCCTACTTCAATTTACCAACTACATCAGTTATTCATATGATATGAAATGTATGTGGTGATTGAAAGAAACCTGAGAGAGCAACAAGGTCAACAAGATCCAGGCCTTGACGTTTAAACTTGGTAAGAATGGTGTTAAATGTGTTGTTAGGAGCAGGAATGTCGTTGTTGGATCCGCTCAAACTTGCTCCTCTAGCATCCTTTCTTCCTACGGGTACTTCCCAGTTCGGTCCACCAGCCTGCAATGTTATAAACCTTAGTTTTGTACTTTTGTTATCATGTACAACTTGATCTACATGGAAAAGTATTAGTATTAAGTAATTTGATGCTTACAATAACAGTTGAATCTCTTGCAGCTAAAGCTAGGATATCAGCACAAGAAACAGTATGGGGGCATGCTTTCTCTACTGCTGCCTTGATCTCATCGATGACCTCAAACCCTCGAGCTGAGTTCCTGTTACTGTTGGAACCCTTCTCCGAGACTATGCTTCCACTGTTGTCTAGCAACAATGAGGCATCACATCCCTACCAAATTTAACAAAAATGCACCAAATAATATTAATGTTTTAAGTTTTAATAAGAATGGGATTAGACTAAAATAGTGTTGCAAAGTCCAATATGATGAGCATTATATGATACATTTGATGCAATCATGCAAAATACCTTAACAAAGCAGTCATGGAAGTGGAGCCTAAGCAAGGAAGCAGCCATTCTGCGATCCCTAGAAACCGCCTGAGCAACAACAGACTTGACTATCTGTTGCACTTGTGGGCACGAGTGGTCGTAAAATTGAGGGTAAAGATAATATCCACTTTGTGTTTTGTAAGAGAAACATAGAGGGACAAGTGCTAGGAGAGTAAGAACAATTAAGTAGTTCATGGACTTGGCCATGTTTGTTTGGATACTTGAAGAAAATGCTTGTGTTATCAGCACTAATAAGGTTGTTTTTTTGAATGCTTTGCTAGTTTCTGTTATATTATGATGAGATGGGTGTGTAGGGATTTTATAGAAGAGGTTTTCCGAGATGTTAAAGAAGGAAATACAGAGGAAAACAGGGGAGGTGCAGTTGGTAAGCTAATTGTTCCTCCTAACTCTGAAGGTTCTAACTGTTTGAAATGTCGTACAACAAAATTATGTATCAACTCTTAAGCCATCCAAGTGAAAGCGTACTACAATAAAGTACTACAATAAAACAAGATTTTGACTCTCTGCTCTCGGAATATCACTGCCTTTTTCTTTGGTAAATATAATATCATATTAACTACTAATCTATACTAATATATTAAAAGGCGTGCCTAAACAAGGAACGGTGCCACGTGGCGCTCTCCCTAAGGGCCTTTTACTCCATGTAATCATAGGGTTTGATCTTGGGACCTCAAGAACATATACTAAAGTCTTAACCACTAGACCAATCAACATTTAGTGTTATCATCTTAAAGTATAATATTAATTAAATGAAAATTTTCCTTACCCGGGGCGTAGCCCGCGCCTAATAACTAGTTATTATCTAAAGGTTGGTACTACTATTTGGTAAAATCCTACATAATCCCTTGAATTGGTTTAAATAGTGCTTTCAGAGATATTCCAAATTTTTAGAACATGCATTTAGGGCTAGTTCTCCCCAGCTTATTTTCAGTTCAGTTCAGTTCTTAAATTATTATCATTACTATTAATTTGTTATAATTTAATTCAGATCAGTTCAGTTGTTTTATGCCGAAGAGAACAGGCCTACATTGCAAAATCATCTTAGAATGTAAATATAATAGGAGTATCTATATAAATCTATGAAAAGGCGTTCTTAAACAAGGCGTTCTTAAACAAGGAATTGTTCCACGTGACACTCTTCCTAAGGGCGTTTCACTTCATGTAATCCATGTACAATAAAAAAATTTAGAAATTGCATAGTATAGGCCTGTTCTCCCCAGCTTATTTTCAGTTCAGTGCAGTTCCTAAATTATTATCATTACTATTAATTAGTTATAATTTAATTCGATTCGGTTGATTCAATTCAGTTTAGTTCAGTTGTTTTATGCCGAAGAGAACAGGCCTACATTGCAAAATCATCTTAGAATGTAAATATAATAGGAGTATCTATATAAATCTATTAAAAGGGGTTCCTAAACAAGGAATTGTTTCACGTGACTCTTCCTGGGCGTTCTACTTCATGTAATTCATGTACAATAAAAAATTTAGAGATTGCATAGTATAAGCTTTGATCCCATGACCTCAAGTTCATATACTGAAGTCTTAACCACTAGACCAAGTGGTATTTAATATTATCATTTTAAAGTAAAATATTAATAAATGAAATTTTTCCTCACCCGGGCCATAGCTCGGGCCTAATAACTAGTTAATCAAATTATATTGTGATAACTGATTACGGATGGAGGGAGTAGATCATACAAAAACTAAGAGCATTAACCAATGTGTTTAGGCTTTTTTTAGTGGAAGTTGATAATATATTGTGTGTACTCTATAGGATATCTAGTACTACCTCCGTTTTTTGAAGTTTTACTCTTGCCTCAAATAAATATAAATAGAAAACAAAAATGGGTCATTGACCAATAACAAATAATTTTTTTTGCCAAGATAAGAATAAAATAAAGTGAATAGAACTTCACATAACGGACAGAAATGGAAAGTGAGTAAGACTTCAGAATACGAAAGGAGTACTAGATTTGAGCCGATACGATTCACAGTTGTGTTATTATTTTGTATAATAAACTTATATATATAAGATTATTTTTTTCAATAGATAATTATATATTGATTATTCTATATAGCGCTAGTAATTTTAAATTAATTGATAATCATAGATATGATCATTTCTGAATGTTGACAATTTCTTACATGTTGAAAGCAAAATCAAAGTAAATAGAAGTAATAATATTAATCATTAATAAAAATCTAAATTTCCATGTTGCATCAATATTTTAATTGTTGAGATTTTGCTTTGAAATCGGGTGTTGTTAAATTTGTAAAATTCAAAGCAACATCTCTTTGTAAATAGGTTGTTCATCTCAAATGCGGTAGTTAGCTTGCACTTGACAAGTTGGTAGAGATCTAGAATATGGACTTTCATTAGAGAGATTTTATATTTTCTATGATTGAAAAAAAATCTATTTACAATGTTAACCTTCTTTTGAGTACCCTAGACCCTAGTACTCTGGTCGGTAAATCCAGTACCCGATTTGTGGGCACCCAAAATTTCTAGGTTAGATCATGGGTGGCATTACCAACTACTCGGGAAAGAGGATATCCAGTTTTGAACACCTCTAATCATAATATAAGTATATGAATAATTGAATATGGGTCTCATTCTAAAACACATTTCAAATCGGATCCAATTACATAAACATTATAAATTCTAAATTGTATAATTAAAGTTATGGTCAATTTATATAATAATAGTTCTTGTAGTTTTTTGAGAACCTAACTTTATCTTTCAATTTTTCAAAAACTCTAAAAATCTATTTTTATTATTCGAAAATTATAATATTAAATATATATTGTGATATGGCAAACCTACTTGGCGCTCTGAATGCTCTCAAAAAAAAGCCAATATCTATAGAAAAAGAGAGATTAAAAAGATCAAGTACATTTTTTTCGTTGTACTATTTTTCAGTCAAAGACAATCAAACATGAAAACTGGAAGTACGTGCAGTCTTCTTTGAAGTTCCATCAATATGGCTTAATTCGGACATTGCTACACCTACCCACCGGGTAGACAACCCACTACTAATAGAGTATTCAAAAAATAATTATTATATTGAGTTGGATTACATTACCACAACCTTCAATAAATCTTTATTAATGGTGGGTAGACAAAAAAATTTCCGCTTAATTCTTCAAGTTATGAATTGGATGTGATGGCCGATTAGTTAGGACAATGAAACAATGGAAAGAGATTTTAACTTAAAAAACACTTTTGACCAAACAATCTGAAGATATGTTAAAAAAAATTAAAATTCTTACTGAACTTCATCTTCATGCAAGACGAAGCATTGATAATGGAAATAGTCATGGAACAGTTATACTGTCAACACTCAAAAGCTAGTAAAGACAATTCATTAGTTGAGGCTCCCGCGTGGTGTGTAATTAACACCTTGAGACTCATTCTCTCGCAACCAGAAAACAAAAGCAAGAGTACAAGTAAAAGTAAGAGAGTTGGTCAAACTTTTACTACTCCTTCCTCTATTTTTTTATTAGGAAATATAATTGGTCCGAAGACCAATTCCTGTAAGCTTGGTACAAGATGCAAAGATATACCAACTCAGTTAAAACGAGGATAAACATTTCTGAAGACAACAATCCTATAGACCCACTGCCACCACAAGTGAATTCCACAACATATTGTTGGTCAAACTTTTACTACTCCTTCCTTTATAACACTTCCACAAAACAACCTACAATCCTACACAGCCGAATCATATTTTATGTGATGCAGTTATTGTAATACTTAACGTTTAAAAATACTCTCAACATTTTAACTTTTGCACTAATAAAGAGTAGTAATGAATCTACCATTAATGTACAATTATATTACTTTTCGTTGAGAGAAGGATATCCTAAAATTTTATGTTGTACCTCGTACAAAAACAAATTTATATCATGTTTTCTTTATTTAGTTATTACTAGATTGGACAATTTCCATCAAAGAAAAAGAAAAAGTGGACTGGTTATTATTGATTAGAAGTAATTTTTCCTTTTTCATTGCAAAACTGATTAAAATTTGAAGTTAACTAGCTAAACCTAAAATTTTGTTGGTTAAATAATTTTTTTCCTATGCATTTATAGCATATAGTGATTTAAAAAATTCTGCTACTAACTTAAAGTGATTTTAGTCGATTCTTTGTTGGTTACAATTGAACTTTTCTAAATCAAAACTCATTATCGTAAACATTAAGTGTAATTTACATGTTATATACAGTACATAATTTTTAGAGTGTTTCTCTTATTTATATGATAGGAAACACAATATTCACCAAAGATGTCTAAAATTTGCATTAAACCGTAGGTTTATATTATAGAGCCTAGAGGTCAGCATTGAATAAGCCTATAAAGAGAATGGCCGTGTATAATATAGACATATATATATGCAGTATGAGATGATTGCTGATCATGGGATATAGATTATAGAGAGACTTCGAATGTGAAGTTTCAATGGATATCATCATATGATTGAACTCTCAATGTGATACAAGATGATTTAAGCATGTCTAGTTCATGGCGACGAGGAATAACGTTGTTACTTCCTTCAACCTAAAATAATGCTTACTTTATATTAAGCCAAATTAAAACATATCTACGTCAGTTCTTGGCTATCCGTAACTTTAACCCACTTTCATTAGTAAATATGTCTTTTATCAGTAAATTTGTCTTTTTATTTTTCTTAAATGTTCCAGTACTCCACCCAAATGCCTTTGCTTTCTCTTGATGTATCATGTCTTGCCTGTTTATATGAACTAAAATTTGGTAGATAGAGTCATAGAGAGGTAGGTTAAATTTGTTTGCTTGCATAGTTAAAACTTGTCCGGGGCTTTGCCCCTCTTTTGCACCAAAAAAAAAGTTGTGTTACCTCTCTCCTAGATTATTACTCACATTTGATTTTGTAGTGAAAGATAGACAATGAATACGGTGCACAGTAACTTATTAAGTGTAGTAAGTATTATATGATATAGTAAGTTTTTATCTGATATAGTCAGTTTTTTTATATATTTAGTTTTCGTATAGATATAATTAGCTTTTGTGTAATCAATTTTGTTTGACATAATTAATTTTTTATATAGACAATTTTCTCTATTATAGTATGTTTTTGTGTGATATAGTCAGCACAGGTTTACAATAAATTATTGTGAACTCGGTCAACCTAAGACTTTGCTAAACTTTAGCCAAAAAAAAGTGAAATGTAGCTAAACTTGAAGGAGGAAGGTAGTAGTTGAAACACAAAAGTATAAGTCATGTGATCAACAATGAATTAATTTATTCCATCTTGAAATACTGATATACAAATTTCTCTCAGAGTAGCCACAAGCAACAAAAACACATAGACATCGCAATTACTTGAACAATGAAAAGAAGCTAGCAACGTAAATTACACCATTTTTTCAACTAAAGCAACAAAAACAGAGAAAATACAGGGGAATTCAGTAGGAATTAATCCTTCTGCAATTTTGCCTGATCTCACCCTTTCCTCCTAACAACGGAGAGATGTTACCCATCTTAACCATGGACTTAGCAAAATGATCAAAGAAAAGCTCCATATTCTCTGCATATTGCTTCACTAATTGCATTGATGCATGATTTTTGGTTAACAAAACTTGGTCGGAGTTCAATAGTCCCTTGTTAGATAAGATGTTCTTGTAGTAGCTGTTATCAAAGTTGAAGGGTGACACATAGTCTAAGAAGAACAAGTTTTGATCACCACCAGATCGCGGGCACTGGTTGCGCAACTGGGAAGCATATGCTTGGTCCAGTGTGAGGTCCGGTTGCCCGTTTCCGTTCTGGTTGTACAGCCTTTGCCTGAAGCTCACACACCTTGCATTACCTATTGTGTGAGCACCTGCACCAACACTTCAATTTGTCAAATTCAACCCAAATAAATAAATAAAAAGTTGCACTATTGTGGCTTCTAGATTATTCATATACTGATATTGACCATATTTTTCTAGTAATATATATAGAAACAAATGTCATTATATGAGATAATGTTGGATTTGTCTCAATGTACATATTTTAAATATATTTTAAAATAATTTTTACTAATAGATAATTTAAAATATTAATAACCAAAGTTGTGTTGAAGAGCGTGAAACTTAAAGTGTTGCAACTTATAAGAAACTTGTCACGAGATAGAGAGAAACATTTATGCTTCAAAACAGACCTGAGAGGGCAACAAGATCAACAAGGTCGAGGCCTTGTAGTTTAAACTTGGTAAGAATGGTGTTAAATGTGTTGTTAGGAGCAGGGATGTCGTTGTTGGATCCACTCAAGCTTGCTCCTCTTGAATCCTTTCTTCCTAAGGGAACTTCCCAGTTTGGTCCACCAGCCTGCAGTGTAACAACATTAGTGGTATACAAGTTTTGACAAATTCTGTTCGTATAATTTTCAACTAGATGTCAATTTCATTAGCAACAACTAATGATATGATGCTTACAATAACAGTTGAATCTCTAGCAGCTAAAGCAAGGATATCTGCACAAGAGACAGTATGTGGGCATGCTTTCTCTACTGCTGCCTTGATCTCATCGATGACCTCAAATCCTCGAGCCGAGTTCCTGTTAGAGTTGGATCCTTTCTCTGAGACTATTCTTCCACTGCTGTCTAGCAACAATGATGCATCACATCCCTAATATATGTTACAAAAATGCTTGGTTAGTTTGGACCAAAATTGCGTACAAACTCCATAAGATGAAAACTACCCTTCTTTGTTCTTTGAAATCTTAACGGACTTTTTCACAAATTCATATATCCTCTTTCATTCTATTTTTAAATATTCAGACATATTATTATGTAAAATGGTAGCATTAGAGTTGTCTCAACTCTCAACGTATATATTTACTGAAATATGAACTTTTCAATGGTCTAAATTGTGGGTTGGCAGTGTGAAAATTAGTGTAATAACATTTACATGACGAAGTATATTATAGGGGTATATTTGATGCAAATACCTTCACAAAGCAATCATGGAAGTGGAGCCTAAGCAAGGAAGCAGCCATTCTGCGTTCCCTCGCAACCGCGTTAGCAACAACAGACTTAACTATCTGTTGCACTTGTGGGCAAGAGTGGTCGTAAAAGCGGGGGTAAAGATACCCGCCTTGTGTTTTGTGAGAGAAGCATAGAGGGGCAAGTGCTAGGAGAGCAAGAACAATGAAGTAGCTCATGTACTTAGCCATGTTTGTTTTGACAATTGTGTCTGTGGTATGTTACAATGTCCGAGTTTGCAGGACAATTTATAGGAGAGGTCCTTTAAGAAGTCAAAGATAAAGATAACAGGCGAGGTGGAGTTGGTCAGTAAGATATTTTCCTCTTAAGGTGCTAACTGCTCTAATTATTACATCTCCTAGACGAAAGTGTAGTTCAAGAAGTTATTACTATGTACTACTACTATATCTCTATGTACCAACTAAGCAACTACCAAGTCATAGTAGCTAGCTCAAATGGAACACAGAGGGAAAGTAATATATTGACTTTTGTGCTCATACGATGGTTTCATCAAATTCATCTAACTTCCTATTGGTTCAAGGAGACATGGACAATACTAGAACTGTATATGATCCCTACATTTTGATTTTTTTACAAGAACATTTCAAAGGTTTGAAGATCGTGATAACTTCTTCACTCCCTCCATTCTTTATTAATTATTACATGTAGGGGTAGTGGTGTCAATCTGGGTCACTGGGTGGGTTTGGGTTGACCCAGCCTGGGTCGGAATGATTTGGGTCGGAATAATCTGGGTGAGAGTGTACCATGGGTCGGAACAGGGTGGGTCGGGTGGACTTGGGTCGGGTTCAACCGGGTGAGGGGCTCTCGGGCCCAGTGGGAGACCTGGGTCGACGGTATCCGGGTTGGGTGAATTTGGGTCGGAATGGAATAAGGTGAAGTCTACCCAAATCGGCTTTCGAATAACTTGGGTCGGAATAAATCGGCTTTCGGAATGACTTGGGTCGGAAGAAATCGGCTTCGAATGACTTGGGTCGGAAGAAATCGGTATCGGAATGACTCGGGTCGGAAGAAATCGGTTGAATATGGGGAGTTTAAATGAGGTGGTTCATGGTTGAGGATATTTTTGGTGGGAGTAAATGTATAGTTTAGTCATTAGTGTTATTCCTCTTATACGTGCCAGTTAACCGAAAAGAATTGTCTCATCAAAATCCTTCCTTGTTAGATTAATGTTTACTACTTACTAGCATCATAGCATGTGCTGAGAGGAAGAAAAAAAATGAGGGAAATGGAAAATGAACACAAAACCACCCTTATATGAGGGTGTTACTTTTATTTTAAACAAGATGATTAAATCCACTCATAATTCTTCATTCACATCTACACACCCACCTATATCTTTATAACATGGTGAAGTTGGGTCGAAATGGTTTTGAGTCGGGTTGTATTCGGTCGGAATGGTTTCGGGCTGGGTTTAGTTGGGTCGGGTGGTAACTGGGTTGGGTGATAATTGGGTCGGTGATAACTGTGTTGGGTCACTACTGGGTCGGGTGCTAACTGGGTTGGGTCACAACTGGGTTGGGTCACAACTGGGTTGGGTGATAACTGGGTGGCTTTAACTGGGTCATTGGCGGGTGAAGTTGGGTGCGGGTTAGTTTTGGGTCGGAAACAGGTTGGGTCTGGGTCGTTGCTCACGAGTGCAACTGGCCACGGGTCCACCTGGGTCGGCCCAGTTCAGGTTGGGTTACCAATTCCACGGGTTCAACTGGGCACGGGTGGACACTGGGTCGGAATGGGTCGGCTTTCCAACCGACCACTCTCGGCTCGGAACATGTTGGGTCTGGGTCGCATGTGGGTTCACCCGTGGGTCGTCCTAGTTTTTGACACCTCTATGTAGGGGAGACGCACATATTAAAGAATAGGAGAGAGATAGAAATATATAAAAAGAGAGATCCATGTGATAAGGAAATAGATAAATATAGCATTTTACTGAAAATAGATATATAGCAATTAATATGAAATTTCTAAATAAGAGAAATGTAGCAATTAATAAAGAACGGAGGAAATATAGTGTAGAATTGAGTAAACTTAATTTTCGAAATATTTATGGATGTGTTTTTCAAAAATATGTGTATTCATCTCCTATTTATTCCACACCGGTCCATGACCAAACTACTACTAAAAAATTATTGGCTTCACTTTATTTCTTTTTTTTTTTGGCAAATGATAGGTAATATTTTACTTATTTTTAGTCCACACTTTCTCTACTCTCCTATGTATACTCACTTCTTTAAAATATACACGTCTAAAATAAGCATATGTAGATCCAACTTTTTATGCACTCTCATCTACATAATTGTCATGAGTTTACTATAAATAGCTTTTTGTCGAACGAGTATATTGTTTGTCTCCAAGGAACTTTGTAACAAGTTAGTTAGTAGTGCCTAGCAAAAAGTAACTCAGGATGTTAATATAGTAAGTGGTAGTTAGTGGATTTATTTATTTTATGAACCTAAACAGGTGGTGGGATTACGCTCCCTTATTAGTAGTTTTGCTTGTTAAGTAACAAACTATTTAAGTAGTATTGGTATGCTGAAATTTGATGAAAAAATGTATCAGTAAATATTTGTTTTTTCCGTTGCCATAGCCCATATTCTCCTCTTTTTCTCTCCTCATTCAAGTTTCTACACAATGTATGAATATTGGGAGTCTGAAGGAAAGTCTTGAGCAAAGACTTTGAGAGTCTTGAGCAAAAATTATGCAATAATGTTGAAAGAAAAAGTTGAGAGTATTGGAGTGGGTTTGATAATTTAAGACTCCATCCAAGACTATGACATGCAAGAGGTTAAATTTCTAAGCCACTTAAAACTTAACATTTGTCTTTTTTTTTGTAAAATTCATTTAAAACATAGTCTGTAGAGAGTTTGAGGGATAAAGTATAAAATAGGAATGAGTCTGGAATGAGTCTGTAAAATTAAAAAGTAGTGGAAAGCTGATGTGGCACGATGCGGAGCTTGGCGGAATTGAGTCCGAGGATAAACTCACCCATAAACATGAAATAACAACTTTAAGCTATCTTTTTATTATGAAAATTAATTAGGTTAAGACTCCGTTTATTTTGGAGGAAAACGTTTTCCACGAAAACGATTTTGCCCATTTTCCATTGTTTGGTTGGGTAAGGGATTTAAAAAGAAAAACTAAGGTGAGAAGAGTTTTCCATCCCTTTGTAAATATTTTCCTCCAATAACTATTTTTCCTTCATTTTCTCATTCCCAACATCTCCATTTCCCCCTTCTTAGCTTAATAGTTTTCCATCAAGCCAAACAAAAGAAAACTAACATTCATTTGCGTTTTCCGCTAGAAGACGTTTTTCATGAAAAACCTTTTTGTATAAAAAATATTTTCCATCAAACCAAAGAGATCGGATCCTAAAAATTGCATCGATATTGATTACTTAGAGTTGCCTTGTCGGACTAGTTCAATGTAAATTTGCAGTGGTTTGAATAGATTATGAAGTGCTTTTTTTTCTTTTTGAGGAAAAAATTACAGTCAAAATTATCCAAATAAATAAGTGAAAATAAATAAGTGAAAACTCAATATATTTCTTTGGAGTTACATCAACATAGTATCTTTTAAAGTATCATACGTGAAAGAAATCAAATTACTGTATTGACCAATCAGTATAGAGTATAGTACTATCTCCGTTGCTAAATAATAATTACACAATTTTCATGCATGTTGATGCACTACTTTGAGCATTTATATCTCTAATTTTGTATTTGTAAAAAATATAAAAAGTCGATATTCTAAAAGTATATATCGAGACGAATCAAACAAGACCCCATATCACTATATTTTCTCTTAATTTATAAATCACAAATGATAGTCAAATGGAAATTTGTGAATAGTGTCAAAAGCAAAAGTGTAACTATTAAAAAGGAACGGAGGTAAGAGTGCGTTCTCTTCACCTGAATAACACTGAACTGAACTGAACTTATCTGAACTGAACTGAACTTATTGGACCTGATTGGACCTGATTCAACTTATTGGACCTGATTGAACCTGATTGGAACTTATTGGATCTGATTGAAACTTATTGACCTGATTGAAACTTATTAGACCTGATTGGACTTGATTGTAACTTATTAGACCTTATTGGACCTGATTGAAACTTATTTGACTTTATTTAACAAAAAAATTGATGAGTAATAACATAAATATTACCCCTAACATAAATACTATCCCTCAAAAATTATTACGACATAATAATTATTAAAATATACTCCCTCTGTTTTTTTTATCCTTCTCACTTTTCCTGTGCACGTCTCTCAACGCACCTCTTTGAACTCAAATATCTTTCATTATATATTAGTAAAAATTATAATGATTGAATATTAATAAAGTACTAATTGAGACGAATCAAACAAGACCCCACATGACTATATTTTTTATTATAAATTGAGAAAAATTGAGAAGATTCTCTCCAAGTATGAATAGTGTCAAGATTCCAAGTGAGAAAGATAAAAAAAAACAGAGAAAGTATTCTTCAAAAAAATAGTAATTATTAATTATCTCTTATGATTAACATTTTAACCCAAAAAAATACTATTTATATGCTTGCCTATACACAACTTTCACCACTAATATATCTAATAGTCTTGCTTTGATTTCATAAAGCACTAGTAGGAAATCAATTAATAACATTTATATCTTTCATTGTTATTAGTAACGAAAACATGTTATCTCTAGTTATTTAAATAAGAATTGCAAAATATTATAATTATGATGATTATTATTTTTAACCTTATTTGACCATGATTATAATATTTTTTAATAATAACATAATCAGCTAATAGTAATATGAATAATAACATAATAGATAATAATATAAATATAATACTATATAATCATAGGGGTACTTAATTAAAAAAAATTAATAATAAAATAATCAGGTAATAGTAATATGAATAATAAAATAATAGACAATATTACAAATATAATACTATATAATAATCATAGTGGTACTTTAATTAAAATTTTAATTTAAATTTATTGATCATTGACTATTTGGACCTTATTGTAACTTATTGGACCTTATTGGAACTTATTGGACCTGATTGAAACTTATTGCACCTAATTGAAACTTATTGGACCTTATTGGACCTGATTGGAACTTATTGCCCTGATTGAAACTTATCTGAACTGAACTAAACTGATTGGACCTTAAACTTAATTCATTAAGGTGAAGATAACGCACCCATAGTCGTATGGCAAGTAAAAAAAAATTGATAGAAGATTCATGGAATAATAGTTTTTCTATAGAAAAGCTACGTAAAGACAAACATTAGCTGAAGACTTGGGAAGTCCCTCGCGTGATGTACAATTAACACCTAGAGAATCGGTACCTATTCCCTCAACAGAAGAGACTGGGTCAATAAAAAGATAGAAATATAGGGGGAGATACGGAAATTAAGGAAAATAAAAAGATAGAAAGAACTGAAAAGAGGGGTCCATTTCATGAAGAGAGATAGAGAAAAATATTTGCTAATTAAAGTAATATTTTATTTATTTTAAGAGCTAGTACATATAAGTTTTTACTTATTTTAAAACTACTAAAATAGTAAGTTTTTAATAGAGGATATATTATTTGACACGCAAAATTATTGATTAGTCCCTCTTGAGTCTTGATTGCATAAGCATGGTCGTGAGATTCAAGATGTGGCTAGTAGGTCCGTGAGCAATGCCCCCTTTAAATCACAGTCGTAACTCGTGTAAGTTTGAGTTTCATACCCTCCCTTTCTTACGGATGAGATCCATTGAAGGGTCCAATGTGTATCCAAAAAGAAGAAAATTCTCTAATTTTTTTACCTATTCCATACACAAATATTGCAAAGATATTTAAAAGGTATTCTTCTAAAAATAAATTATAACCCCTTCGTAAAATTTATTGTAGGGTGATTTTTTATTTATTTTTTGATAAAATAGAACGATTTTATATTAGTATTGTAAGATTAGTAAAGTTAGCGGTATTAACACCCTCTCCCAGGACCTTTAATACCCCACCCTTAACTCTTAAATCCCTCCTTATGAGGTTTGATTCTAATAGTTAATTTTCACCTTGCCCGTTTAGTGTTTTTGAAACTTAACAATATTGGATGTATCACCGACTTATAATGGTATCCTCATTTGTATTACTGAACATTTTGCACTTTTTTTTTGTACATAAGGAAAGTTAGGACACCATTTTCTCAAGGGAGACTCCTAACGAATCTAGAAGAACAAATTTATTTAACAAGGGTTCTGCTGAAACATCCACGTCAACCGTGGCAGCAGAAATATTGTGACCTTTTTTTTATAGTAGATACGCTACCCGATTAGCTTCGCGAAAAAATATGCTTAATAGTGTAGAATCTAAACCGACGAAGCCGATTCTTGAATGTCGATCAATGAGTGTTTGGATAGTCCAAGGGCAAGTGTAATGCCCTTGTATCACTCTTATAACTACTTGATTATCTCCTTCAATATATATATCTTGAATATGCTGATGAATGGCAAGCATAAGTCCGTTTCTTAATTCCCATGCTTCAGCAACGAGAGCTGAGGTTTGGCCAAATCGATAAGCTTGTGCGGCCACAAGAAGGCATGCGGAGTTACGAATGGCAACACCGGCAGCAGCTGAGGAGCCAATAACAGAACCATCAAAGTTTAGCTTGAAGCATCCGGAAGGAGGAGGCCGCCAACTAAGCGCAATATAAGTAGGGAACCCGCAACAAGGAAGTGAAGAGATAGTAAAGGAAAAATCCATCATAGTTCGAGTAGTCCATTCCAAGTACAGATGTCAGGCTCTGTAATAAATACGATCTAAATTAAGCATATTTTCCTCAAAGACAATTGAATTACGTTCCTTCCAAATGCTCCACAAATTATAACAGAACAATTGTAAGGCCTGAAGGTAGGGACGGAGAGACGTTAGGCATTGTACAAGATCTTGAGGCACTATATACCTGATTTTTGGTCGTACGTAATTTGAATTCCAATAATGACCAATTATAGGGCATGTAAAAAATAAATGGTTAAGAGTCTCATTATCAGATTTACAAAGGGGGCAAAGAGCGTCATTAGTAATTTGACGGTCAGCTAAATTTAATTTCAATGGCAGACCATTTTGTAGACATTGCCATAGAAAAATTTGCACCTTAATTAGGAGCTACATTAAATTTTCATATCCAATAAAAAGGCCAAGGATTACTGTTAGAAGTAATTCCATGAGCTAGCCAGGTTGCTGTTTTAACAGAAAAATCACCAGAGCTAGGAAGCCCCCAACAAGGAACATCTAGGGTGGGATAGTTAGGGATAGGAATCCCTTATATTAAATGGACTATATGGGATGGGACTAAGTCATTAAGGAGAGAAACATTCCATTGTCTTGATGGAAGAATGACATTACTTACAATAAGATCCAGATTAGCAATAAACGTGATTTGAACATTTAACATTTCAATAAGACTTTGATTAGCACACCAGTTGTCAATCCAAAAATAGACATTTGTTCCAGTTCCGATTTTTTAACGTATTCCTTTCCTTAGAAGCTCTCGAGATCGAAGAATGGATTTCCAAATATGAGAATCTTGTGGCTTAGCTTTGTACTCATAGAAAGAAGTATTTTGAATATATTTTTGGCGCATAAGAGTTGGAAAGAGAGAGTGATGGTCAATAAGAATTCGCCAGCCCAATTTGGCTAAGTATGCTTCATTTACATGGCATTATCTTTTAATTAATGAACTAAATTTTTTCCTTACAATTTGAAAATTATCGTATAAAAACAGTAGTGGCTTTAAGAAGAATTAGGGTAATTAATGCAAAAAGTGAACCCTAATTCGTGTGAATTATTGTAGATCATACAATAATTAGTACACCGACTGACTTAGAGGGTCATTCAAACCAAAATAGGCCCCGTTCTTTTGGATTGAGAGAATATGAACTGAACTGAATTGTATTGAACTGAACTGAACTGAGCTGAACTAAACAGAATTGAACTGAAATAATAATAATGATAATAATAATATAATAATAATAATAATAATAATATAATAATATAATAATAATAATAATATAATAATAATAATAACTAATATTATTAATAATTATAATAAAAATATTTAGTAATAATAATAATTAATATAATAATAATAATTGTAATATTAATTATTATAATAATTAGTATAATAATAATTATTATTATAATAATTAGTATAATAATAATAATAATTAATATAATAATAATAAAAATAATAATGATAATGATAATAATAATAATAATAATTCATAATAATAATAGAGTAAATAATAATAATAATAATAATAATAAATGATAATAATAATAAATGATAATAATAATATATGATAATAATAATAATAATAATAATAATAATAATAATAAATGATAATAGAATAACAATAATAATAATAATAATAATAATAATAATAATAATAATAAGGAAAATTTACCAAAAAAGACCTTTTGCGAGTTCATTTTTGCGAAAAAAAACCTTATAAAGCATTTTTTGCGAAAACAAACCAAAATCAAAATTATTTTGCGAAATGAAACCTAAGGCCATTTTCCGGCGTTGACCATCTCAATTCCGGCGTTGACCACCGCCTAGCCACCACTACCACCACCCGCCGCTAGCACCCACCCACCCACCCCCTGCGGCCCCCACTTCACCCCCACCCCCCCCCCACACCACCCCACCCCCACCCCACACGGCCCGGCCCCAACCCCCCCTCCACCCCCTCAGGCGGCATCCCCCCACCTCCCTTCGCCCCTACCCTCTCTCCTCTCCCTTCTTCCTCCCTCACCCCATCTCCATTCCCTTCGTCCATTCCCCCCCTCGCAACCCCCTCCCCCACGGCTCCCCTCCCACCCATCCAAGGTTTTTCCTAGGCGCCCTAAAGCATAAAGATAGAAGAGAGAAAGAAAATAACGAAAATGGGGTTGGGGGTCATGGGGAGGAGGGGTCATGGAGGGGGATTTGGGTGGCGCGGCGATGAGGGGAATGGACGAAAGGGAGAAGAGAGGGGGAGGGCTGCCCCCTGAGGGGTGGAGGGAGGGGGTTTTCAGGTGGGCACATCGGTTAGGGTGGGGATGGACGAAGGGAGAGGAGAGGGGGAGGGGGGGGGTGAAGGAGGGAAGAATGAAGAGGAGAGAGGGTAAGGGAGAAGGGGGGTGGGGGTGCGCCCGAGGGGGAGGAGGGAGGTTGGGGGCCGAGTAGTGGTGGCTAGGTTTCATCTTGTAAAAATTATTTTGATTTTGGTTTGTTTTCGCAAAATAATTTTGATTTTGGTTTGTGTTCGCAAAAAATGCTTTATAAGGTTTTTTTTCGCAAAAATGAACTCGTAAAAGGTTTTTTTTGGCAAATTTTCCTAATAATAATAACAAGAATAATAATAATATTAACAAGAATAATAATAATAACATTGAAACAACATTGAACTGAACTGATAACTAAACTGAACTGAAGGAACAAAACTGAACTGAACTGAATTGAATTGAACTAAAAATAAGTCCAAAAGAACAGGTACTGACAAAATCTACAGCTAGAGTTTCTTTATCGTTCGTACTCCTTTTTAGTTTTTTCCATTAGACATGAAGTAACTTTGAACTTAAGTTGTGTCCACCTTTATAGCAAAATCCATTCAATTTTCTCCTTCATTCTTTTTCTTTTTACATAAACAATGACGTTTTGTTACTTTTGTAGGCCTACAGCTGGAAGTTGGCTTCATTGCTTGGGAAAAAGAAGCACCATTTGCATGTGGGGGTGTAAATGGATTGGACTGGATTGGACTTTGCCAAATCCAAATCCAGTCCAAAGTTTTTTAGACTCGAGAAATTGAGTCCAAGTTCGATCCAAATATTTTTTGAGTCCAGTCCAATCTAGTCCAATAATTTTTTCTTGAGTCCGAATCCAGTCCAGTCCAGTCCGATTATTATTATTTTTTTTCTCCCAATTTAGATTCAATGATTCACAACGTTTTCTCATAATTGAATTTGAAAAATTAAGCTCATTATATCCATTCCATAAAATAAGTCACATACATCTTTTATATTATATATATAAATATTAAATATATATACATTATATATATAAATGTTAAATATATATTATATATAAAATATTTTGAGTTGGACTGGACTTATTGGACTCCAAAGGGGTGAGTCCAAATCCAAATCCGAAAATATTTGGATTCGGAAATTTGAGTCCGAGTCGGTCCAAAAAATTTCAAATCACGTCCAAACGAGTTTGGATGGGGTGGATGAACTCTACGGAACTTTTCGATGATCCGCTTACACCCCTATTTGCATGTGATGTGAGTGATAGATAGCTGAAAATTGAACAATTTTCACGCCGTAAATTGAAGGAGCGTGATTGGTTGAGGTTTGTCGGTGTTAACAATGATTATTAATTACAGATGAAAAGTAGATGAAATAATAGGTTAAATCCAAATTAGTGCAATGATCAACGAGAAAAACACACATAGCAGACCTAATCCCTTTTCCTTTGCGGCTTTTTTTCATTTGTTAAACTAGCGAGACTTACATGGAAACCAACAGTGTAAACTGAAGCTCCTAGGAAAAAAAATTAATAATAAAAAGCTTTTTTTTATAATTAGTTAATTACTACTTTGATTTTACCAACTTATAAAAATAACAAACTTTTAATTTTTTTATATTAAATTTGACTACCTTTGTTGTTTCAAAAATTAGAATATTGCTACCTTGTAATGGCTATAGTCAAATTTTTCGTCTTGTAGTGCCCGCTTAATGTTTTCCTCCCAGTTTTTTTTTCCTATTTTTTGATTAATTCCTTAAATAACTAAACCAACAACAAAGTGTTGAGTTCCATTGAAAATCTCCCTCATCCACTTTTAAATTCTCCTACAAAGATTAAATTGGGGTTAGAGTTTGCCAATTAAGAGATCCTATGTTGTTGTAATTAGTTGGTTAAGGGAATTTATTTGCTTTGATTAGGGTTGCTGCGACAATTGAATGTAAGTTTTTTCGATTTGCAAATTAGGGTTCATAGAATTGGGGGAAATTGATTTACTTTGTGTTTCAAAAATCCGAGTTTTTCTCTTAGTAATTGATAAATTTAGTGGGTTAACTAGCCAATTAATTAGCCAACAAACTTCTTCAAACTCCAGTGCTCAGGCTTCTACTTCAATGATGCCAACCCCCACCATCTCAACACCAAAGTGGTGCAAGCACAACAATGGCAGCTCCCAACATATCCACTTCAGCAAATCAGCAGAATAGGAGGAACAAGCTCCCCCTAAAAGTTTAAAACATCCTTTATAATAATTTAGAAGTTCTTAACCTCTTAGAGCACCATTATTCATGAACATAATAAATTGGTTCATCCCACTCTCTCTTCATTTCTCTCTCCTGTATATTATTTTCACAAACCGTTTACACAACTTTACCTCTTAATTAACCATGAACAAATAGAAAATGTCTCATCACTTGGTCTCATTCTTTTAACCTACTTTTTGAAAAAATAAAATGTGAAATAAAAATATGCCAAAATGATTCTCTATTTGTAGATAATGAAAATATGAATTTTGGTAAATTTATTTTATTTTTCTGATATATATATTTTTTGACATATAAACATTTTAAAAATTGTAAAATTATGTTGTTTCGAACCAGCGGAAACGTGACAAGTGTCGCGTTCAGATAATTTTCTTACTTTTCTGCTTATCAAAATGTAGTTTTCGATCGATGCTTAGCTTACACACAAACTTTACGGCAAGTCGGCAACAATGTGTTCAGATAAAGAAATTAAATCAGTTCTCTTTATAAAAAAAAAATCTTGTAATGCGCGGCACTGATCGATGATTCAAAGCAACGAATGGTTCAAATATGCGAACGATCACCCATCTGTTCATTTTTGAACTAAAATTTGGTTCAAGATTAAGCCTCGCTCATCCTTTATGAATCATTTTTGGGTTCATGAATAAGGAGGCTCTTAGGAGGAAAAACAACTATTTGTCTTAGCTAATTTTATTTGCTGACTTTAGGTTTGGAAGAATACTTTATTTTGTTGTAATCAATCATACTTTGTCTTATTATTATGTGAAACGAACAAACAATTGGCACTGGTGCATGATTTGAGATGAAGACAATATTTAATCATGGAGTGATGTAAAGACAATATTGGTTGTTCAATCTTCTCTTTCATTGATAGATAATTGATTGGAGAATACATAAAAGATGTTACTAAGTCATGTCAACTTTTGAAGGTCATAAACAACAAATAATACATCCAAGCCACAAGGCTAACAACTATTAGCTAAAAGTGTTCATCACCTCTGGAAGAACATAGTAAACATAGACATCGGACCTAGTAATAACATAACTACCATTAATGCAACTAAAGTAGGCACCATGTTCTTCTTAGTATCCTTCATCAAATGCTTCAATTCAAAGCTTAGAGCCTTGCACTTCGTTCTAAGAGACTCATCCTCTACTAACAAACACCTTATTTTCCCACAAATGTCAGCCAATTTCGTCTTCAAGTTGATAGCTTCAATGGTCAACAACCTTTTGTCCGGGACCAATTGATTGATCATATCCTTTTGTCATGAAATATGTTCCTTACCAGAATCTAAAATAATTGCACCCACGCTATTCAATTCCACGCTCATAAAAAAAACTTGCATGTTAGGAATCTCCTTCCTGGATTATATGTGGTCTAAGCCTTCTTCATGGCGCTAGAATACCACATTTGCATTTGGACTTCTCATTAAGGAACTGAGAGGAGGAAGACATTTATACTTACAAAGTGCAATTAAAAACAACTAATTAACCCACTTAAATTATCAATTAGTGAGAGGAGAGTTTGGATTTTTGAAACACAAAGTAAATCAATTTCCGCCAAATCTATGAGCCCTAATTTGCAATTCTAGAAAATGTACCTTCACTTTGAAGCACCAACCCTAATCAAAGCAAATAAAATCCCTTAACCAACAACTTGCAGCAACACAGGAACCCTTAATTGGCAAACCTAACTCCAATCGAATCATTGAAAGAGAATATGAAAGTAAACAAGGGAGATATTCAAGGGAATCTAGCATTTTGTTGTTTGTTCAGTTATTGAAATAACAAATGTAGTTAAATTTTAAAGTTACTAATTAGAAAGGCAGTTATTTCAATAAGTTGGTAAAATAAAAGTATTTATTACCAAATTTTCCAACATAATTTTATACTATGAATCCCTTGCAAGATGATGCTCAATTGTTTTTATCGATGATTGGCAAATTAAGTATCAACATCTTCGCAGTTAGCATCACAGCCATTACCCACCAAGTGAGCAATCAAAAACAAAGAAACAGACAATAACTTAACACCGTACTCGTCAAAATAAAACATCCATTGATATGTGGCTATAATTTTTGAGCTCAAGTTCAATTTTAAGATAATTTGAACTTGAAAATGTAAGATCGTCAAGTGTTGTGAGACGTAGCAATCCCAAGTTCAGTCTTGATCACTTGATTTGACTCATTAACCTCCCAATTCACATCACTCTCAAAGTTTCTCCCTCTCCAGTTATATCCCATGTGACTAGAAATTAACTTCTCCATGACTCCATACAAAATCTTATATATCAATTTTCATACCTATTAAGAGCGTCAAGTGTCCAAAACAGGTACATGACATGCATTAACGGATTCGCGTAGCATAGAATATGACGGTCTATAGTTAAAAAAATATACAAATATAACTGAATCAAGTAATTTCAAGAAGTTTGATTCTACAGCTAATCTAAAAAGCTTAAAGTCAAATAGCATAGTGATAAGCATTACATGGCCAACTAAATGCAGTGTACTGTTACGCTCAGGGTCAATGACCATTAACAGAGCCTGCATAGCCATAAGCTAAGCTGAGGTTATGTCAAAATAAACCTTCAACAATGAAGTAGCCAGTCAATTTTCCGCACTCAAGAAGCAGTTTTCCGTGGAAGTCATGACTACAATTGGCATGACCGACATTAGAATTGCTAGAGACAAGCTGACACTGACCAGAGTGGAACCTGTAAATTAGAAAAATATCTTCAGTTCTTTGTGTTTTATTATTCCTTTCGAGGCTCTTGCTCTTTTTTCCTTCTATTTCTCTTATTTTTTGGAGGCGGTAGGGTGGACCCGGAGAGGGTTGTATACTTGTATGTCTAGCTCGTACCTGAACTATATAGATCATTGTCATCAAGGTTGCTTCAGTTAAGATCCGAGAGCATGTATGCTCAAATGGAACCATATCTGACGTCAGTGGGTCTTCCAGATCCTTGAGCAACAGAAATGTAAGGATTGTTACTCTCATCCGCTCTTTGGTAACCATGAGCTCCTCCAGCCACCTGTCATCAACTAGAACTTTAGATAAACAAATTGGAACAAAATGAAAAGATGTTTCAAACTGAAGGTAAAATATGCAGGGTATTGGACTATTTCACAGCATAACAACATTACGATACTGGACACTAGGCAATAGACACCTCAGACCAAGCAAAAATAAAACATAGATCTCGCTAGTCATAGATAACTCTGATCCTTGGACATGCATCAACACTTGACAGTTGACACTGCACCACACTGCTCCAAGTGACCACATAACATTCTGAAAGCAATTGTGGGCCAGCACCCAGGCCTCAACCCCCCCTTCCCTGCCCCAGAGATAAATGGCAGATAATATGAAGAATTAGAACTTACAGTTTGCAGAAAAGCTGATAAATAGGTCATCCCTGGTAATGCATCAAGCCCATGCTGCAAAAATAATATTCATAATCAGGATAATGCAGACTTTTCCTTTTTCTTTTTTCTTTTTTTTTTGGGGGGGGAACCTCAGAATTAACACAATATGAGAGGCTGAACACAGCTTACAATTTACACATGGAAAGCAAAAGGGAAGATCATACCTGGTTTTGCACCCGTGATTTATATATAAATCCACCACAGCAGAACAGGGTAAGTGAAACAGAGAATCTGCTCAAGACATCCCAGAAAATCCTCAAGTCAAATAGGGGTATAGTGAATAATGCAATAAAAAAAGGGGGTATAACTTTATATGAAACACGATAGAAACCTCAAGATCAGCATTAAAATATTACAATGTTTTCTCATTTTTCGGATGAGAGGGGCCAGAATTTAATTCTCTGGCATGACAGAGAAAATTTTTTAACTGCGAGGTGCAACTTCCTTTTTCACATAGGAACGCTAGTAAATTACAAGATCATTTTACAATGTTATATTTGAAGTTGTACACAGTGAGTCATATTGTATATTTGTTTCGTTATCTGAGTTTTCAGCAAGTAAGATTATGAAGGTAGAAGAAAAGACGGAGGGCAAATCGTTTGAAAGTGGACCGGAATCAACATACAATTGCTACACAATGGCAGCATCTAAAGAAAATAAACTATCAAAATGATAAAGCTATTATTTAGAAACATTAAATAGCCCACATGCAGGATATTATTCCAAATACAGCCCATCCTTTTCTTGCCTCCTTCCCATCATCTTGTCTATGATCTGCAGAATTTCATTATTGGAAAAAAGAAGTTTGTCATTTTAAAACGATTGGAGACTGCTCCTTATAAATGCATACCACTACTGAATAAATATACTTACCGCACATTTTTGTGAGAGTAAACTTCACTGGCTCATAATTCTCCACAGGAATAGTGACTTCCACTTCATAAGGTGTTTTTCGTGCCTTTTTACCTGTAAATTCAAAAGTTAAGATACTACTTCACCTCAATAGGTAAAAGCACATCAGCTGCAGCCTTACATGTCCAGTCTACAGTCAAAACAGTTGGTGATAAAGTTGTTGGTGAATTTCCAGAAGCACCGGAGCCAGATAGTTGAATTTCTAGGCCATTTTGTGGGAATACCTGAACAATGTAGACAAGAGCCAATCAACCAAATCAACATTTAAAATACCGTGGACATTTATTTTCCACCGTTAGGGGAGTCCTAGTAGCAAAAGCTATGGTACACAAAATACTCGTGCAAAGTTGACACTCAGCGGGACAAAATCACCTTTACAGTGGGTTTTTGTACCAAATTTGAGAGAGATGCAATTGCAGTCATATAAAGGGTCAAACGAGTCTGTTCAGTACTAAAGCTACACAACAGAAAAATCACATGTATCAGCAAAAACAATTTATATTTCAGTCTCAGACAGCCCAAAATAGCAAAGTATTTCAGGAAAGCCTAAAGCAGTACAGCTCATATCAAAAAATTCAGTGTGCAGACTGCATAATAACTTTTCATAATAGGCCTTACCTAAATTCATTGTGAGACTTCTCAAAACCATGTTGAGTCATGCCATTGTACACCTAACATTCCAGAAAATTCATTAATCAGACCAATGAGGTTATCGGCAAGTGGATTTGACATTTATAACCGATAGAATCTTACAATTTCCCATGACCGCGGGTGGAATCCAATAGTGAAGCCTTCATATACCCGTGGACCACGTTTCGCACGGAATAGCAAGTTCTACAAGCACTCTTTTGCAAGTTGCAACCAGTATACATATAATCAAACAACTAGAATTTAATTCTCACACAATAGTCAGAGTACAAACAACAATCTCAAGGTACTCTGCGAAGCAAACCACAAACAACTCTTAATTTAATAACCCACATCACTTACCAGCAGTAAAATGTGTCACTGTAGTTATAGAAAAGAGAAATATACGAACACTAGATTGTGAAAAAAAATTATGAAGGAAACCGATATAAAGAAACTCAGACAATCAAGATTGTATTCTTCCTTCCTTCCTCCCCCCCCCACAAACTCCCTCTTTTTGTTGGTTAGCACGATCTGACTATATGATAATGCAACAGATCCATCACAAGTATGTGACGATTAACAAGTAAACCAAGAGGGGGAATACAGTTGTGCAATTGGTATGAGAGAGAAAACGAATAAAAGAAAGAAAAAAGAGAGGTTGATTTTAGACACAATCAATCAGTCAAGCACCAATAGGAACGTACAGGACAGAGTTACACATTTATGTTGATGGAATCCACAAAAAAAATAGATATTATTGATTTATTGTTCATAAACGGCATGAAATTATTGCAGAAACTAACAGAATAACTTTGCTACAATAACCGAGAACAAATAGATAATGACTAGTACATAACTGTGTTGCTATAGTAAATATGATACTCTTTCTAAAAAAATACCAAAAAAAATGAAGATCCCATGTAATCTCATGATGGCAAGTAATTATTATGCAGACAAGAGATACATCATCACAAAATGATATCACAACGAAGATATGCAAATCATAATTAACTAAATGATTAAGTACAATCAGAAATAAATTTCTGGAGCACTACCTGCAAGACGATTCATATGTAACGCTGCATATACATCCAAGTTCACCTGAAATGTGATAATGCAGAAAAACATGTCATCTAACTATCTGAGACGTCAGAGATGATATAACTTAAAGTAAAGAGTACATATATATCCAGTTCATAACCTTTACATTGTCTGCTCAAACAACTTCCGCATATGATGGTTACCTATTGAGGAAAGACGAGAAAGCATGTCAAATATCAACAATGATACAAACCAAGAAAAAATTTACGTGCCCACTTGGATGAAGAATTCCTGAATGGCTAACCTGAGCTGTCCGCCCCAATTTGTCATAGCTTTGCTCACAATTCATAAGATCACCCTCATAAAATCCCTAGATATATCAACGAAGATCAACCAAAGTAACTATAATAAGGAAGCGCAGAGGAGGACTGGAGGAGTGATCAACACAGTTGACCAAATATTAATTGCAAGAAACCCATTCCTCTAACGTGATGGAACGTGACTGTATATCTTCCAAAAATCAATCTAAAGGAACAATGCCATACTGCTAATTTCTCTCTTAATCCATAGAACAAAACACACACACACACACAGACCCACACACCCACGCGCACACGCACGCACGCACGCACGCACACGCACGCACACACTCACACACACACACACACACACAAACCAAAAAAACGAAAGAGAAAGAACTTCCAAAGGGAGGTTCACATTATAGAGTTACCACATAACAAGAGTACAGATAAAATGTCAAAGAAAGAGGATTAACCAAAAAGGCAAATGCTTTATGCTACTAAATATCGGCAAGCACTGGCAGAAAGAAGGTTGATTGGGAACGACGAGAACGTCTAAAAAGTATACCTTATGAGTGCATCAATCTCAAAGTTTGTATTAGAAAGTTGCACAGTAATTTTCAATCAGGGCTCGCTCCCAGTAAATGTCCCCCACCCCACTTTTTCAGCGTGCAAGGAAAGTGAAGTGCTTTAAAAAAAAATCTCCATCCTTATATATGCTTATAATGCAATTGCAGTTTGCTTTGTTTCAACTGCTTTTCTCTTCTCCTTGGTCACTGTCTTTATAGAAGCCTCAGTTTGACCCTAGTGCTACCAAAAATAGAAAATGAGCATCTATTTTCTGATGATGGGATCAAAACAACTATAAACTCTTAATTTAAGTATCAATATTTTACTTTAGAATATGAAGCAGACGGTTTTTATTGTCACAATGTTATCAGGATCGGGATCCTACTTTGGATCGTAAGGATCGGAATGATCGAATCCGTAGGATCGAACCGTGTTATGCTATAATGTCGTCAAAAGACTCGTGTTAGAACTTTACACACATTAATAATGACGTTTTTCATTCCCAAATGGTGATAGTAGTTCAATACTCTAAGATTGAAGTAACATGTAACCCAAAGCCAATAGGAGAAAAAAAAATTGGAATTATTTTGTGAAGTTTTATGATAGAATCGGATCGTAGAATCGCAGGATCGTAGAATCGTGTTATGATCCTACCATGTGAATTTTGGTAGTTGGGTAGGATCGAAAGATCCTATCAAATTAAGATTCTATGTAGGATGGGGATCGAAAAGGTCCTTCCAGATCGTAGAATCGTAGGATCATGAGATCCGGATCGAGATTTCAACAAGTTGCACAGATAAAACAGCTCAAACATAGAGAATTTTGCGGAAATCAGCAAATAGACAAATTGGTTATCTCCAATGGTAAAGGTGATTAATCAGTTAACCTTACAAGTCAAGAATACAATTAACACCAGAAAGCTAAGAGGTTTATTGAACCAGATACTGGAAGCCACAGTTGAATTTAAATGTTAATGAACATCGGATTTTTGTCCAAATCAACAGAAGAAAAAAAAAATACAGAGCCTATGAAGTCGAGGATTACTTGAACAAAGTTGGCGCCTCCAAAGCCAGCAACAAAATGGTTAAATTTATCAAAGCGACCAAAATCAACATATCCCTGCACCCAAAATAAGGAAAATGATTCATCTGCCGTCATGTAATGTTATAAGGATCAAACACTATAAAAGTTCAGAGGATAAATGCCTCAAAATTTACTCAGCACAGTATGTAATTAAGATAGAACCACCTTACAGCAATTGGCCTTTCTTGATGTTTCTAAGGTAGTTCAATAGTTTAACAAATCAGATAAGATATCAAAAATAAGATCAAATACGATACGAAACGAAAAAAAGGCTTGTTCTTGTTAATAAAGAGATCAAACAAGATATTGAAAAAATAAAATATTAAAATTGAAGAATAGTGCTTTGCTTCATAAAAAAGAAAAGCAAAGTAATCCAACCATGTCCCCGACATGACAAAGGGCGAAAAGAAAGAACAGAAAGGATCAAAAGGGCGAGTAAACTGGAACTGGAATGAAAAATATAATGAGTTTTGCAGACGAAGAAATTGCCTCAAAACATGTAAGACAGTTTTGGGACAGAGTGCATTTGGTTAACAATAATCACTAACTAAATTCAGAAAATGGTCCAGTATATACAAAGCCAATAAGACCACAGGCGAGTGACACGAAAAAAGGCGTCATGAGGTCCCATTTGTGGAAAAGTTGCCTGGACTGTAGATAAACCACTGAATTCCAAACAAGAAGCCACCTTGCGTTATTATCATTCACCTTGAAAAACTTATACATTAAGATTTGAAGCTAAAACTAGCTTCGTGAATGTGAAGGGAGGTGAGAGCAAGAGAAAGAAATGACAGGGAAATAGGTTATGTAATTCCGCCATGTCCCCACCGTTCATCGGTATGGTTCCTAACTGTGCTTTGAGGGCTGTCTGTGTCGTATGTATAAGTTTACATGCCTACTATGAACTAGGGAAATCCTAAGTTGCTTGGATGATTAAGACCCAAACTCCGAGTGTAAATGTGGCTTTCCAACATTTTCGACATGGCTCCCGCTGGTGCCTTGAGGTCTTTCGGCATCTTCCTGTGCCTACTCTTGAACCTTAAGTAGTGTTGAAGGGCTCTAATGTCCCCCAGAAACTTTCACTATAACTCCTCTCAGTTTCATATCCGGCCCACTCTTGTATCATATGCTTGTGAGATCATCTAGTGACCCCATGGAGTTTCCTGAACCTCAGATGACTTGACACTGAAGTGGCATAAACCCTAAATTTTTTATAAGATAAAAAAATTATAGATCAGAAATTACTGTATGTGATCTACTCTCCACGTCCTTGCAAAATCGAACAACCAAGTCCGAATCCTGCATGGAAATAGAGAAAAGCAAACATTAAGCACTAAACTGCAACCTGCATTGGAACATATAAGATGACCAAATAAAGTATTAACCTTTCCCTCATACTCAAAGAGATGTCCTTTCCAGCTTGTCTGAGAAACAGTTAAGGACAAAATAGTTTAAAAGGCATCTGAAAATTAGTGATTACAGTAAAACAACCATCACCCTTCACCACAGTCGTAATGCAACAAGTCGATCTAATTTACAGACCTCATCTCCAAGCAGGGTAATATCGAGTGAGGAACCTACCATTAGCGATGTGACATCTAAAGGTCACAGACTCATGATAATATTAGTATAACTTGAATCTAGAGGAAAATTAATTCATAAATAAGATATTAACATAGAAGTGCAGCAGGAAGCAAAATCCATGAAAGAAGGGGCGCAGGAGCCTGTTGGTCCAAGAACATCTACAAAGCACAAAGCTAGAGAAAGGAACCTCCTGTCAGTTCGTGAGTAGTTTGCCATAGCCATATCAAGGGCATATACCCAAACTATTCTTTTATCTGTTAAAAGGGAAGGATTAAGGAATAACACAAAAAGTAGCAGCAGAATAAGGAAACAAACTAGCAAGAGATCAGAAATAGAAAAAACTCTAGAATGAGTCTGAAACCCTAGGGTAAAGACACTAGAAATTGCAAGGAACTCTACTTTCTTTTCATGATCAGAGCATGCCGATGTTAAGATTAATCTGCGATACACAATAGAAAGTGTGTCGAATTTGTGATACCATATGCACAAGGATACAAAATCAACGATGTAGCTGGAATTATCAAGAGCATAGCAATTGGAACTCGGTACTGCCACTGAAGCAATTTCAACCACCCACGAGAGTCCAGCTGATCCATCAATAGGAAATACAAATAATGAACAAACTATGAAGATTATCAGAACCAGACGAACACTTATCCCTGAACAGACGGGGACACGACTACTAGTTTCGCATGATTAAATTCAATGCAACAGGAACCAAACAACCCAAAAGCTTTTAAGCACATTAGGTGGAGTCCAAACACATGGTTTCATAATCTAAACATTAAATTTATCCATAATCGAAAGATGAACAACAACACAGACAAAAAAATCGACATTCAAAATCACATACCTAGAATACCCAGCATAAAAAATCCATGCCCAGTGACATAAACAAAACTGTTCCCTGAGCTTAACATCTGTTCAAACATAACACAATTTCCAAATTTAATAAATTACAGCAGCAGAAACAAATTAAGAATGTGATCATTATTACACTGCCACAATAAATTGAAATGTGATACAGGAATCATGTGTAAATAAACTAAACCTCGCAAATCAGTAAAAACAATCACATAAATCAAACGAAGACCCTCGAATCCCAAAACTTTGAGATTGTCAATAAATGGAGAAATGGGTTTATAAATTCAATCCAATAGTGCATTCTACAACTGAAATTTGAGTACGGAAAGATAATATTGTTCGTTGATTTCAATAATTTTAGATGATGACACTTTGATTAAAGTAGCAAATCAAACAAGAAAAAGGAGAATGTTGAACAGAAAGAGCGGAGATTAGATTAGTGTATTCGTACCTCAGGGTTGAAGTAAATCAGAGAGAAACTGAATAGTAGAGTGAGTAATTTGATTTTGAGAGAGAAATTTTCGAAGCCTCAAAATTCACCTGAAATCCACATAAACTCATGAACCTCTTCAACGAAATTTCTTGTTTGTTTTTATGCAATAACTCGGAGTCACAACTGGAAAAACAAATACTCCTTGACCGAATTTAGTAATTACATCCTCATAATTTTTAATGCATGAAATATCTGATTATTTCTTATATGTGGTAATAAAATCTACTGAAGTTCATTTATGAAAATATAAACTTTTTTAGGAAGTAAAAAATAAAGATTGCTCATAATAATAATAATAATAATAATAATAATATTATTATTATTATTATTATTATTATTTTTGTCTTATAATATAGTTTTTGTTTTTTATTTTTCACGTGAATTAAGAAAAGTGGCACATATTATGATTTGTGTTTAACATTGTATTGTATTGGAAAGTAAAAAATGGTTCTTTTTTTATTTAACAAAACAACATTCATTTAAATTTTTAGTAAGTTGTGTTGATTGTATCCGCCAATAAAATTACCTTAAATGATCAACAAAAACAACCAATTGGATCATGGCAGAGTAACTAATTAAAGTAGAAAATTTTGGAATAGGAACATGTGAATTGAATCAGGTAGATTGAATTATGAAATCAAATCAGCGAAAATTAGAGATCGGAGAATGTTTACAGATGAAATGTGGAGAGAAAAGTAAAGTGTGTTTATTATCTTTACAAAGTTACAAGAAAACTATTTATATGCAACTTCTAACAAGCATAAAACTTCCTTTATGCAGCTTTACTGCTTATATAGGGTGTAGGTGCATTTAGGTTGCATTTTAGAAACATTATTTACGTGCATTATAGTTCATAATTACATATATACTATTACTTCATTTGCGAAATATTACTCTTTTTGTGTGTTTTTGGCATTCTTTAATGGATTTCAGGTATTGAGAACATAATTGGAGTATCATTGGACAAGCTTGAGTAATTAGGAGCAATTGGAAGGAAGCTGCGTTGATAAGGATCGTTTTGAATATCTTTGAGTGCGAATTGGAGCTCAAACGAAGTTGGAATTTGATTAAAAAATTGCGGAAATTGAGTCATGCTTACTCTTTTACTCATAACTTTTGACTCTACATTGATAATTGGATTATTCTAGCGGCATTGGAAAGTTGGGGTATGTTCTCCCCAGCTTATTTTCGCCCGTTCGCCGGCTCAATTCAGGTCAGTTCAGCTCCGGTTCAATTCTGGGCTCGATTCAATTCCTAAATTATTATCATTACTATTAATTAGTTATAATTTAATTCGGCTCGGCCGGTTCAATTCGGCCTGGCTTCAATTCGGCCGGTTCAATTTAGTTTAGTTCGCTCGCCGTCGGTTGCTTTTATGCCGGGAAGAGAATGCACTCCATGGCCCTATTTTGCCGAGGCTTCCTACGCGCGCGGATTACTTAATTCCGGCCATTTAATGATTTAATTGACCTTCCTTATCTTGTAACTTCGTTTCCTACTAGTATTAGGAGATATAATTTTATATTAGAGGATTTATAATTAGGTTAGGGGAAGGATTATTCATTATTCACGTTTCACGTTATTTTGGTTCTTATGGTTTTCTCTATAGTTTCTCCATATTTGCCCTAGTTTATTTCCTATTGCTATTTTGGAGATTCAAGATTGTGACTTTGATAATGATTTCAAGCATTGCGTTTCAAGTTTTATTCTTTCTTTCTCTTTTGTTTATTTAATTATGTTTTCAATTAAGTTTGTCGTTTTTATTGCCATGATTAGTGAGTAGTCTTTTTATCTAAGATTGAGTTGAGCCCTATGAATTGTCTCTAATTCCCATGTTATTGAGTTATATGTTTAGGGTATCGTCTTTTGTTATTAGTTACCTAGATTTCTCTTGATATTTGAATTGTATAGCTATTTCATTGTATAAAATCAACCAGTGTTTAATCTTGCACCTCCCTGAGTTCGACCCGTATGTGCTACGACACCGTTCACTTGTGGTATTAAAAGAAAACCCTAACATACATCTTTTTGGTCTGTACCTTAATTATGAACCATATTGTGAGCTAGTACTTTAAAAAATACTTTGTCAATTTTACTTAAAATCTATTTTGTTGTTAAATTATATACTTTTGTTCCTTTTTCTGATGAAAATTTAACAATTAGGGATTCCGCTTCATATTTAAACTCATGAGACTATTTTCATGTTGCCTCTTTTCTTTCTCACTCTTCAAATTTATCTCCTTGTTATCTCGCTTACCCTTTATTCGAGGCTCTTCTTAGTATTACTCGATTAGGTATGTAACATAACACTACTTTTACCATGCTTGTCAGGTGCAATTGCCATATTGTCTCCAGATGGTTCATACATTTTTTTATGTCTTATTTGCACAGAAAGGTAAATTTGTTGGCTTGGATGTTCAAAATTCTCTCCTCAAGGTGAATTTATATTGGCAGGCTGATCCTTTTCGCAAACTTTTAAAAGAGGCGGGCCACACCTTCAACTAATGGTCTTTCTCTATTTTTTTTTTTGATTAAGAGGCCGGCCCAGTCCAATTTAGTTTTAGAGTCCAGCGCCAATCCAATTGTAGTTTTAGAGTCCAGCGCGGGTTTTTGTGATTTTGAATTCCTCCATCTTCTTCACTCTCCAACTACGACAACAATGGCGGCATTTTTTATTTTGCAGGTGCTTCGATGAGGGATGTTTGGATTTTGTCGCATGAGGTCGGCAATTCGGCATGCATTATATGGAATGTGGAAATTTGACACACACGCATGATAAAAGCAGGAGAAAATATCTTGAATCATATTTAAGTTTATCTTTTCTTTTAATAATTGTGATTTGATTTTTTTTAAAGGAAATTGTGATTTCATTTCATTGATTGATTATCATTAGTTATAGTAAGGTGTTACTTTTAGTGAATTAGGGATTACTTTATCGAATGCTAAAGGGTTACTTTACTGACACTAGGGATTACTTTTTATAATGCTAAGGGGTTACTTTTACTGAAAGTATAGGTTACTTTTTGTAATGTTGAAGGGTTACTTTTTACTGAAAGTATGGGTTACTTTTTATAATTATAAGGGGTTATTTTTATTGAAACTAGGGGTTACCTTTTGTAATTATAAGGGATTACTTTTGTAATTATAAGGGATTACTTTTGTAATTATAAGGGGTTACTTTTACTGAAATTAGGGGTTACTTTTTACATTTATTATAGGGTTACTTTACACTTATGCAGGGGTTACTTTTTGTAACAGGGGTTACTTTTTGTAATTATAAGGGGTTACTTTTTACATTAATTATAGGGTTACTTTACACTTATGCAGGGGTTACTTTTTGTAACAGGGGTTACTTTTATTAAAACTAAGGGTTATTTTTTCAAATACTAAGGGTTACTTTTTTGTAATATTGATGGGTTACTTTTTACTGAAAGTATGGGTTACTTTTTGTAATTATAAGGGTTACTTTATACAAACACCAAACCATTTCTCCCTCCCCTCTCTTTGATCAAAGTAACCATGGAACCACCACGTCCCTCCTCCCTCCCCATCACCACCACACCACCACCACACCACCACCACAACCACCGACTCAAACAACCAACCACCATCACTGGCCTCTCAACTCCTTCATCAAACTACATCGCAAATCGCCGAAACTTCTCTTCGATTACGCCGAAGTTTCGTTGCTCCAAGTTTCTTGCACGCTTTCTCATATATTTTCTCTCTCTCTTCGCTTGTTTTCTCTCTTCAACTCGTTTTGAAGAACGAGTTCGAATTGTGCGTTGATAATGCGAAAAACGAGTTCGAATTGTATGCTGTTTTGATTTTCTCCAACGTCGTAAATCTTCACTTCGCGAACTCAATGAACTTCTCGATCGTCTCGCGAACGCCGAGAATCGGAATTCGAAAACTGAAATTCTTGGCGAAATGATTAGAAATACGAATTCGCAATAGATGAAGTGGATTATCATGATAATTTTGAAGCATTTTTTTTGGGAGGAGGAGAGAGAAAATGACAAATGTGAGGAGAAGAGGAATTGGGGCAGGAGGAGAGAGAAAATGACAGAAATGAGGAGAGAAGGAAGTGGCGCAGGGAAGCAGGAAGAGCTACAGTAAAGTGGCCGCATGGTTTGGGTTTCGTGTGGCGTGTTGCACAAAAAACGGACTGGATCCTTTTTGTATTTACAAACTAAGGGCTCGTTTGGTAAGAGATGTTTCGGAAAAAAAATAGAGGTTTGAACTCACATTAGAAGATTTTACTACTCAACCATCTATTTAAGTGCTTTGAGAAAGAGAGGTTTCAGATAGCTAAACGGGCCCAAAAAGCTATTTCTTCAAAAAGTTGGGGAAATAGTTTTTTGACATAAGAGGATTGGAGAATAAGTGGGCCAAATTACATTATGTCCTAAAGTTTTTGAAAATTACATTAATAAATAATAAGAAGTACAATAATTGATTGGCATGTCCTTATTGGTCAATTTACATAATTACGTAGCAATCCGCTATCCGTTACTTACCAAACACCTTCATACGAATAACTAATACAATCAGATTGTAAAATCAATTAAGATAATCAGCTAACAACTATTCCCTAATTGCTAAACAGGCTGTAAGACAGTAACAGGTACTATCTTTCAAGTTTCAAGTACCAACATCACAGTAGGACATTATCTACCTTATTTTATTGTTGCTTGCGATTGTGTGCCCCAGATTTTGGGAAATACAAACAATTGTAGATGTTTGATAAAACCAAGCCACAAGCTTACATATCCTCAACATCATCTCTAACATAGTAATATGTGGCAACTTATAGGCTCCTATAGCAGAGGATTGTTGCAAGTTAAATACGTGTAAAATCAACTATTCTTTCCAACCATGCATGTTTTTCATCTACAAGAGCCCCTTCCTTCCCATTGAGATTCTTAGTTCTCTTTGAGTTGATCATATGATGAGTCAAAATCCAAATCTTCAAGCCGATCAAAAAAATGGCCAAACCGGAGGGATTGCGCCCTCTAACACATCATTAGATCAGGAAACACAGTCGAGCACCAAGGATCCTGGGAGCCTGATGAAGGACGAACAGGTGTACTGGGATCCGAAAACGGCGAAATTCAGCTCTCCTTATTATGATCCGTTTGGTGATGGTGAGGAAGAGGAAGTGGTGGCTGTTAGTCCGAGGGTTCGTCAAGGTGTTGCCACCATTGCAGCGTATCATCCCAATGGTGCTCACCGTTGAAATGTAAACCAGCTCTTTGTTTGTAGTGTTTGAATAGTATGAGTCTTCTTTAGTGTTTTCTTCTATGTATGTCTGCTTGTGTCTAACCTAAATAAGCTGATTGTCATGTCCTCCTTTACCTTGTGTAAATGCAATCAGTTTTTCTGCTTTTGTAGTTTTACTTCTAAAGGGCAAATCATAATTCCGGCCTTGCTTTAGAAAAGTATTGGTACAAAAGTTAACCCATATGTGATGATTTTCTTGGAAGAGAGCTTATATGCCCTTTGTGCGGAAAATATCAACTCTCCTATTAGTAACGTTTATAGTTCTATTGCATAATAAAAAACATATTAAAGAAAAAGGTATGTGTTATACTAGGAAGAAAAATTTATTGGAGGTTGTAAACACATCTATCAAACAGGATTTAGGACAGGTTGATTTTTGAATCACTTTGATATATTTTAGGTTTAAAAATAGTACTCTAGTGTTTAAGAACTTTAACTAACTTCCGAACAAAATCATGATTAGGTTTAGGTCAGCTAAATTTCAGCAAAAACCCAGATGTCGAGGAGTAAAGGATCAAGGTTACATGTTTTATGAAACCACCAATCCTTTCTCCTAAATCCGACGACTGTTGTGATTTAGAAACAAGTGCTAACTAGTTTATTGTGCAATCAACAATAATCAAGAACAAGCAAGAAATTGAAACAACAACCAAGTAAAACAAAAAGAGAGAAAACAAGAAAGAACACACCAATTTACGTGGGAAACCCGAGCTCCGAGGAGAAAAACTCACAAACTTGCACTATGGAATCAATGGAGAATAATGGTGAACATACAAATCTCTCACAAACTCACTCTCTCTCCTAAAACCTAGAAAAGATGAGGCTCCAAGTTTGAACTATGAGATATATGTGCTACTCTTCCTAAAACAAGAAAATAGAGTATTTATACTACAAGGCATAAAAGCAAATCAACAAACCACGATTAAAACTTAAATAGCAAAACACGTGCACAAAACCGGGTTCTCCCGCCCGACCCGAAAACCGCTCGCCCGGCGTACTTCCCGGAAGTTCCTCGCCTCCAATCCGCCAAAAACCGAACGCCCGAGCGAAGAAGTGCCCGCTCGGGGACACCACCCGCTCGGCTCATACTCGCCCGGCCCGGCCACTTGCTACCGCACGCCCGGCCGCTGGGCCCGGTGCTCCTTGGCTCGCCTTCTTCGCTCGTTCCTTGGCCTTGCTTCACCATCTCCACTAGACCCAACAAAGGACAATGTAGCATCTACAAGCAGCGTTTTACTTATAGATTCGCATGCTTTATGCAAAACTATAAACCTTAGATTGTTGATGCATGAATGCAGAATGTACATGTCTTTATTAGCGGTATCTCAAGTATTGCACCTTGCTTGAATAACAACAATTGAGGAAAATGAAGGGAATGGAAGGAGACGGAAATGGGAGAAAAGGGAGGAAAAAGAGATGGGAGAAGGAGAGTTTCCAAACGAGTTTGGGTCATTTACAGATGCTTATTTATGTTGGAGTTGCTTCCTTATTTGATCTGTTTCTCATTCCGCTTAATTACTTCCCATAAGTGCATCAATTAACCCATCGGACCTATTCTCTTTGAGCTGAAAATAAATTAAATTAAAATGAATCCAATGATGTCGTTCACGAACTTAATTTATTGGAGCTTAGTCAAGTGAAACATGTGAGAGTAAAAGTATTGAACCGAACTAGTAGTCCGATACTAAGCTCGAACCAAATTGAAATGAACTCGAAATGTGTTGAAATTAAGCTCAAAAGTACAGGGATTTAGAGTATGTAGCTTTCTTTTTTGAGTGTGATTCTTGACACTGTTTAAAAGGACCTACGTAGGTTCTTTTAAGTATAAGGCATATACAATATTCGAGAGTGAATTTTGACCATTAGTTACTCTCAAATTTTTTTCAAGAGGAAAGATAAATTTCATTACTTAAAAGTTATACAACATCTACAATTAATCGATATTAAAGAAAACGAATCATATTCTAACTTGATCGAGTAAAGTTCCTCTCAATATAACTATGATAATAATGAACCAAATCTGAGCAACACAGTGTAGCCCTCGTTTGTTCGCTGAATCATGCAACCTTCTATGAGAGCATCTACCATTCTAACATAGTTTTTTGGACAGAATCTTTTTATTAGACAGTGTAAGCGTAAGAAAATGTAATATTGATTAACCATCATTGAGTTGTATCTTTGGAACAAACCATTAAAACCAAATTTTAAACTCCCACAAGGGGAAGCTAATAAATCAAACTCCAAACTTTCATTAGTGAAGACAAAGAGCCTACTCATAGGGTAAAAACAATCTTCAAAATAGAGAGAGAGGAGGATTATTATTAGCAAAACTAGAAAAATAAGTACATACATAAAATATAAGGATATAAATGGGGGCTTGTGGTAGCATCGAACTGACTAAAGAAAGATTAGAATTTTTCTAAAGAGAGGAGCGACTAGGTTTTTCTAAAGAAAGTTGTGTTAACTGTTTAAAATAAGTCTACTTACTCTCAATTCATTAATGATAAAATTATAAGAAATTAATTAATCTTATGAAAGTATTATTAATATCACACATCCAATGGCATAATATTTGTAAATTTTTATATGTCATTATAAGAGAAATAAATTTGAAGCAAATTTTTAAAAAGCATACGTGACTTATATCTAGAAACGGAGGGAGAGATACATAGAGAGATCAAAACAAATTAATAATGTGAATATTTTGATAGTTTGAATATAGTATTGTTGAGACGTTTCTAATAGAGTAACTTGATCTTTATTCCTTTGCTTATAAATCAATATTTAGGCTCCGTTTGGTTAGGTGTAAAAAAAATTTCAAAGAATAATTTTCATGGAAAACAATTTACAATGAAAAACACAATTCCAAAATTAGTTTTCCGTTGTTTGGTTCCACGTAAAAAATGATGAAACGAAAGGGAAATAAAAGGAAAGTAAGGAGGTAGTAAGAGGAGTGTGCAAGAGACTGAGAGAGATAAGGAAAGGAAAAGAAAAACAGTTTTCCCTTGATCATTTTGAAGGAAAATGTTTTTCCATCATTGAGAAAGCAAGTTTACTCCTAGGGAAAAGGTAAAATTGGCATCAACACCCTGTATTATAGCTTGGGTGCACCCAACACCACCAACTACGACTAGTAGCCTAAACACCACCAACTACGGGGGGGGTGCAGTCCGTACCACTAACTACGGGGTGGGGTGCAGTCTGTACCATAAAAACCCACCGTCATCGGCAACATTTTATCGGCAACATTTTAGGCTTCCGGCCTCATTTATGGTACGGAATGCACCCCACCCCATAGTTGGTGGTGTTTAGGCTACTAGTCGTAGTTGGTGGTGTTGGGTGCACCCGAGCTATAGTTCAGGGTGTTGAGGCCAATTTTGCCTAGGGAAAATGGTTTTACACTCCTTTGCAAACCAAACAATGTAAAATCGAAAATAGATGCAAACAGTTTTTAGGAAAATGTATAAAGAATAAGGGATAAACATCCCTTTGAAAAACGGTGGGAGTTTGGATGTTGTCAGCCTGTCACAACCGTCTGCACATACTATGCGGTGGGGAGGTGTTGGCAAGCTAAGAAGAGTGTCCATCACCAGTACAGGTAAATCAGCAACCCACGCGCTTTCCTAAGATGAACGCCACGCCATGCATGAGGCTAACTTGAATGACACGTAATTACTAGTAATATGTAATTATAGAAGTAGACGTAGCTCCGTGTTCTAGTTTAGTTTCAAGTTTAAAATTCCAGCTATAAAATTGAATGTAGTTAATTAGTTTTGGTTTAAAATTGTAATCCATGTGAAAAAGGCGAAAAAATTAAGACATCAAAGAGATGGCAGATGCTCAAAGAGGAGGTCAAGGCGGCGACCGCGGTGGTGCTGGTGGGACCACAGGGGTGGGGGGTTTTGGGAGTGCAGGGTTGGGTAATAATACTACCACTGATCCAAATGCTACATTTACTGGAAACTATGGTAGTGGAACTGAGGGTACTTATTATGCTGTGTACCAAGAGCAAGTTACTAGGATTCCTGTCTCAGGGGACGTAGGGCAGGAGCAGGGGCAAGGACAGCATCGCCGTGGCGATGCTGGCGATGAAGGAGCTGCTGACCGCTGGCCGGACCACACCGGTGGTGGTGGTTTTGAGGCTCGCCGTCGCTGAATTTACTCTTTCTTACAAAGGAATAATTGAATAAATATTAATGGACTAATGTGTATGTGTGTATGAGATGTCTATATCACTATATGTAATGACTGTATTGCATGGCTTTCAGTCTTTTGCTTTGGCCTCAGCTCGTCTGTTATGTTTCGGATTAGCACCAAGTATTTAGGGGTTTTCCAGGACTACTGTACTAGTATGTGCATTGGCAAATCAGTGAATAATAGATGCATGTGTTTTCCTCGTAAGATGCCTAGCTAGCTCTTGTACTCTGACTCTCTTCACACTATCTCGTATCTTCTCAATATATGAGTGGTATCCTCATATCTCATAAATCTTCACAAACAATACTTTTAAACAAAGTGCCTTTTTCTTTTTCTTTTCATAAATCACATAAACATTAAGTCCACATTAAATTTAGTGTGAATCAGGTCCATATAAAGGATTTGAGTTTTTGTCATAAAGTACCTAATAAAACACTAGTTTTGTTGGGAATGACCTAAAAAAATTTACCTATTAAAATACTTCCGGTTGTTAGAACAATCATTTTATGAATTTCAGGCTAAAACACCAAATTCCGGCGTTGACTTTTTTGTTTTAACTCCAATTGACTCTTTCAATTCTTTCTTTCTGTCTTACAACCCACTGCTCTAAGCTCATCTCGCAAATAACGCCGAATTTGGTGTTTTAGCACAGGAATTCATAGGCTGTTATTAACAACCGAAGTATTTTAATAGGCCTTTTTAGACAAAAAAAAAATATAATTAGGTCATTTCATACAAAACTTGTGTTTTATTAGGTACTTTCTCGACGAAAAAACCCTAAGTTTTTTTTACATCAAAAATTACAATCTATTAATATATGCTAGAATGTCTTTACTAATTAGCTAGTCAAAATTTATGTGTTAGAACTCACTCTCTCTTTACGGAAACTGCACAAATCATTATGATTAGCTAATCAAATTTAACTAATTTTATTGGGTTGTTCTGTTGTTTTTCTAGTGCATCTTGTCTTTATGCAAGGATTTAGTAAAATAACTAATTTTATTGGATGTGTTCTCGATCTATTCTTTGAATATCTTCACAGTTTTTCATAATACTATCTCTATATTTTTTTATTTACTTGTTTTGACAAAGGCGCGTCGTCAATATACGTTTTTGACCTTAGATATCTTTTATATAAAGTAAAAATTATAATGATTGAATATTAATAAAATACTCTTTGAGAACAATCAAGTAAGATCTCACATGACTATTTTTTTCTTATATATTGAGAAGAATTTAGAAAATTCTCTACTAGTGTCAAGATTCGAGGTAAACAAACTAAAAAAATACAAAGAGAGTATTTTTAAATTTCGTCACATCTTTTAAGTAAATGAGAGGAAGTTGATTAAAGATAAAGGTACGGTTGTTCAGAGTGTGGTCTGAACTGCACTAAACCGCAATCCAACCCATTTTTTTGCGGTTTCATAATTATGGGTTTGTTTGTAATTTCAAGCGAACTGTTGTTTGCAGTTTGGGATGGGTTTGAATCCTTGTACAACCATACAACACCTTAAACAACAAAACTACTTAGATGAATTTTTAAAAAAGATTATATCAACTTTGAGTTTATAGAAATTCACTGGATAAAAGGTAGGAGATCGATTAGGGTAGAATTTACTTACTTCTTTTAGGTTTTTCACAAATCTTCTTCTCCTCGTGTAGTCATGTGTATTGCAAGTCTTTACATTATTAGACATTTGAACTCTTTGTATCTAATTATCTAGTTTTACAAGAATTATGTATTGGGTTTTCAATAACTTTGTACCACATTTTTAGTCATCTATGAGTTACTTTTCCAACAACTTGAATCGCATATTACAAACCATAGTCCACAAATATTAAAAAATTCTTAATTCTTAGACTACAAAGCTCATAATACGGATGAAAAAACTGGTTAAATCAAACCATTTCGAGTGGTGCGGTTTGGACAAAAGTATGGTGCAGTTTAGCTCGAAAAATGTCAAACCGTATATTTGCAGTTTGGTTTGTATTAAATCATCCTAAACCGCACCAACTAACTCAATCCATGCAGAGTCCTAGATAGAGGTGTGTATTTGAAATCAAATATATTCATTTAGTAAAATAAGTAAGGGAAAAGTGAGAAAAGTAATAAAATTACCAGAAATGAAAATCAAGGGAAATAATAAAATTTAAATTTTTCCGAAGTAAACTAAAGAGCAAAGTAGGGGGTGTTCATTTTGGATAATCCGACCCGATCCTAAATTTCGGATAGGAGAAAATAATCCGAATCAGATCTGATAAAATCGGATATCTGAAATTTCGGATTAGTCGGATATCCAATAGCTAAAAACATGATGATTTTTCAAACAGAAGTACAAAAAATAAAATTTGGATCATCAGATATTTTCCTGATGTCCGATCATCGAACCGAATATTTTGAATATTTAAAATGGAAAATTCCAATTGGAATTCGATCCGAAAATTATCGATATTTGATTCGAAATATCCGAACACTAAAAGAACGGAATGAATCGATCGGACGGTATTTATGCACATCGACACATCCCTAGCGAAAAGACGGGACATCTAAGGCTATATGTTTGGGAACATAAGTTGAAATATATATAGCCGAAAACCGATAAAGTAGCTGAAAGGAGCTGAACTAATAAGGTAGCTGAAAATTTCAGCACCTTAAATTGAGATGCTATATTTGATAGCAACTCAATTTCAGTCAATTTTTGAGCTTAAATTTTATTTAAACTCTTACCCCAAACACAACTATTTATTTTAGGTGACTTAAACTTTTAGCACCTACTTATTTAAGGTGACTTAAATGTGTTGCCAAACAGAGCCTAAGATGTGAGGTTTTAAGTTGAAGAAAACAGTTGAGCCTTAAACTAGTTGTGTTGCAATATGAATTTACATAAAATATGGACCTATATACTGTTGCGGGCTATACATTCTTAAAATAGGATTAAGAAAAAACCGTTAATATAGATTGGGATTTGCTATTTGACTCCCTAATATTTTTTACTAACGCCCTACATACAATATTTTTATACTGCATATTTATACCATCTTTTCTCTCTTCTTCCCTTCCCCTTCCCCTTTCCCTACCACCACCACCACTGGAGCCGCTACCACCAACACCACCACCACCACCACCACTGGAGCCGCTACCACCAACACCACCACCACCACCACCACTAATCCACCATCACGCCCCACCACCATTATCATGCCCCACACCGCTAAACCCACACACGAGGAGACCGAATTTTTTAAAAAAAAAAAATATGGAGAGGCGTCCCCTGGCCGCCGCCTCACCCCGTGGTGGAGCGTCCGCCATGGACGCCTCCTTTTTTAAAAATTTTTTTTTTAAAAATATGGAGAGGCGTCCACCATGGACGCCTCCTTTTATTTGATTTTTTTAAAAATAAAAAAAATAGAGGAAAGAAGAAGGGTGGTGATGGGAGTGAAGATGGTGGTGGTGATGGGAGTGAAGATGGTGGTGGTGATGGGAAGAAGAAACAAAGAAGATGGTGGTGGTGATGGGCGTCCATTGTTGAAGATGGTGGTGGTGATGGGAGTGAAGATGGTCGTGGTGATGGGAAGAAGAAACAAAGAAGATGGTGGTGGTGATGGGCGTCCATTGTCGAAGATGGTGGTGGTGATGGGAAGAAGAAACAAAGAAGATGGTGGTGGGGATGGGCGTTCATTGTTGAAGATGGTGGTGGTGATGCTGATTCATGTAATTCTCAGGGGTGGAAAAGTACTCTTATGAGCATTATGAAAGGTGGTGGTGGTGATGGGGTTTGAAGGTAGTGATGGGGCTTGAAGGTGGTGGAGTGGTGGTGGTGTGGAAGAAGAAGGGGGAGGGGAAGTGAGGCCTTGAGGGAAGGGGAGAAAGTGAGAAAAGAAATAGAAAGTATAAAAATACGAAGATTTTTATACGTATTTAGGGAGTTACTAGGAAATTATAGGGAATCATTTAGCAACCCAAGATAGATTTTAAAGCGTAAGAGAATGGATTGCCCATTTCCGACTTTCCATCTAAACCTTGGAAGATTGCTAATATTATTGATGATTGTAAGCTCATGCTCACCCAATTTGCCTCTTGCCAAGTCAAACATGTGTTCAGGGAAGCAAATCGCGCTGCTGATTGGATAGCCAATGTAGCGCATCTAGTAATGTCTAGTTTTGATATTTCTCCTTGTAATAACTCTTCTCTTTCTTTCATTCTTGTATCCGACACATTAGGTATTTTCCTCGCGAGGAGGTTTGTTTAATGTTCTTTTCTTACCTTTAAAAAAAATAGATTTTAAAGCAAAATGTTATGGAAGGTACTTAAAAAAAGAAAGAACCTTGGGAAATCAAAACGAGCCTATCATTATCCTTTGAACTGATTCTGATTGTAACACTCCTACACAACTCGTCATCGCACTCCACGTTAACTCTGGCATTCCTCACTTTGAGAGTCTATCTATTACTCTTTCACATGATAAATTTTATAAATAATCGATCACCTACATTTTATTATTTTGATCATGACTCACATAAAATTATCAATATTCCAGTTATCTTTTATCTTCTTCGTATCTTTCACTCTTATATGTGTTGGATAATTAGTGGAAGTAATGCTTCAAAGTTGTTGTTTGACTTTGCTTAAATATAGGATTAATAAGTTAGTGGTTCTTTGTTTGTTAGGAATCCTAAGTATTAGCATGTTAGCAGTATGTTTCGTGGGCCATGATCCCACTTTATTTTCCTTTGTTTTAGCTTGAGTCAGTTTGTGTTTTGCCTTATATAAGGCTTCCTTCTTTTCATTAATTTAATATAAGAAAGTTTACTTTTCTCCTTTCTAATTTTATCTTGGTATCGACGTTTTTTTTAATCTTTGAGTGGGCTTCGTTAGTAACAAAGACCGCAGCCTTTACTCCACTTTCAAAGCATTACAAAAAAAAATCCAGGTTCGCTTTCGTTCACCCAAACCAACCGAACACGAGAGAAAAGAGTAAAGTAAGAGAGAGAAACAAGTGGGCACCGCAGCCATTGTTTCCATTGAGAGCTTGGAGTGAAATCCAAATGAGGACTTTCACAAAATCGAGAGTATTCATGGCAACGAATGGGATTACCACCACTTCCCAGCCGCTAATTCCTATTTTTGATGGGGATAAGTATGAGTTTTGGTCCATTAAAATGAGGACCCTCTTCCAATCCCAAGAGTTATGGGAATTCATTGAAGATGGGTATGATGATAAAGACAGAGATGCTTCCAAATTGAAGGAAAATAAGAAAAAGGATGCCAAAGCCTTATTTTTCCTTCAACAATCGCTTAGTGACTCCCTCTTTTCTCGCATTGCCTCTCGCAACCACGTCCAAGATGGCTTGGCAAACTCGAAAACCGACTTCGGGGCTCTGGCGAAGGTAATTGAAGTAAAACTCCAATCTCTTCGTTCGATTTTGAAACTTTGAGTATGGATGCCAAAGAATCTGTGGCAAGATTATCTATCTAGAGCTAGTTCTATTGTCAATAGAATGCGATCTTATGGCGAGACAATCACCGATCAAACTGTGGTTAAAAAGATATCGAGAACTCTTAATACTCGATTCGACCTTATTGCTCCCGCAATCGAGGAATCCCATGATCTCTCTACTTATTCTTTTGCTGAATTGATGAGCTCGTTACAAAATCATGAAGAGCGCATGAACAGAAAGCAAGGAGTTATCAAGAAAAGGCCTTCCGGGTGAAAGGGGAAGCCTCTCGAGAGAAAGTTGAATTCTCTCGCTAGTCGAGGCACTAGTCGAGGTGGCTATCGTGGCCGAGGACGCGGTGGTCGTGCGGTGGTTGCGGTCGATCACAGAGCAACGACACTTCACCCGAAGAGCTCCATTCAATGCCACTATTGCAAAAATTTGGCCACAAAGAAGCGATTGTTGGTCAAAACAGAAACCGAGGAACCAAAGGCAAACTTGGTCGAGAAAGATGAAACGTCCGAGACGTTGTTTATGGCACACTTTTTCGGCAACGCCATCGATCAGATGTCCGGTTCATTGACAAGGGGTGCTCCAACCACATGTCAATGAACCGCACATCCCGATCGATGGGCGTTGCCGAAAGTGTTCCATAAACAACGTCTCGACGTTTCATCTTTCTCGACCAAGTTTGCCTTTTGGTTCCTGCTTCCGTTTGACCAACAACCGCCTTTGGGCCAAATTTTTTGCAATAAGGGGCATTGAACGGAGCTCTTCCGGGGTGAAGTGTCGTTGCTCCCGTGATCGACCGCGACCACCGCACGACTCACCGCATCCTCTACCACGATAGCCACCTCGACTAGTCGGTCGAGAAAGATGAAACGTCCGAGACGTTGTTTATGGCACACTTTTTCTCGGCAACGCCACCGATCAGATGTCCGGTTCATTGACAAGGGGTGCTCCAACCACATGTCCAATTCTCGCTCATTGTTTGAGCACCCGGATGTCTCACAAAGATCCGAGGTTCGACTTGGTGATAACAAGAAAGTTCGAAGTCGAAGGGAAAGGTACAATTGCTATTTGTACTAGTAGTGGTAAAAAGAAATTATTGCATGATGTTTTCTTTGTACCTAGTTTAGCTCACAATTTGCTAAGTGTGGGACAATTGATGACTGATGGGTTGGTTGTTGTGTTTGATGATGGTCATTGTGCTATTAGGAGATAAGAAGTCGGGTCTTACTCGCTAGTGTTAGTATGACCAAAAACAGAATGTTCCCACTTGATGTGTCTGTTGTAGAAGACAAGGCTCTTATTGTTAAAGATTGTAGTGACTCTGACCTATGGCATTTGCGTTATGGTCACTTACACCTTAATGGGTTGAAATTATTGAGTCACAAAGACTCTTATTGTCAAAGAGATGGTTTTAGGACTACCACACATCAATAAACTTGAGTTCCCGTGGAAGGGTGTGTCTTAGGGAAACATAGTAAAAAACCTTTCCCGTTGGGAAGTCCCGAAGAGCAACTGAATGTCTTGAGTTAGTGCATACGGACTTGTGTGGGCCGATGAAAATGGAGTCATTGAACGGTAGTCGTTATTTTCTACTGTTCACTGATGATTATACAAGGATGAGTTGGGTTTATTTTTTGTCACTCAAGTCTGAAGCACTTGATATGTTTAAAAAATTCAAAGCCTTTGTTGAGAAACAATCAGGTTGTTTCATAAAGAAGTTGCGCACAGACAATGGAGGTGAATTTTGCTCAAATGATTTTGATGCAATTTGTGAAGCGCTTGGAATCTACAAGCAACTTACTGCACCCTATACCCCGTGAGCAGAATGGCATTGCCGAACGAAGAACCGAACCATTGGAGAAATGGCCGAAGCATGTTGAAGGCAAGAGGACTTCCAAATCGCCTCGGCGTAAACGAGCTACGCCCGTGTATCTTCGCAACATTTCTCCCACAAAGGCAGTCATGAATCAGACTCCATATGAAGCATGGCACAATGTGAAGCCTCTGGTAAGCCACTTAAGAATTTTTGGTTGTATTGCCTATGCTTTGGTAAAATCATCTCATCATAAACTTGAAGATAAATCAGAAAAATGTATTTTTCTTGGTTATAGTTTACAGTCCAAAGCTTATAGGGTTTACAATCCAATAAGTGGCAAGATCATTATTAGTCGAGATGTGTTATTTAATGAGTCTGCTAGTTGGTCTTGGAATTCTGATCAAACAGGAAACCAGGTTCCTTTTATTGATGATGGTGAAGCACCTACGAGTGTAGTACCTAATACTACACATGAAGGTGACAACAACACTCCTCCGCCAACAAGCCCTTTTTCCCACCCTGGCAGGAATACTACATCTTCACCAGAGAGTACACCAGAGTCTCAACGCAGGTTTCGTTCACTGAGAGACATTTATGAGACAATAAATTTTGCTCTCTCAGTGTCGGATCCTATTTATTATGATGATGCTGCAAGAGAACAAGTCTGGCAAGATGCAATGACAGAAGAAATGAGGTGCATAAGGAAGAACAACACGTGGGGAGCTAGTTGATCTCCTAAGGAAAGAATGTAATCAAGTTAAAGTGGGTGTTCCGAACCAAGTATCAAGCCGATGGCAAGTGTGCAAAAGCATAAGGCTCTACTGGTGGCTAAGGGTTATGCACAAGAGCAAGGCGTTGACTATGATGAGACGTTCTCTCCGAGTGGCTCCGGTTTGAAACTGCACGAACCTTTCTTGCCTTAGACCGCTCAACTTGGTCGGCTTCGTGTTTCGCTTGATGTTAAATCGCCTTTCCTAAATGGAGAATTGAAGGAGGAGGTATATGTTGCTCAACTCCGAAGGCTTTGTTGTTCATGATGAAGAGAACAAAGTCTATAGGTTACGAAGGCATTAGTATGGCCTTAAACAAGCCCCGCGTGGATGGTATAACAAAATTGACTCTTATTTTTTGGAGCATGATTTTCAAAGGAGTGAAAATGAGCCTACACTCTATTTGAAGAAGCAAGGTAATGTTGATTTTTTGGTGGTTTGTTTGTACGTAGACGATATGATATACATGGGGTCTTGTGAATCTATTGTTGCTGAGTTCAAGAGTAGCATGATGAAGAAGTTTGAAATGTCAGACATGGGGTTATTGCATTATTTTCTTGGGTTAGAGGTGAAGCAACAAGCCGATGGTATCTTTCTTACCCAATGAAAATTTGCGTAAGATCTCCTAAAAAATTTCGGTTGACAGGGTGCACTCCAAAGATGTACACCTATGAATATTAATGAGAAATTATCTCGCAAATGACGATACAGTGCAGAAATGCAAAGCCGTACAGAAGCATGGTAGGTGGTTTGAACTATCTATCTCACACAAGACCTGGGATATTGCACATTCAGTTGGTCTTGTTTCGTTTTTATGCACACTCCAACAAAGCATCATCTTGGAGCAGTGGAAGAGGATATTGCATTATATAACAGGTACCTCCGAGTATGGAATTTGGTATAAGAAGGTTGATAAAATGAAGTTGGTTGGCTATTGTGACAACGATTGGGCTGGGTTCCATTGATGACAGAAAAAGCACATCCGGGTATGTATTTACTCTTGGTCCGGTGTTATTTCTTGGCAATCAAAAAACAAAGTACAAAGTGGCTTTATCCTCATCTCAAGCGAGTATACAACCATAACTTCAGCGAGATGTCAAGCAATTTGGCTAAGGAGGTTGCTAGCGGACTTCCTTCAAGAGCAACAAGGTGCTACAGAGTTATACAAATGACAACATGTCGAAGAATTTATTTAACCAAAAATGCTATTTTTCACTGATCGTACGAAGCACATCGACATACGGCACCACTTCATTCGCGACTTAGTAGCAAAAGGTGATATTGAAGTGAAATTTCGTGCTACAAATCAACAAGTTGCGGATATACTTACTAAGTCACTTGCGTCCAAGAAACAAGAATACTTCGGATTGCACATGGGAGTATGCAACTTTGAATCAAGGGGTTATGTTGGATAATTAGTGGAAGTAATGCTTCAAAGTTGTTGTTTGACTTTGCTTAAATATAGGATTAATAAGTTAGTGGTTCTTTGTTTGTTAGGAATCCTAAGTATTAGCATGTTAGCAGTATGTTTCGTGGGCCATGATCCCACTTTATTTTCCTTTGTTTTAGCTTGAGTCAGTTTGTGTTTTGCCTTATATAAGGCTTCCTTCTTTTCATTAATTTAATATAAGAAAGTTTACTTTTCTCCTTTCTAATTTTATCTATATGTTCATTATTATATTTCCATAATGTTATCGTCCCTACTCCCTACCTCCTCTCTTGAATTCTCATACAAACCAAATGCAGACAAAAGCAGTATAAACGGTAACATTGCCGAGCGTTGTGTCATGCTCTCACCAACCAACCTTCCTCGAAAATCTGCCACGCAGCAACCGCACAGCTACGTGTACAGCAGAAGTCGTTAATAATACTCTTATCCACTCCATCCTCTTCGCCGACTATATGCAGGCGCCACCAGTATATATATGTTACATTATCACATCATATTCACATACCTTACCCAACTTAAAAATAATTTCCTTGAAAGCTTAAGTAAGCACACTCATAAATCAAATTCAACCTACTCGATCCCTTTAAAAAAAAATGTCAAGTCGTCAAACTGACCAACACACTAGAGCTACTGGCCAAGGTGGTGCTGGTTTAGGAGCTCCTGGAACCACAGGCGCGGCGGGAGCCCGTGACCCAATGGGAGCACCTGGCTCCACTGGAGCCTCCAGGACCACCATGGGTGGCGCCACAGGATATGACCCAACAGATTACGGCACCGAGGGCGGAGGGCAGGAGCAGCTCCACCGCCCTGCTGGTGCTGATGTTGGCACTGGCCAAGCTGGTTACACTTACACTTATGGTACCGCAGCCAGTATGGGGCCAACTGCGACTGGGTACCGTACTGAGGTTACTGAGGTTCAAGTCCCCCATACCACCGGAGTGACGGGCACTTATGGTGGAGGTTATGATGCTGTGGATGTTGGAGGTGGTGGTGTTGGAGGCGGATATGATACCGGGAAGATGCAGGGGTGGAGGCCTCCATGGAACGGTAGGCGATTACGACACTGGAGATCTTGGAGGTGGTGGTGGTGGTGCTGGCGGTGTTGGTTATGATACTGGAGAGACAGGCCGTGAGCGAGCCCATGGGGTTGGACAGCAGAGAGGTGGCTATGACACTGGAGGAGTACAAGAAAAAAGAGAAGGGCAGCGTCGAGGATAGAATAAAGCTCTTTTGTCATCACTAGTTTGAATTTCTTCCTTTTCAATTTAGATGAACAATAATCAGTGGGAGTGATGAGTGTTGTAATTTTAAGGTTTGTAGGATTAAGGTCATCAGTTTACCTTGTAATGCAAAAGGTGTAAATGTTTAATAAATTTTCTGTTGCAAATTAGTGTGGATATAGCTAAGTGATCCATTGCCAAAAAAAACAAAAAAAAAAAAAAAAAAAAAAGAGGAAGAAGCTAAGTGATCAGCTGTTTTAGAGTTTTTTTTTTTTGACAAGAAGAAAACAAATTTCATTCATAAGAGATACTAAACCAAGACTTACAATCAAAACCCGAAAAACCGAAAATTCCAACACAAGTATATAACACCTTAGAACTAGATACATCGCAAATTTGATTAAAAACAACCTTTAATAAAAAACTTCATCCGAAGCAATACAATCTGCGAGTTCGCTCCGATTCGGCTTAACTTCCGCCGATGCATAGTCGTTGGGTGAACATACTTCGTGGTCTTCTAGATTCTTACGGAGAATATAGATTGTTAGATCTTCCTTTTTCATCGACGAACAAAAAACCAAATTAAACACCCTAAAATAAATACCATCTTAAGGATGGGATATACTTATTGGAAGCAATTAAAAGGAGTTTTTAGGGCTTACCACCGGTACGAACACCAAGGGAAGCCCCTACAAAGATTCACAATTGAGGCCAAGAAGAAAAGAGATGAAAGAGAAAGAGAAAGAAGGGTAAATAATGAAGGAAAAACCTTCAAAAAGAAGAAAAACCTAGCGATGGAGGCTAGAAAAAACCCTCCCAAGTATAAAACCCTAGAGAAAAAAAACCCCCCCAGGTTAAAACCCCGAGGAATCGAAACTAATGTAGCTGTTTTATAGTTCTTAATGTTAAGAAATTACCAATAAGAGGAGGCCTCTCTTGAGATGTTGCCATGTTTATTTCAATATTTTTCTAAGTCTACTTTCACTATTCTAAATTTCTAATTATATGTTTTAACCATTCCTCTATGGAGGTTGTCTACGTACCTTGTTTTCCTCATATGTATGAAATCTATTTTTTTTTTGTTGATAATGGTTACTTTTATTTTTTTTACGGCTAAATGATCAGACTCCTAGTAAAAGTGAATTTTTGTTACTATTTTCCTCCTAAAATTTTGTTACTATTTTCCTCCTTTATTTCTTTCATATCATTTACATTTAAGGACCTAAATAAATCTATATATTATATATATCTAAAACTCAAAGCAAACAATTGTCACGCCGCCACATGTTCTCCCCCTACTAAGCATGCGCAATTGACACAAATTAACAATAAAAATGTTGGTGTTAAGACTCGAACCCACAACCTCTCTTTTTGCAATACAAATGCACTAACCAATACAAGTTCATATTGATTTTTATTGTAATTATGCTTCTTAAGTTGACGCATCAATTCGACTCCTACATTAATTGACTTATCAAGTAAATGAGTAAATCAGTCATATACTAATATATCCCCATGTTATAAGTTATATTACCTATCAAGTTTTCGTTTATCATAGTAGTGATAATAAAACATCAAATCAATTTTGCTGCATTATAAAAATCTCTAATGAGCCCACCAAACCTTAATTTATGCTTAGCCTTTTACAAGATAGAAAACACAAATATTAACTATCTGAAGGAGAAATTTGAGAAAATATATTGGAGTAAATTAAATCAATGTATAAATAGGAATGAAAATGTAACGTGTCTTTATGACTAGAAAAATGATATTACAAACTTTGTCGTGTCGAATCAACTAATTTAAAGAACCGATCCATTGTATGACATGAATTTGTGAAGACGCGGATAACTATTTGTCTTCAATAGACACTTATAAATTTATATATGAGTGATCTATTAAGATAAAAAGCTACCCTTTAGTCCTAGGTAACATTTTGTCCTAAATGGGGTCACTTTTACTTATATTCAAGTGACTCATTTAAGGTAAGCAACTATTCTTTGTTTATAAATGACTCATTTTGACTTAAAAGAGTGACCCACATTTTAGTAATCAAACTTTTTTATATTATTCATGTCTTTTTGTGTTTAACACTATTTGATCGAATAATTTGTAGATACAAGCTTATATATTGTTGTATCTGATTAGGGGTGTAAATAAGACGAGACAACACGCAAGCTCCTCGAGATTGATTCGGTCAAAGCTCGACTCAAGTAAACTCGAATAGAACACGAGCTCGACTTGAGATGTTGGCGAGTTGAGTTGAGAAACTCGATACCCGGCTCGAAAACTCGTGAGAAGCTACCAATTATCTATAGCAAAATACCTAAATCCGACATATTTTCTACTTTATGATTGCTTTTAATCCGAGTCATTTGCAAGCCACTTGAGATCTACTCGTACAAAGGTCTGTCAAAACTCGACTCAACTCGAGCTCGACTAGCAATGCTAACGAGTCGAGTCGAGTCGAGCTAGCCCGAACTCAAACTCGACTCGCATCATTTACACACCTATGGCCCTATATCTGACAATAACAATACGGGTGATGCATCTTTCCTTTAGCTGAGAAGGAGGTCACGAAATTGATAAAGAATTTTGTTGTAGATTTGTTGGAAGATCAAGAAAAAGTTGAGTTTATTATTTTTGTAATTAATAAAAATAACAATAAAGTTTAAGCAAATTCATATATATTGTTACTAAGTATTAAAGTTTATCCTTGCACTCGTTATTAGAATGGTGTTAGTGGTGGCTTTCCTGAAGACTTCAAGGTATTATTGTGAAAGAGATTTCTATTTAAGGTTGATGTAACCCACAAGAATGATAATAACTGTAATAGTCCAATTTTTAAGAACAATTATTAAATACTAATTATATTTATTAAGTTAATTATGTATCAAATATTCTTATTTTATTTGAGTTGGAGTATGAATTTGATTTTTCATGATTGTAATACATCTATTAAATTTAATTTTATAAAGTTGTTATTATTAAATATATTTTGGATTTTAAGTATAAAAAATAAAAATTTAGGTGAATAAACCAACCTTCCTTTATGTTTGAGAAAAACTACCCTCCCCCCCAATTCTTTCCCCCGGTGTCCCCGGGTGTCGCCGTTGTATCAGCACTCGCCATGAGCCGCAACTCGTTTTTCCGTCTCTACTCGCGTCTCCCTCCTCTCTCTCACCCTCTTGTGCTACCGCTACGGGGCTATGGGGCCGTGGTGGTGCTGCCACCGTCCCGCCGCCGTTGTGGCGTTGGTCTTGCCACCTTGAGATGGTTGTGCTTCCCTTGCTCGGTACTAGCCCTTTTTCATCTCTCTTTTGAATTGGATTTTGTTCTAATTGAAGTTTATAATATGATTAGTTGTTTTATTATGAAATTATGGTTAATTGATTGATGTAGTTTTGGTTGAACTATGATAAATTGAATGGTCGATGGTTGGTTGATGGAATTGATTTGCACATGTGGTATTGTCTGTTAAAAACACAAATATCAGTAGCCTTGAGTTATGTGATACTCCCTCCGTCCCTAAATAGAGTTCACATTTCTTTTGGGCACAAGTATAAGGAGAAATAATAAATGGGACCTTAGTTGTATTAATTCACAATTAAAAATTGAGGTCTGGTACACTATTTATTAATTGTTTATCGAAGAGAGAGAATGTGGGGAAGTGGGTAATATAATAAAGTGAAAGTTAAATAATATTTTAATTGATAGATCCATAACAAATAAAGGAAATGGAAAATCTAATCTCTATATAAATAAAAAAAACGAAAACCTCTATTTAGGACGGGGGAAGATAATTTAGTTGTTATTTTGGAAAAGAATTTTAAGAATGACTTCTTGAATTAGTTTGACATGATTGTTAGTTTGGTGAGATCAATGGTTGCCTACTTAAAAGAAACAATGGAGCGATGATGAATAATTTATTAATTTGAATAGAGTTGGGATTTGAGTTCCACACCCTCCGATGTAGGTCGGTGAGTGTAATAATAATAGCTCGGGTTAGCTCCGATCGTAGTCCCTCCCGCTTTGTTTAACGCTCCAGAACCGGTCGTAAAATTGGGACTGTTACAATAACATTGTGATATAATGGTCAACATCACTTATGATGTTTCTATTGTAACAAGTAGATGAGGTTGTACATTAGTATATGTAATTATAATTCATCTATTTTTTTTATCATCTAAGTAGATTTCTAATTTATAATTATTGATTAACAGGATATGAGTAATGTCATCAGAAAGCTTACAGAAGCTAAAGCCACCACTAGAGGTTGAAAGAGAAAATCTTGTAAGTTATTTTTTTGTGTTTTTAATTCAGAAAACATTAATTAAGTGTTAGATGCAAAACATTTTTTAAGTGATTGACTTTTATGTTCTATATTAATACTAGACACAAATAGCGGTGATGATACTTTGTCTATTTTCTTTTACCCCACATAAACGTAACATGAAGATACAAACGATTCGCCATTAGATGCAACGTTATCAACAGATAAACAGAGCGCCATAAGAGATAGTTAAAAAAAACTTTAAAGTTTACTTAAAGATGACCCTTCTTTTTGTCAAACTATATACAATAACCACTACCTCATGTGGCATGATAAATCACTAACTGGATATAGACTGGTAATCCACTATCTAAGGTATAATAGTAAATTCGCGTTGGTAAAAAAGGTGAAGCAAGTTTTAAAAGTAAAAAGCAGTTTTCTCTTTCATCTCTACTCTCTCTCCTATAAAACTCGATAGCGACGTTCTCTCTTCTCCTCCACTAAGCGCCATGCTTAGTCACCGAAATTTACTCGATCCGAACTTATCTAATCCGATCTCAACTTATTTTTTCCCGACTTAACTTATTTTTTCCGATCCGATCTAAACTTATCTTTTCAAAACATATTATTACTTATATTATTATTACTTTGTATTTCATTACTAGTATTACTATTACTATCATTTTATTACTATGCACAACTTTCAATAATAAAAATAATAATAATAATATAATAATAATAATTTTATAATAATAATAATATAAAATAATAATAATATAAATAATATAATAATAATAATATAGATAACATAATAATAATAATAATAATAATAATAATAATAATAATAATAACAATAATAATAATAATTATAGCATAATTAATTTTTTTTTTGAAAAGAACACATTAGTATATGAACATACAATTAAAAATAAAGACTAAGCGACTCTATGTACCAATCGTATAACTTCTTACCTCCCACATGGAGACCAAGGTTCAAATCTTGGTGGAAGATATATTTCAATATTGTTGTGGGCAGGGGAGGGGCTTGGGGCTTGTTGGGTCTTTAGGCGACCTGACTGTGCTAGGCATATTGCATAAATTATCTTACCACTGCATCTACAGCGCCCAAAAAATTAAAAATAAAATAAGGTGAACCTAACATAGCTTAAAGCGAAAACTCCTCCCAAGTAGTCCGAAAATTTGTCGAACAAAATCGCACCGTGTTTCGGGATTAACTAAGCAGAGTTTAATTGCACCGAAGTTTTGAGGTAAAAATAAAACTTGTTGTGAATGCTAAAAATAAAAATTGTTGTGAATAATGCTAAAAATAAAATTCCCCGAAGTATATGTGAATACCATAATCTCGAAACTTCAATTTTTAATCAGGGAAGATTGTCATGTTAAAAATAAACCAAATTGAATTGAAGTTTCACAAGAAAAAATTGCTAATTTCAAGTTAAATTTTCCATTTCCTGGACCATTTTATTTATTTTCTTCGAATTTGAATTTGGTATTTTCAAGTCTCTGGTTTTTGTTTCATGTCGAAAGCTTCGCATCTATGTTTCATGTTAAATATTTTTCTTCTTTTCTCCATTTCTTTATTTTTTAAAATTGTAAATATATCTAGAATAGTTTTACATTGATTTTCAATAATGTTGATTAACTGTGTGTCATATTAAATTAGTAATCTTTACAGTGATGTTTTTAGTCATCACTAGTAGAAAAAGGACGATTTAGGCCCCCCAAGCGCCGCATGAAAGGAAAATGACGCAAAAACATAATTGAGGCCGCATGCAAGGGAAGAGTTCGACGCACACATGGGTACAAAGCATTCGTACGCAGCTATATGCGGCGCACCTTGTCGGGGTGCGATGCAAGTGGTATTTGCATCGACCCTTAGCCCCATCCGACGCAAATCGTTGTATCCAAAAATTGCCACAAAGGGTTATTTGCGTCTGACCCTCAGCCCATCCGACGCAAATCGTTGCACATTGGTTATTAGAGCCTGACCACTAGGCCCATCCGACGCAAACTACTCCCCATTTCTCGCCCCACAAAGACCGCTACCCAATTAACCTAACGTCATTATTTTGTTTTGGAGCCCCAAGTTACACGAAAAAAAAACCGAACCCACTCTCTTTTCTCTCTCACCCGCAAACGACCCCCTCACACCCTCGCCTCGCCGCTCCCCTCACCCCTCGCCGGCGCTCCTCACACTCGCGGCGGCGTTGCTTCTCCGACGGTTTTAGATTCGCACTTTCTCTCTCTCATTCTCGGTAGGTGCCACACTTTCTCTCTCTCATTCCTGCTTCTTCGCCCACTTCGCCAGGAAACTTGGTCGCCTTCTCAGCCTCCGACATCGACGGGCGATATTCACCCGGTGGCCTCCTCGAACGACTTCCTTCCCCCGCCGCTCCGGCTTATCTCACCCACGTACCTCCTCAAATTACGGCGTCGCGCCGCACCCAATCAGCAGCTCGCGGCCCATGCTGGCCGGCCCACGGCTTATCACACGAGCACTCCTCTCGCCACGCACTATCTCTCCCGAATGTAAGTTTTGTTTTTTTTTTTTTTTTGTATTTTTTTACCCCTTTTCAACATAATGCAAGTGAGCTTTGTCATATTATGTAAGCCTTTGTCTCGAGGCATATATGCATGTTCTCTCAAGTTCTTTTCAAATTTAGATGGTTTATCCTGGGCTAATTGATGTAGTGTCTATATTAATGAAGTATGGAAGTGTTGAAAAGTAATACTTGGTTAATGCCCACCGAGGGGTTGCCACATTCCGTCCTCTACTTAATCCTGGGCTTGTCAGGTGCTCCAAGCTCACCTCATTGGTTGGCCTTTCCGCTCCGAGAGCAAGAGGTATACGTTATAGCTTTCGATTTATGTTTATTTGTTTTATTTGTCCCTATAATGTTGAATTATGTGATTGGAAAAGTATATATGTGAATTGCTCGTTATTATGTGATTAGGAAAGTATATGTGAATTACGACCAAACCTATATGGACAAACCTTAATTGGTAAAGTGGGAGGAAATCTAAGGAATGGATTGGTTTCAGGTTGCTTAATTGAATGTGTGCATCATTGGCCTAGATACCCGTTCGAGGCTTACTCATTAGGAGTAACTTGAA